>JAJMGF010000029.1:0-186841 GCA_030568495.1 Suhomyces chickasaworum | reverse complement strand
TCGGTTCCTCCAGGTCCAACAGCAGTTGTGGTACTAGTATAGTCATATGGCCAAGTTTGAGTGATGGTCACACGAGGTGTTGGAATTTCAATGATAACGGTCTCGGTTCCTTCAGGTCCTGTGACTGTCACGGTACTGGTAACATTTTCACTCCAAGTCGAGGTGGTTGTTACACGAGGTGTTGGAACTTCAATGATGACAGTCTCGGTTCCTTCAGGTCCTGTGACTGTCACGGTACTGGTAACATTTTCACTCCAAGTCGAGGTGGTTGTTACACGAGGTGTTGGAACTTCAATGATGACAGTCTCGGTTCCTTCAGGTCCTGTGACTGTCACGGTACTGGTAACATTTTCACTCCAAGTCGAGGTGGTTGTTACACGAGGTGTTGGAACCTCAATGATCACGGTAGCCGTTCCTTCAGGTCCAGTTACGGTAGTAACACTAGAGTAAGAATTGGACCAGGTGGTGGTGACCGTGGTGGTTGGAGTAGGTACCTCAATTATAACGGTAGCTGTTCCTCCACTGGTAGCAGTATAGGTAACAGTGGATGTAAACAGACTTCCCCAGGTGGTAGTGATTGTGGTTGTTGGAGTTGGTACCACAACAATAATTGTTTCGGTGGCATCAGAACCAGTTGAAAATGGTAAAGTTGTCATCCCCGTGGTACTACCAGAATACGTCAGTGTAATGATTTTGACAGCATTACCATTTGATCCAGAAGTACCATTTTTATCAAAGGTCACAGTCCAGGTAGTACTCACAGCATTAATGTTCAGTGTTCCATCATTACAAAATGATTGATCCAAGTAATGAATTATAATTTCCTCTGCTTCTAAATGATTGGAGAGAACATCCACAAAAGGACGTGACCCAGGGGAAACACTTTTATAAGTGATCGCAATCCCACTAGGGTCACAAGATATGACGTTCTCAAGCGAATTGAAATTTTCTGGGAAAGACCAATCGTTAATCTGAGATGTTTGACCGAAGTGCAAAGATGAACAATCAAATTGGGAATTAGTAATATTTAGCTGCATAACACCATTTTCATACCCGCTGGGACAATTAGCTGCAAGCATGTAAGATTGATAGTTATTAACATCGGGAATATATCTCAACTTCTGGGTCCAATCTGAAGTTTTTTGGGATGGGAAGTTTACATCGTAGGTAAGCTTCTTATCACCGTCAGTGAAAACAACAGTATTTTTTCCAGCGGAGAAACAACTTGAATCTTGTAAATCAATGGCGGAAGCGGAACCACCGACATTAAAAGTAAAAGGAAAGAAAAAAGACCCGGAAGCCAGTAAAACGGTACTAATAGCATCGGTGGCTGTACATTGAATTTGTGAAAATGGCACAACCATTCCACCATTTACCAATTTACATGTGGCAAAAGAATCTGGTCCCACAGTCAAATCCATAGAAAAATCATCAACAACAAATTTGAAAACACAATCTAAAGTTAAAGTGAAGGTATCTCCAGGTGAAATTTGTGCTGGATCCATGGCCCAACTGATTGTAGCGATCCAACTAGGATTGTAAGGAAGCTGTGTTGCTGGATCTTTGTTTCCTTTAAGATTATCAAAGGAATTAAAGATTCCAGATACTTGTTTACCACAAGCATACGCTAGAGCGCTAGCTAGGGTGACAATTCTCAGTAGCTTCATCGTTAGTTGTAAGAATTCAATATACAAAGAATCTCTCGACAATAAATACCTTGGGTAAGAAATTTACCAATTCTGCTGACTGCTTACTTATTGATCGATAACAAATAATATCTAAAAAATAGTAAATTCTATATTGAGAGGAGTAAGTATTACTGGGCCAGGATTTCAGTATAGGTTTGATGTTGCCCCAAGCTAAAGTATAACATAAAAATAATAAATGCTCCCACAATTAAATAATCATATCAGTTTAGTTCACTACCTAAACGCTTACAACTAAGGTTTGAGGGAGAAGTTAAAGATTTCGGGTAGCTTCTTTGTCATTACATATCCAGATTTTCTAACAAGCCCTTCACATTCTTTAGACAATTAGTCTAGAAAACATCATTAACTCTATTTCCCAGATGTTATCTATGTTACCACAAACTTCAATAATATAGTAACCTTTCCAAAGAAACTTTAATTAATATTTAAGGGTTCCTAGCATTGGACAATTTATTCTTTTCAAATTACTAGATAATAAATCATCTCTTTACCTTTGATTTCGTTGATTAAAAACTCACGTACTATAATTGAGTAATTTAAATATCTTTCTCAATACAAACAAATACACCTCTACCAAAGCATCGGAAAATTCAAAACATTGATCTTTATATTTAATTATATCAAGTTGCCCTTTCTTCTAGTTATAATTTAGACAAGTTCAGCATTCAACCATATTTGCCAGCTTTGATCTTTTGCACCCGTGTCCCAAATCTTGATATCTGTCAAAATATCACGCAATTGGAGATGCAGTGCGAACATCTCAGATTGATGGAAGTCGGTCACCTATACATCTCTAGATATCGGTAGAAGACTACAGTCAAAAACTCGTCAACAAAAGTAAGAGAAGATATCGGATTCTTTGAAATGTAATGAATACTCAATCTTACAACATCGAGTCTACCTTTTAGTGGACTAGATGTTTTTGTCTCATAATCTGCAACTCATCATGCAATCTCATCAAGCATTGATCGCTATCGTAAAATAAATCGATTGTGCGATTGATGCATTAAGAAATACATTAGCAGATTTAGAAGCAAAAACTCATTGGTGTCATTCCCCATAAATGGGCTGATAAGTAGTTTTTATGAGAGTCTGTGGAGATACCGACACAATCTATCTACTATTGGTTTCTTGATGACCATCAAGTAGGAGGCTTAAATGTATGATTATTTGTTTTTGTCTGAAAAGAAAAGAGATCACTCTTGTAAGAACAATCATGAACCGAGATAATTAGATAGAACTTAAACTAGCTACTATACTTACTGCATTACGATATCAATCGTAAAAATGTTCAAGAATTCCTTTCACTCATTAACACATATTCATAAGGGATCTTTAAGTGAAAATACAAACTTTCTTAATATTCTCCGATGGCACAATGCTTTGGAAACATCTAAAGCCTATAAAAATATTGAAGGATTATTTATATTTTCCTCTTAAGGACCAGTACCACAAGAATAAGCTAGCAAGAATCTTATATTCTCTAGAAAATGTTCCCCTTAAAGGATTTTCATGCTATTTTACCGTCACCGGATGATCAATTTTCAAGAATTTTCTGAATTACTTAATACTACTTTGAGCAATCGCCTAATCTCTACATTATGTCCGATAGCAGCCAATCTGTTTCTTCGCCAGTTCTTGAGTATTGAGTGACTAAATTGTTTCTTCCTTATGCTAGTACATTTCGAGTTTTGGCGAGGACACCGTGTAACAACTGCACAAGAAAACTGTGACAATGTTCGCTATAGTTCTTCACATAAAATTGAAATGATGTTCACATTCATAATCAAGTACATACGCGAAAAGCATTTCTTTCACTTCGTTGAATCGTATTACGTAGCAAGTAATTACATAGTTTAATATCAAGGTACTTCTAGTGTATTTAAGTTTTATCGATTAAGTTGAACTTCATTCCCATCATACTTCCGAGTTGAGAAAAATAATTCTTCATTAATGTAATAAATGAGCGAATGTTTGCTATTGCTTGTGGGTCGATATACAAAATTGGACTGTATGGTCCCATGGAAGTACACGTGAACTTCAACCACTGTTTCGTCAAACCTATCTAAACGTATAATTTTTAAACATAGAAGATTGAACTTCATCTTACAGTAATTTTTAAATACATCTTGTATCTGAAGATTTATCTGAACAGAAATTTTCTTTCAGAAACAAGATCAAGATTTCTTAAAAGATCAAGATCATAGAAGCTTCAATTGTAATAGTGTGGCTAGCGATTATTCATCATCTAGGTTAAATTTTTAACTATTTCCAACTTCAATTCTTATTCCTCAGCTAAGATCTCTCATGGAAAGGACTTAACCATTCAAGAAAACTTGAGATGTATCAATTTTTGACCAAGGGTAAATTACCTCGGAAAGGTTAAAGCTCACTTGATAACCCACATATATCCGTCCGTTATTCGGCTGAGACACTACACGTCTGTGGCGTTGTTAGATCTTCTTATCACGTGCATTTGTAATCATTTCCGGTTTAAACTGTAGTTTACGTAATATATTACGTAATGTTTGTTCAGGTTACTTCAATAATACTTTGGTCCCAAAGCCTATAAAAGAACAATACTGAATAAATACCGAGCAGCTCATTTTAAAGGGAATTTAATACTACAACTTAACTCAATTTTATGGCTTTGTTTCAAAAGAAGGTTTTTATCTATAGACACCAAAATTCAACAATAATTACAAGAAATCAAAAAAATTATAATCTTAGGAGAGATAGGAGAACAAAGGCGGAAGAAAACTAAATAAGTAACGACCATTTATTCATGCTAATTTCAATGGATTCCCGTTATACTACAAGCAATACCTTCATCTTGATTGATAGTTATTATCATGGGTCTTTCCTTCTTGGGGTAATGCCAGTCACGTGAGCATGATACTGTTCGTTGCACCTGGCAATAAGCAACGGAATTTATCTCTAGACGAAGCAGAGTCAGCAATGGTCACATGACACATTACTATAATGGGGTAATGATTACTGTAAAATCATTTTCGTCAGTAACAAGCCAAGGATGAGTGTGGTGGTTCGGCAATCACTTCGCACATTTCAATTGGCTGAACTACCTTCTAGTATGCATTGTCTCGCCTTGTTTCCGGTTTGGGAATGAAGGGCCCTGCCTCAGCCGCTTCTCGCCGTCCTGCATACAACCATGCCAACCATGTCGTTTATCTACAATAACAAGTTTAACAAGTTTAAATTCTCTATAATCCAACACTCTTTAGGCCTCAGACCCAATTGAAACCTTTTCGAATACCCCATCTGTATAAATAGAATTTATACACGATATTTGGTAGAAGATGGCTTCAATCTCGGAAGATACCGGTAATCCGAAGGAAAATACCGCTTCTAGTTTCATTGCTACTAACGATGATGAACCTAAAGATCAAAGCAAAAATACTGAATCTTCAGGTCAGCAAAAGGGAATGTTCGATTCAGTGCTTAGCGCTATAGGCATGGGTGGAGAGCCAGAAGAAACTGAATCTGTTCGTGACGAGGAAGATATTGAAAAAATTCACCAGACTGTGAGTAATAATTCCCATCATGAAAACAACAATTCACATAAAGAACCAATACATTTGAATAATGAGTCTCCAAAGGTTGTGGGAAACCCCTGGACCTTTTTTAATCAATTTACCGATACACAGGAATCTAGGTATAGCAACCAAGAAGAAGAAGAAATGGATAGCATTCCTTATTCTGGAAGATCAAAGGAGGAACCAGGTGTTTATACCGGACCTGGAACTAGCTCACATATTTCTCCTACCACTTCGGCTAATGGTTACAGTCCCGAGTCTTTGAATCATGAGGGAGAAGAAGGTGACACCGTAAACGAAATTGATGAGGAGCGTCAATCGAGATCGTTCTTTCCATTCTCAAGAAGAAATCAAGAACCTTCAACGGATTCTAACAGGCAACAAAAGTTGATGAAGAAATTGAAATCCTTTAGAAATAGAAAGAAGGACAAACACGGAAAGAAACAAAGTGTAAGTGGAGTTGATTTCTTCTATGAACATGAAGATGAAAACTTGTCTACCGGAAGAAGAGCACAGGCATTGGTTGGAAGATTAGCTTTGAGCGCGGATGCAATCAGTTTGTTAGCATCTTGTTTCTTGGAAGATGAAAGAGGAATGGGTAGAGCACCACTTTTGCTCACTTTGTTAGGATTTAAAGTCACTGACATTTCACCAAATATAAATACCAAAATAAGAAGATTCAGAATTGATTTAGAATATGGTGTCGGACCTGAGAGACTTAAGTGGTCTGTTGAGAAAAATGCCAAGGATTTGTTGTATCTTCATTCAAAGTTCAAATTCGAAAAATGGAGAAATGAGGTTTCCAGAAGCATTAAGACCGAATTACCTAAGTACCCACTTCCTCCATTGAGAAATGTAGATGGAAATAACAAATCTAGGTCCAAAAGTCACATCCCATCTCCTACAAATGAGGAAGATGAAGATGACAATGCATCCATACATACAAATAATACCTTTAGAGGTCATTTGGCTCAATTGAGAACACAAATTAGTAGTGTTTCATCCATGCACAGTGAAGATCAATCTCCAGAACAAATCAGAGCTAGAGCAATCAAGAATCAAGAGTATATTAAAGAAGTTACCAAATACTTGAATGAGCTTATTACCTTGGTCTCTTTGAAAGTTCAATCGAACAAGTTATTCCAATTCTTCGAAATTTCACCTATTTCTTCTTTGTTGAGTTATGAAACTGGATTCAAAGGTAAACAAGGTGTAATTCATATTGGTGGTTCTACAAAATCACAAGGTTGGAGAGTTGGGCACTTCAAGGCAAATGACTTGAAAGGAATGATTGATAGAAGGTCAGAAAAGTGGCTTTTAATCAGAAATTCCTACATCATGTATGTCGCTGATATCAATTCGACTTTACCATTGGACGTATTTTTAGTGGACTCTAGTTTTAAAATTAGCTATAAGGGTGACACAGAACAAGGTAAGGATGACGAAGAGTCTGATTATGATGACTCATCATTGATTCAGAAGAAGTTAGGTGAAGAAACACTTGAAGATGAATCATCTCATAAATTATTCCAGCACCTTAAGATTAATATTGAAAATGCTGAAAGAAAATTGGTTCTTATTCCAAAATCAACAAAAGAGCAAAAATTATGGATTAAATCTTTATCAGAAATGAAAAACTCAACAATTTACTCGAACCCCAATAGGTTTGGTTCATTCTCCCCTGTTCGTAACAATTGTTACGCACAATGGTTTGTGGATGGAAGAGACTACTTTTGGGCAGTCTCATCTGCTTTGGAAATGGCGAAAGATGTTATTTTTATTCATGATTGGTGGTTATCTCCTGAACTTTATTTGAGACGCCCTGCTAATGGAAACCAACAATGGAGAATTGATAGAATTTTACAAAGAAAAGCTAGACAAGGTGTCAAAATTTACGTGATTGTGTATCGTAACGTTGGTACCACTGTTGCAACCGATTCTTTGTATACAAAGCACTCCATCTTATCATTGGACGAGGAAAATATTCATGTGATAAGATCTCCAAATCAACTTCTCCAAAATACATATTTTTGGGCCCATCATGAAAAGTTATGTATTATAGATCATACGGTGGCTTTCCTCGGTGGAATTGATTTATGCTATGGTAGATTTGATACTCCAGATCATGTCCTCACAGATGACTCTAGAATGAATTTTGAATCGTTAGATCCTGAGGAACGATTAAATCCCGAGGATTACATCAAGTTTCAAGTATTTCCAGGTAAAGATTATTCTAATCCTCGTGTTAAAGATTTTTATGGATTGGATAAACCATATGAATCGATGTATGATAGAAATAACGTTCCTAGAATGCCATGGCATGACGTTCACATGTTAACTTCAGGTAAAGTTGCAAGGGATTTAGCAAGACATTTCGTACAAAGATGGAATTATTTGATCAGACAAAAGAGACCAAGTAGATTTACTCCTTTACTCACCCCGCCATCTGATTTAACTGACGAAGAAGTTAAGAACATGGGATTAGATGGTACTTGTGAAGTCCAATTGCTTAGATCTTCGGGAAACTGGTCATTAGGCTTGAAAGATCATGAACAGAGTATTCAAAATGCATATTTAAAGTTGATTGAAACTTCTGAACATTTTGTTTATATTGAAAATCAGTTTTTTGTTACATCATGTTTTATTGATGGAACAGAAATCAAGAATAGAATTGGTGATGCTTTAGTTGACAGGATCATTAAAGCACATAATGAGGGTACGAACTGGAAGGCGATTATTGTTATTCCATTGATGCCCGGTTTTGAATCCCAAGTTGATGAGCCAGATGGATCTTCAGTCAGAGTTATCATGCAATGTCAGTATATGTCGATATCTAGAGGTGCAACTTCTATCTATGCGAAATTGAGAAAGTATGGAATCGAACCAGATGATTACATTCAATTTTTCTCATTACGTAAATGGGGAAGAATTGGACCAGATCGTACATTGGTTACTGAGCAATTGTACATTCATGCTAAGACTATGGTTGTGGATGACCGGATTGCACTTATTGGTAGTGCTAATATTAATGAAAGATCAATGAGAGGTGTTAGAGATTCTGAAGTTGCTGCTGTTGTCAGAGATCAAGAAACAATCACCACAACTTTGGACGGTGAGCCTTATAAGGCTTCGAAATTTGCACATTCACTTAGAATGAGGTTAATGAGAGAACATTTAGGTATAAATGTTGATATAATAGATATTGTTGAAAGAAGATTCCAGAAGTTCGAAGAAATAGCTAAATCTCAAGAAGGTTTGAAGGCGGTTACCAATAACTTCAAGAAGAAAGAAAATTCTATCATGTCTGCTATGGTCGAAATTGCATCTAGAGATATCTTAGAGGAGCATAAGGGTACTCTCAGATGGAAAAACCATCAGAAATCCAAGAACCTTGTTACGGAAGCAGAAGAAATTGAACTCGATGAAGAGATCAAAAACGATGAGAAAAGTAACCCCAAACCATTATCATTACCACTTTCCTTTAACAATAGAACTGGTCCGCATGAAGCAAATACCGGTATTAGAGATAAGAAAAAGCATTCCTATGATACCAGAGTTCAACATTCAGATAAGCATAAAAAAGATGTTTATGGAGAAGGTGTGGATATGTATAAATCTAATCTAGCTAAGAGAGCAAGATTAAATTCTGGTAAATTTTTGAGAGATTTGGCCAAAAAGGCAATGAAACAAAATCCTAACTCGGCATTTTTACCAGATATTCATAATGTTAAAGAATTTTTAGAGGCTGACGACTTTGATCTTATTGATGATATTGATGACGAGGCCGAAAACTTTATTACTGAGAGGAATAGAGAAAGATGGGCCTTGTTGAAGAAAATTTCGTATTTCCAAAGAGTTGCTGCCAAAGAAAAAGAAGATCAAGATGTCGAAAGTAAGAAGAGAGTTGAAGCAGGATTGGAACCTACCATTAAAAAGCCACATCCTTCAAGTAATGGTAGTAAAGTCAATGGTTCAAATGAGACAGAAAGGGTTTCAGTTAAGGTTCACGACAATGATCCTAGAGCTAGTCTCGAACCTACTGAGGAAGCTCATTCCATGTCAGATAAGGATAAAGAAGGCCACCACGAACATATTCCTATCGTTTCATTAGATGAAAAAGGAACCAAAGAAATTCTTCAGGGTATCAATCAAGGGTCAGAATACTTTTGTAAATACTTAGATCCTTACGGATTTGAAGATCCTTTACACTATGAATTTTATGAGGATCTTTGGTATGAGAATGCAAGGAGAAATACCGAAATATTCAGATTGATTTTCCATACTCAACCGGACGATTATGTACTTTCATGGAAAGACTATAAGCATTACTCAAAATTACAAAGAGCATTTTACTTATCACAAGAACAAGAAGCTAAAGATAGGCATAAACATTTGAACAGAAACAGTTCATCAGAAGAAATTGAAAGTGAAGATGAAGTTTCCCCAAGAATCCAGCATCATAAAAGAAATAGTCAAGCAACGATAGTGATGAGTAGATTAGACCAGGATGTTGGCTTATTAGGAGATGTACCACCTTCTAGAACCAGTTTGGATCAGGCGGCTACAAAGAGAAGGTTTAGACGTACTCAGACCAAGCCTGTTAATCAAATTAAGGAAGGTAATACAGAGGACAGCGAAGAAAGATTATCATCCGATGAAGAAGATAGCAATGACAGGTTAGAATACAACGAAAAAAATGAAGTTGGGTCTACTCCAGACGATGCACCTAAAAAAGAAGATTCAACCAGCAAAGCAGGACTTGATAGAGGTTACACTGCCAGCAACCCCAACATGAATGGTAATCGAGCAAGAAAGAAGCGAAGTTTCACCGCACGGAGAAGACTTCGTACTGGTGAACGGATATTTGACAGAGATTCTGCCGAAAGGATTTTGAGTGAAATACAAGGCCATTTGGTATTGTTCCCCGTTGATTGGTTACTGCGTGAACTAGAAGGAGGAAACTGGTTCTACAATACCGATAGAATTCCTCCAATTGATATTTATGATTAGTTAGTTAGATAGTTAGTTAGTTACTATGTTCAATGAACACCTCATCCTATTGGGCATGTTATCACATGATTATTCCCTACCTGTTGCTGTGTCAAATCCATACAGGATCGAGGTTGGATGCCCAATTGATCGCGTCAGTTAACCTTTAAAAATCAAACTTACTTTGATTCAACTTCCAGTCGTCGTCCTCAATCTTAAACCATCAAACTTGGCTTCATGTTTCTTCAATTGCTTTCGTTTGTTGGTATAGCAGTGGGGTTCATATTCCTCGTGCTATCCATAGCATCAGGACTTTATTATATTAGTGAGTTGGTTGAAGAACATACCGAACCCACTAAACGATTCTTAAGAAGATTAATTTATGTTCTGATGTCAATTTTCATAATGCTTTGGTTACTTGATGGTTTCCCATTGCTGCTTTCGGCGTTTTCCGTGTTTTCATATTGGGTTTATCTTCAAAACTTACACAAGTTTCCTTACGTTCAACTTACATCTCCGATATTTTTGGTATCATGTGTATTGGTAATCATTAATCACTTTTTGTGGTTTAATCACTTCCATAATCCTTACATTCCTCCATTGGAAGAAAGATTGAAACCGGGTTATACTCCTCCAAGAATTCCTAGCTTTGTTGAAGTATGTTCATTCTTTGGATTATGTGTATGGTTTGTTCCATTTTCATTATTCGTTAGTTTAAGTGCTCATGACAATTTATTACCTCAACATATGGAAGCAACTGATAAGAAGAAATCTAATGGACTTGCAAAGGTGGTAGTGGCCAAAATGCGTGATTTTATTTATGAAGTTAGTAGAAAATTGGGCTACGAACTCGATAAAAACAGAGGGGTTATCATATAATTTTAAATAGTATCCAAGAATCGTTTCACAGGTTTTCCTATATCGTTCAAGCTTAATAAGAATGTGTCATGTCCGTAGTTGCTAATTTCATTACCTAACTCAAAATATTCAACTGATCCAGATCCCCCAATATGTTCTCTTGCTTCGTTAATTACTTTAGCAATTTCTCGTTGTTGCCATACTGGGAATAAAATATCAGATTCTACTCCAATCACCAAAACATCTTTATTGGCTAATCTTTGCATACCTTTCTTTAAATCTTGATAAGATTCTTCTGGGGTAATTGTAGCCGATTTGACTTGTTCTTGATATGGGGTTTTTGGAATGATAGAATCCTCCTTAATCACGGTTCCATCTCCATTAAAAGCTTGCTGTGCCAACTTCTGATTTGTTTTGGATTTTTTATAATGAGAATGTCTTAAGTCGAATAAATCCATAGCCTTCAGAATATATAAGAATGAATTTGCATCATATTCTAAGCAAAACTTTTCTCCAGCATGATCCAAATATGTTTCAACCAAAAAATCAGGACATAATGCCGGTGGTTTCAGTTCATCGGCTCTATTTCTACCAAAACGATATTCCCATTCAGGTCCTGATCTATAAGTAACAGTAGCAATTTCTCTTGCTAACTTCATGCCAACATGAGGTGGGATTTTTTCATAGTAAAACCCCCGATTCCAGTTTGCATCACTCATTAGAACTTGTCTTTGGGTATGTCTTAATGCAATTGAATATGGATGAGATCTGGAACAACCACTTATACTCACCACTTTATTCACTTCTTCTGGAAACTCCCAAGCATATGCCAAAGATTGCATACCTCCCATGGAAGCTCCAACAGAAGCGTGTAATTTCTTGACCCCAAAAGTTTTCCTGATGAATTCACGTTGAGCTCTCACCATATCATTAACTGTTAAAATGGGGAACCTGGTGCCATAATAATCATTATTTGCTGGGTCTTTAGATGAAGGACCAGTACTTCCGTAACATCCTCCTAAAACATTAGTACATACAACAAAGTATTTATTAGTATCAATGAACTTATCAGGACCAATAAACTCTTCCCACCAACCACTTTTAGTATTTTCAGGTTGAGATTTGGCATGAGAAGAAGCTGAAAGTCCAGTATGGATTAATACTAAATTAGACTTGTCAGAATTTAAACTACCCCATGTTTCATATGCAATTTCATATTCTGGTAAGTATCCACCAAAATCCAAAAATATTGGATTATAAGATTTGAACGTTTTGAATCCTGTTACCACTCTGGAATATGAAGGCTCCGGTCCTGCTTCAAGCGAATTCGCTATTCCATCATTAAAGCAGGATTGAGCAAGCTTTTGGTTCTTTTGCTCCAATTTATCCAAACATGGGAAAGCCATGGGAGGATTGGAACTGGCGGGTTTTGATGATTCTGAGACCCTGTGAGTCCTCATGGTAGAACTAGACACGCTAAAACCTCTCAAAGACAGTCTGGAGACCTGCCGAGCCACCCCATGGCGACATATTCTTAAGTCAAACATGATAGAGACACCGATTGAGCAGGTTTGGGAGATGAGTTAGGGTGTCTAGTATATTACTAAGATCCGATTAGGATATGACACGTGATGTGATGTGGGGGGATCTAAACTACTTCTGCCCCATCCCCCACGGTTCACCCTGATCTTGACCAGGTACCACATGAATGCATGTAATGATCTGGCATGATTTGGTCACCCACTACCAACATCAACCCCGGAACCTGTTGCAGTTTTGGCACGTTACCGTATTGACCTTGACATGCATATTGATTTTCACCGTCCCCCTCCACATGGCATTTCATGAGTTGGACTATCGTGTTTCACAGAATCACCTTCTAAGACAAATAAATCATATCTTTGTGGAGGATTACGGTTACGTCTTATTCACTGTTGTTTTCTTTGGACATTTATTCTTATATCAACATAATGGAAAAATCCCCATCAACAAGGTGGTGCAATATTTCTCCCGATATTTCACCAATACCATGGCGTGCATTTTGTTCAATGTATGGCTTTTGGGACCTCTGATGTTTGAACGGCTTAATGTGGCCACTGGTGGCCATTGTGAAACCGTGGCCATTCCACACCGTCAATGTGAACGTTGGATCAATGGATTTGATGCTTCTGGCCATTACTACTTGATTTCGTCAATGTTGGTGTTAACGGTATCGGTTCTCCCCAGAAAAACTGAATTCATAGTTGAGCAAGGGGAAATGAGTTGGAATGAGGCCAATAATGATTGGAGATCCAAAATCGGGATATTTTACCTTTATGGGTTGAATTCCATGACATATGTGGCTCTTACAATGTGGTTATTGATGTTTATTGTTACCTCGATATTCTTCCATACATTCATCGAGAAACTAATTGGTTTGATATGTGGATTACTAGTGCCAGTTGCATTTAATTTATTAGCCCAAGATACCGAGTCTCAAATAAACCCTTGAACCAAATCGTCTTGAATCTTTCACTTATAAACAACTAGTTTAAAACAATTAACCAATAGATGAAACGGTTCCAAAGTACACTTCTGGTAATTACAAATTATTTAACCAATAAATTCAAATAATCGATTTAAGCTAAACTTCCCTAAATTATCAATTAACCCTGCCGTACAATAACTATATAAAAAGAACGCAACTCAAGGAATCAAGAAGAAAACGCTTCAAATACTCCTCGGTCAAATTTAACAATCATAACAGTAACATTATCAGTTGTAGAATTATCCATAGCCAACTGACATAATTTTTTGGCAGCAACTTGAGGTTCATTAGTTGCTGTGATAGTACTAGAAACCAATTGACAAGCCTTAATATCTGAAATTACATCCCAAACACCGTCACATGCCAATATCATAAACTCGTCATCTGCAGTTATTTCGGTTGAAGTTGAAAAAGGCTTGCCAATCACCAAATCCTTCATATATGAATCTCCTAGAGAACGAGTCACAGCTAAAACTCCATTCACTCTGTTTTTCATTATCAACCCTCCGGTATCTTTGATTCTGTTGATTTCATTAGAGTCTGTAGCTTTATGATCGTATGACAAACGGTATGGTTGGCCCTTTCTGCATAATACAATTCTCAGGTCACCCACATTAGAGGTGTAAAGCATACGCTTATGGTTCTTGCCCGGAACAAAATCGAACTTAGAGGTCCTTTTCTTGCCATTTTCATCCAATTTATTCTCCTTAGATTCCCAACTAAGTACAGCAACCGCTGCTGTAGACCCTGAATTTCCTGCTCCTTCATTTTCTATTGATTCATCTGCCTTAATAAAAGAATTATGTAAATGGTCTTTCATGTCTCGCCCAATAGTTTTCTCTTCTTGGTCTATTTCCTTTTCCAATAAAGTGTGCATGTTGTTTCCACACCATCTGGCGGTATCCTTACCTGCATGACCATCAAAGATGGCAAAATAGCCCCAGTCAACTCGTTCAGCAAAATTGGCAATATAAGTGTGGACATCTTCCATTTTGTTACGATAACGAGTGTTCTTGTTTTCGGCCACACCCACCTTGAACGATAAACCTTGGAATGGATCCCCTGACGTTGAAGATCCTGGTTTTGATCGATCAGGTTGTGTATTTGAAACCGGCTTATCTCTAGCCTCAGAGGATTGAGGTTCTTCTGGTAAAGCCATGGCTAATTTGAAGACACTTTTATTTGTTGGGATGGCAGGTGTTGCTTCAATTGAAGTTCTTTGGTTAATTTGGAACTCTTCACCTATAGTGTTTTGGAGGATGATGTGAACTATTCATACCAAATATACACAATCAGTGATTATATGCAGTGCCCGCACATACAGGATGGCCATTCAATTAGTGGGGCAAGAGTGAGGATTGATTACTACCATGATGCATATTGGACCAGTCAAAAATCCTTTAGCCTAACTTTGGATACTCTAGAAAACGAATGGGACAGAGTTTGGTCTCGTCAATGAAAAAACCGATAGGGTCTACGATCAAGCCTTGATGAACTGCTTTGACGTGCGCTACCCCATTTCTGTATCATTTTGTAAACAGAATGGAACTACTCTTATCTAACCATACATGGACCAATCTCAATGCAATGCCAACCGTTAACCTTGGGGACAAATCGGTTGTGTTCTTTACCGATAAACGTTTTATCAGAAGTGTTAGAATACTTAAGCACCAGTGATCTTCTTAGTTTGTGTTCAACCTGCAAGCAATTATATTATCCAGCGGTTTACTATATCTATCAAAAGGTGGTGGTATTGAGTGATAAAGGCCAGATAAACATAGTGAAGTCTAATATTTCATCTTCTTCCAGAAAACCTGCGACGTTGATCCATACACTGCAACTCAATGCCCTCATTACTACACTTCTTGCTAATGAATACCTTGCCAAAACCTTGAAATTCTTCGTCCTTTTAACTGATGACTACTCAATTGACTATTCGATATTGTGTAAGGCTATTATGCATACGGATATCCATACCCTAGTCATACCTAGTTTAAGCATCGACGTTAAGTTACTATCACGGTCAATAGTTACCTTAACTCTACCAGTCAAGAATGCGCCAATAGAAGCACTTTGCTTACCTCAACTACGAAATCTCAAGGTGTTTTACGATAAGAATCCTTCAAATCATGACGACTTTTCAAATTTGGGAATGGCACTAGGATTTGGAGGATCTTTAGCAAATATACGAAATTTGGAGTTTAGGGAAAGTGAGGTTACTTCTGATCGATTAATGCTTTTAAATTCCTTTAATAACCTTAATATAGGTGATTTGAATCCCATGCCGGCATGGGTAAATTTTTTTTTGGCTTTAGATGGAAAAAGTACTCTTGATTTGGATGGTTTAAGTATTGATGGTTTCATTGGAAATAAAGGTAATGAAATCTCTCTGCTTTTGATTAGAGTTGTCAATGCAGGCTGTTTAGGAAGGTTGGAAGTACATGTAAAGGAGTTATCCCATGCAAATAGTACTCACCAAGGAGATGAATCAACGACATTTGTGGACCGGTTCACGCAATTTACTCCAAATCTTCATTCATTAGCAATAAATCCCACTTCCGATTGTTTGATATGTCAAATGAATTCTATCAATGTTACTCTATCGGGAGAGATGGACTTGAAAACACTTCATTTATACATTGAATCTTTAAGTGTTGATCACATTAAAAAGATCAATAAAACAATAATTAAACATCAACCTAACCTCAGGAATATGAAGATTCAAGATAAATCTAGACAGGTTATGGATGTAAACATCTTACTCAAATGCTTGAAGGGAGACCAGCAATTGTTAAGTTATTACGAGTATGGAGTCTTTTATCAAAAATTGATGAAGGATGTTTTCTTTAATGCTGAGCTTCTCTGTGATCTTTCATGCTTACAGGACCAATCCAAACGTATTGGGAATAATACGCTAAGTACATTTGTAAGACAAGGAGCAAATCATGGTTTAAATGAGTTTATGCAGTATTATCTCAATTTAAGATACAGTCCGTTTATACATTGTGGATTCGATGTGGTAAGGAGATTGCCATCACTTCACTACATCGAGATGTTTGGTGTTGGATTCAATGTATCCCACGACGACGGAAAACTTGAAATCCATTATGAATTGAATGAATTGCCTATCCTATTGTTCCAAGCACAAAGAAGAGTTTCTGGAGAAATTTGATCGCAGTCACTCCCAACTGCAAGTTATATTAAGATCGCCATATTCTATTCTTAAGAAAGATCATCACGGCATATTGATTTTTGAGTTTGGAGTTTTTCACGGAGAGTAAGGAAAGTTAAAAAAGAAATTACGCAAGAATTCTAATGAATTTGCTTTATTCATATAGGTTCCGATTCTTCAAGCAGCAATTTATTCAATTCATAATTTATTATATTCAAACGATTCATTCCCCTTTCCGTCAAGGATTATTTTTCAAATTGACAGTTTATTGACATTTCATCCATACCCAATCTCCCAATCTAGTTGCCATCAAAAACTATTCAGATACATCTATATTATAGTCGTGTCAACATATGCGGTTAGGAACTAACTTCGGGATACCGACGGAATATTATTGTAGTTCAGAAATAGAGATTATCTAGAGAACTTGGAAAAAAATTTAATGAGCTACCCAAGTTTGCAATCAGTAATAACAAATAGGTCATAACAAATAAGCTATGCAAATAGACCTTTCCTAAATTCCTCATACTAAATAACTATTTTTCATATTACAAACTGCCATCAGGTCCTATGGAAACTCACCCACTAAGTCTACCACGTAGACTAAGTCTTATGCATGGTATGCGCTTATGAATTACAATATGCATGTCAAGTGGGGCAGCTAATTAAAATTTCATTTGTCTCCTGCACACAAGCAGGACATAGTTCCAGAAATCCATTTACTACATCGCCGCAGATTATCTAATCAACTCACGTAATCCTCGCCGATACAACCGACAGGTTCCACATTTGTACCCTTATGGAATGAATATCATGGCACAGATCCATCCTATGCTCATATTCAATATACAATCGTCGTACCCAGAAACTTGACAGAATTATCTTCTTAATAGCATAAAGTATATGTATCGGTAGATTTTTCTGAGCCATGAATATTGAAGATGTAAAACTTCAAAACTTCCCATTTCTCATCCTGGTTAAATCAATAAATAGAAATCCGTAAGCAAGGCTGATGATGAAAAACTCCCCCACTTCCCCCCACGTGATTCCGGATTTTAGTTAATGTCATTATTACTGAGATAGTACATTTGCCGATTAAGATCATCTTGAATGTGACTTGATGTTAGGCATAGGAGATTTGAACGCCGACCCGATTTTTTGGTCGATCTTATAACTCTTTTTTTCACCAAATCTAAAGTTACTTTCATTATTTGGTTCATCTATTCAACCTCATCTATTCAACCTCATCTATTCAACCTCATTATTTGGTTCAGCTATTCACACTGCTAAGGTGATCTGTTAATTGCATCTTAGTTGTTGTGTATTTTTTCATCATTTCAAAACCATATAATTTGCAGCTCAATTTCACAATATCATGGGCTATACTATCAAGCAAAAAATTGATATATGTTGGAAGGCAGAATCTAATCCTCAAATGACCCAAGCTGATTTGGCTATTTGGGCTCTGAAAGAATATGGATCAACAAAACCTCCTTCCCAAACAACCATATCTCGGATATTGAGTTCTAAAAATGATTTGATAGCTTCCAAGGAAGCAGAATTTCAACTCGTAAGAAGAAGAAAACAATCTAATCCTTTATTAAGAAGAATCCTTACTGAATGGATCACTCAAGCAACTTGGGAGAACATTCCAATAACAACCCCGGTCATCCAACTGACAGCAAATGCCATTTGGACCCGATTACCCACCAAAGAAAAGGATGGCAATGGAGTCTTCAACCACAAATGGTGTTATCACTTTTTGAAGAAGTTGAACATTAATTTAACTGGTACGTCAGATGACCATATACAAAATCCCGGTCAGCATCCACTCAACAAAGTGTGGAAATTGGAGGATAAAGTGGAATTGAAGGGATATCTCAAGGAATTAATAGACAAAGAGGGTTATGCCCCACAAGATATTTTTACATTAGACGAATTCCAGCTTTTCTATTCCTTACCTTTGGATCAGATCTTTGATGTTTCCTCTATCGATAAAGGTTTGAAACAAAATAGTGCCACCTCTCCAAACTCCCTTACCATCATGTTAGGATGTAATATCGATGGTTCGGAGAAATTATCACCTTTGGTAGTTGGAAACTATGATAAATTTGAAGTTTCTCAAAGTTCAAATAGTTCATTAAAAAACATAACTTCGGTCTCAAATATAACACAACATTCCTTGATGAATAAGATAACTGAAGTATATCAGTTATCATATAAATCAAATACAAACAAATGGATTACTTCCAGTATGTTCCAAAATTATCTATTAACTTTGGAACATAAGTTAAGTAACATTTCTCCACAAAGAAAAATATTGATCATATTAGACGACTCGTCATCTCATAGAACAATTAATTTGAAATTCAAGAATATCAAGCTTTGCTTCTTGAAAAATAACATGAATCATAAAAATCCTTATCATTCTTCATATAATGGTATTAAATTTGACTATCTTCCAATGAATTTCGGAATAGTTGAGGAGTTTAAAATCTTATACAGAATACAACAATACTTGGAAATGATCAATTTACAAAGAAGAAGATCTAAAGGGGCTGATGTGGCGAATTCGTCAGTCCCAATCATAGATTCCGAGGATATCCATCCATCTAAGATTTCTTTAAATGCTCTTCGTACAAATCCAATTTCCACTGGAATGGAAGTATTATCTGAAGCAGATTATAATTGTCCTCTCGTTAAAGTGATCGAATGGATAAAAAACGCATGGGATCATTTAGATCAAGAAGTCATCTTTAATTCATGGAAAAGAACTAATTTATTCGACTTGGCTCCCAAAGTCAAACCTCGCTTTTCAAATTATTCTAGTGATCCAATTTATGCACACCAGGGTTCAAACTTACATTATTCATTAATCTCTATTGCTGCTAGAAGTGAAGTCTTTAATATGCAACAATCCTATAATAAATTAGAAGAAATCATGAATTATTTAAATGTTGTGATTCCATGGGAAATTGAGGATTTGTTGGGATTGGTTAATGAAAAAGCTAAGATCACTTTGAGTTATGTTTCTATTGAAGAAATCATTGGTAGTTGCTTATCAGATACTTATGGATCGGTTACTAAAGAAAGGACTCAAGTTCATGTTTCAGAAGAAGAGGTGGATAGTCATTCAGACCAAACGAAGGTATGGTTTACTGAAGGTGGATTCACCATGTTACCATCTAAATCCGCCAGCCAATTTCTGGAATCTACATATACGTCGATGTTGAACAACGTGGCTTCCAATGTGGCTTCCAATGTGGCTAATCGATTGGATTCTTCGCAGTCTGAAATGAGATATGATCCACTCTATGGTACAAGAGCTTCTGCACATCCAATCAATGGAGAACAAGATCAATCTAAAATTAATCCTCATATGTTAAGAGATGGATCTATTATTGAAAGCCAAACCAGCAAAAAGCATCCTTTCGAACATCATCCAAAATGGAACATGTCAAAGAAGCGAGACTTGACGATTTCAGATGGGGTAGGAGTGAATATCTATGGTTCCAATGGCCATTATGAAATAAGATCTGCTGCTACCATTGGTAATATTTTACCTGACCATTCAGTGAATCTGCTTAATTCAGTCACTTCATCTGATGGTGGATCTAAGTCTCCTGAATTTAGTGTAATCAGTGCTCTTTCAAAAGTTATTGAGCTGTCACAACTGGGAGTGCTAAAGATTTCGTCTTCAACTTTAACAGAGTTGAGAGAAAATCTTCTTCAATTACAACAAGGTAAACTTAACACTTTGAGTTGAATTTGATTTAATACGAATTGAAACTTTTTACTGTGATTTCCACATAATGGTACCACAGAAATTAACGATTTAACGATATAGGTTTATGTACAAGTGGCAATGAATATACCACAATTAATAGATAACTTAACATGATTAATCTTTGTGATCCTCTTCTTCGAAATGAATACCCAACTCTCTGGCCTTGTCTTCCAATCTCTTTCTCTTCTCTATTCTGGCTCTTCTAATTCTAGCGATTTCAGCTTGTATTTCATGAGGTTCTTTTGGAATTTGATTCAATGTGGCTGGATCGGGCCAAAATCCTGGTAAATTGAACTTTTTGTCGGTATCTAAACCAACATAGTACATTACTAAGATTGGGGTCAAGAGGTAAAACCCGAACTGTTGTTAGTATTTGATCTGTATCGATCGGCATTTTTGGATAGAAACATGCTTGTGGTTGGATGTATATGGGATCAAAGGGGTACTTTGGTAGTATGATGGGATCATAGGGGTACTTTGGTAATAGGATGGGATATGTGTAAGGATGTTTGAACTTGGTAGTATGCTGTAGTTTCGGTTTTTTTAAATCCTTTGAACATTTCGATATTGTTTCAAATTTCATGAGGCCATCCATCTCCTTATTTCATTCCGATCACCATTCCGACAGTTAATTGTCGTATTTTCTTGTTGCACTGGATTTGTCTTTACTTTTTGATAAGATTTATTTCCAAAATCCCCATGTCCATCCATATTCCCCACTGAACTTCTCATATATTGTCATCTTCGGGGTCTGGTTCATCGATTCGTATCCATTAAATACTCTACCAATAAAAGCCCGATGAAACTGATTTTTGTATGCTTAACTTACCTTTGAAGTCTCCAACTGAGTTCTGGTAATACCACCAATAAACTTTCTATAGAAACCTTGTTGCATTATGGATTTAGTAAAAAACTAGTTGATGTCCAAAATTTAAAGGGCGCATGGAGACAATCATTAAATCACGAGTTTTATTCTTAACACAGGAACATCTTTTTGAACTACAAGACCCACTGAACATTATCAATTCAGTACAAGCTCAAGCTCAAGCTCAACTCAAGCACCATATCTTGATTAGTACCATTACCATAGTTTCTTAGGTGATATCTGAAGTTGATTATCGTCTTTGGTACCGCTTATTACCACCTAATTCGAAAGGGAACACCTCACACCTCACACCTCACAATCATGAGTGGATACACCCAGATAGACCAAGATTCGGAGACTTTCAATCATACGCAACCCGATGTGCCAATTCTGGAACTGGTGAATCCCGGTGCTTCCAACTCCAATGCCCAAACTTGGACCGAAAGGTTGAAGGAATCGTCACATCCCGTGGCGTTATTATGTTACATGATCTTCCGTATCAGTCCTATCATTATCTACATCTTTGGGAACTTCTTCCTTGGTTTCATCGTACACAAGAATAGGTTCGTGCTTCATTTCATCATCCTTATGCTTCTTATTTCTGCTGATTTTTGGACTTTAAAGAATGTCTCAGGACGGTTATTAGTGGGATTGAGGTGGTGGAACGAAACCAACGTTGTTGATGGAACAAGGGGCGAATTTGAGAATTTTTGGGTATTTGAAAGTATAAGTCCAGATAGAGTAATTAATCCTATCGATTCAAAGATGTTTTGGACATTATTATACGCACAACCCGTTGCCTGGATGGTGTTGGGATTATTGGCTGTTCTCAAGTTTCAATTCTTATATTTATTATTGGTAATCATGGCAATCGCCTTGTCAGTTACAAACGCCATGGCATTTACTAAATGTGACAAGTTTGGAAAGGCAAACAATATTGCCAGTGGAATTTTGAGTGGTGCAACCTCAACTATCTTCAATAGATTCAATCCTTTTGGATCATCTTAAAGGTAACGAGTACTTTCAAAGTTATACATCCATAAATCGTGAGTACTTTCAAAGTTATACTTCCATAAATAATGACTACTTTGGTGCTATTTAATGAACCATTAAATGATTCTTCATGATTTCAGAGAAATTATCGACTTGGAGATTTTAGTCATACAGCAAAACAATTTAAAATATTATTGCGTAGTTCTCAATGGATACAAATTATATTCAGGATTTTTACGGTGTCGACTGAATTTGGCTGAATTTAGAATGCTATCATTTTATTTATTGTTGTTTTGTACAGAAACATAAGTATCGCATATATTTCGTTAAATTTGTTAAGTCATTCCTACAAAAACACCTTCGTGGTGACACATAGTCAAGTGAACACTCTTCTTTGGTGGGTAAGGACTATCATCCTTAGATACCAAATTAGGGAACATTTGAATAAGTCTAGTAACCACATAAGCTGCTTCGGTCAAAGCAAATTGTTGACCTAAACAGATTCTTGGACCACCATTGAAAGGAACATAGGCCCAGCCTAATTTTTTAAGGTCAGCCCATCTTTCAGGTCTAAACACTTCAGCATCCTCACCATAATATTCCTTCATCCTATGAGTTGTGTATACCACGTATGCCACAGTAGTACCTTTTCCAACGAAAATTGGAGACTTAGAATCTGGACCTCCACCAGTTGGTAAAGTTGTATCCTTTGTAGCGACTCTAAAATTGACAGGAACTGAAGGATACAATCTCAAAGTTTCATTTAACACAAACTTAAGGTACTCACATTTCTTAAGAGATTCAAAGGTAATACTTTCAATATCAGCATTTTCACCAGAGCCAAAGTTATCGTAGATTTCCTTCTTTAATTTTTCAAAGATTTCTGGGTTTCTAGCTAATTCAAAAAAGATAAATGATAACAAACCTGCAGTAGTATCTCTTCCAGCCACGAGAATATTCAACAATTGATCCTGCAAAATAGTTGGGTTTCTTGTTTGTTTAACCAATTCATACAAAAAGACGTAACCTTCTTGAGATTTTTTCTCCAATTCTTCAGGAGAAAACTTCAAAGCTCTTTCAACATAATATTTGGCAAAAATATGAACATTCTTGCAGGAGTCTCTGAACTCTTTATTGTTAATCATCCAATAAAAGATTTGAGAGTAAGCACGGTCTGCGAGATATGCTTGGGATACATTGAAAGAATCGGCAAATGGGGTACTAGTTCCAAAATCCAATGGAGATTTTCCATCAACAGCAGGGTCATGAAGAGAACCAACCGATTGACCAAATAAAAATTCACTGGCGGTATCAACTGTGAATTTGAAGAATAAATTTTGAATATCAAAAGTCTTACCATTGGAGTGACGGATATGCTTCGCGAGGGTTTGTAAATGAGGTTCCAAAGCCTTAACATGGGCGACTTGTTCACGAGCAAATTGAGGTCTCAACATGGCTCTGGAATGTTTCCAGCCTTCACCATCCAAAGTGAAAATACCGTCTCCAAGTAATGGTTTGAAATGAGCATGTCTAGTACCCAAAGCAAAGTCATTGAATTGAGTAGCCAAAATGGCCTTGATATTCTCTGGTTCACAAGTGATAACAATTCTAACCCCTGCAACACGCAAATAAAAAGAAGGTTTCTTCACCACATCAACAATTTGTGTGTGGTTGAAATCCATCATAAGACCCTTTTTCTTCATCTTAAGAAGATTCAAGAGAAGCGATATCGAGAAGAATCTTGTCAGAAGCTGATCAGGTTCTTTACATCCATGAGAGCGAGAGAATGACTCCTTTCTAATGAATATTCCCAACCCATATAACAATGTTAAGCCTAATAGCACCGAGTACCAATTGTTGAAGTATTGCAAGTAATCGATCATGGTATATGATATGATATTATGACAGTGATTTTGACTTTGATGATAAAGCTAACTCCTTAACTAAAGTCCGAAATTCGATATTGATGGTTCCATCTTATACTTTAATTATGTTGCATGTGAAGTTTCAATCCCAACATGAGCACCATCCCCACAAATGGAATATTATGTCGCGCGATGACTTTTGTTCTGTGAAATTTGTCTCATTAGAATGTCTCAATTACACTAGAAAAACTTCCAATTCCATGCTACAATCAAATGAAATTTAACCTCTACTGACCTGTCACCCACCCAGCTTCTTAGTAGTAGTTTATGGCTTTTGAAAACTTCTAATTTGTCTGTGTAGGATGAATTGATAGTGAGATTGAAGGGGTCACTCCTTTGCTGGCATGATTGAGATTTGCATCCCCATTTCCTCTATTGGGTATTAAACGAATAACTAACTTTGGTGCGATCACATGCCTTTTTCCAAGGTGGGGAGAAGCTTGGTTGCGTCTCCACAAGACATTGTGACTGATGGGTGAATCTTGGTGAGGAGAACAATCGACTAATATCTTAACCAATTTTAACCAAAGTTTAATTAGCATCAATATCATGCGTTAGTTTGATTCTATTTCAAGTTGGTTATTAGTTATTAGGGAGAGGGCTCAAAAACTTGAAGTAAAAAAGATAATGACTCCTGCGCGATTCGAACGCACGCATCTTTACGATAGTAGAACTTGAGTCTACCGCCTTAACCGCTCGGCCAAAGAGCCCTATTTCTGTAAAATTTTGTGCCTGTTATTTTATCATTGCACATACTGCTTCCTCAAATTAGAGTAAAGACAGTAGTTATAGACCTTTTTATTCGCAGAAAATTTAATGATGTTTTTGTAGAGTATCTAATGATGTTATAGAAGCAGTCTAATGCTAAATCCCAGAAATTATAAACGGGGTTATTTTTTTCACCAATTAAGAGAAAACATGAAAAATTTCAAATTCTTTCGAAATTCATTAATATATGATATTGTTAGTCAATACTTGAAGAACATTGATTGTAGAATTTAGAATTGAATTGCACGATTTTTGGATGCTAAAGCCTATGCCAAAGGCTATACCTAGAAACTGCCCAATTGATTCATGTGATAACGTATTTGAGAATCACATTCACTTAGAGTTTAACTGCGAAAAAATGCTGCAACAAATACAGAGAAAATTAATTAGCGAAAGGAATCACCCAAGCATCAAAAAAGAATCAATTGACTATTGACTAACAAATAACAATCAGCTCAACATTTTAGAAAGCTAATTTTTTCTCTCTAATGCCATAGTTGATTATGGATTACAATCCTGAACATCATCCCTTGCTACATATCTAATAAAGACATAGTTTTCATATGCATTCATGCATTTCCTGTAAGGAACATGTAACCAACTAAACGAGGACTTCAATTGGAAGGTAAAAGCCGTACGAAGCTGACTAAAGAGGTTTCAACCACTTCAATTATTGCAAATACGTCAATAGATTTTCGCAGTTGCCTATAGTGGACTGATTTTTGTTGGCCAAGTCCTGCTCTGGTAATGAGTAATTCACATGCCTGTCAAAATTAGGAGCCCCGATGAATTCTCCACGCCAAATTATATCACATGGAGGACTGTCAGTCTGTTGGGCAAATGACAGATGAAAGATGAAAAACTCGGACAACGGGCGCAACTTCTGAACTCCGTGGAAAGTCCGCAATTGCTACCGGGATTCCCCTGATCAACATCTAGCCTATTGTGTATAACTAGTGTATTTAGGTGTTAAACTCACAGGCAAATTAAAAGGATATTGGATCGAGATCCTAATAAATATCACAAGAACTTGGGACTTAATTCGACTAGGTTGGCGACATGTTGCTGATATAACCTCAAGCAATAAAAATTGTATTTCGAATTTTCAAGTGTCATTGGATTTAGTAACGTTCAATCCATTCGCCTTAGTTTAGGCAAAAAAATAATAGTGACTCCTGCGCGATTCGAACGCACGCATCTTTACGATAGTAGAACTTGAGTCTACCGCCTTAACCGCTCGGCCAAAGAGCCCTATTTCTGCGAAATTTTAAGTAGTCACTAAATAGTATGTATAACTCGTCTATTAGTAAGTACTTACTAATATAACCTTTTTTCAGTAGCCTAGATCATTAGTGGAAACGTCTTAGTTTTGATTGTAACTAACTTATTATATTTCTATAGTTAGCTAATCTGTTAAGTAATTCTCCTTGACTGTGGAGTGTCTGACTTTGTTGGAGCTTGTGTCCAGAAGCGTTAGTGACAAGATACAAGCAATTGGTATAGGAACGGCCTATATATGGATAGAATATAGTGGTAAGCTAGGATGTAAAACTATGATACATCAGACCATGATCGGTGAACTCCGAAGGTGCAAGAGCACTTAAAGATGAGTAACTGGAGCTACCAAAAGTTATAACTGACTTAATCTACCCTTTTTGCTAACAAACTACAGACTGAAGTACCAAAAGCAACCAAATAAATAGCTGGTGAATCACAATGATTTACCAATGAGTTAAATAGTCTTAAAGATAGTGGTTTACATATTGGAAATAATAAAAGTCCCGTCCTGCACACACAGAAACAGAACTTCCAGATGACTGTCTCCTCTTTCATTTCGAAACCTTCTAGTTCATTGTCTTATATTTCTTATGCTTACCTAATATCTCATTCCGTCCTGTTACAAGTGCTTAAACATAATTTTGAAATTTAGAATCTATGTTAGAATTCTTTTAGATCTATTTAAGTATCCAAGGGGGAGGTATTTCTACATAAAATAAGTGGGTGTATTATATATTGAACCAGTTCTGTGATGGTATTTTTTTTTGGAATAATTTATCAGCTAATTCTCAAAACAAAACAATGTAGTGTTACTTCTTGACAAATTAATTAATCCAAGAATGGAAACTGCCACCTGGGCAGTAATTTTCACATGAAAGTTCTCAATAATTCAATTTTATCTTTAATTGAAGTATAAATTTTCCCACCTGGTACTTCCTTTATTTCATTTGAGATTATGAGCGTTTGCATGGTGTTACTTCCAGAAGAATCAAGTTCTATTCCCCTCAACCGATCACTTCTATATCTTTCACTAATTTCTTGTGCTTGCTTGTAGACAATACGTAGAATGCCTTGGTTGATCAATAAATTAAGATCATTATTATGAGTGAATTTAATAATTGATTCAGTAAGACCAGAGACTTTTATCAGTGGATCCATTTTTTGTAAAATTTGAACGGGATCATAGAATTGACTGGATTGCTCGTCACTGGATTCAATTAATGCTTTAACAAAATTTGGCTTTTTCATTGAAAAATCAATCAAGAATTTCCACAAATCTGCATCATTTTGTTTTTTGGCGAATTCAATGGCTAAATTTGCATCATCCATTCGATTAATAATTAGTTCAAGTGCTTGCTGACTTTCTCCAATTTTTCCTAATAGGAAAACCAATTCTTCAATAAATTCATTTTCACTGCAAACTCTGATTGCCTTATCAATGTCGTAATTGCTATCATTTCTTGTTAGGAAGCCTATGAGTGCATTCCTATTGTATTGACTGTACAATTTGATTCGTTCATCTCCCATAATAGTTGGATCATCTAACTGTTCAAGATAGAAATAATTCACAAATCCTAGACAAGTGGCTCCACCAAATGTTTTTATAACCTCTTCTGGCGGAAACTCAAACCGATGCTTAATAAGAATGGATACGACATCCTTAAGGTTTTCTTCAAGTTGTTCAAATGATAATTTTTCCCAATCGTTGTTGGGGAATTGAAGTTTAATCATTTCTGGTAGTTTAGATTTATATTCTGCCAATATCTGATGGTTTGATAAGAATTGTATTATCTGTGGATCCTTTAATTTTATCAAATGTGGAACAGCTTTCTTTGGTTCATTTGCCGAAACATAAATTTGAGATAAGCATCTTCTTAATAGATTATTCTCAGACTCCTCTAATTTTTCTTCAACCATAGACTGAACTTTCTTTGAATTGTATACTTCAAGGTCCCAATCACGGATAAGCTCTATGAACTTATTAGCATCATTTCCTACCCAGTATTCAAGAATATTCTCGTACACATGATTCAGAATACCCATTCTAGCTTTTGTTGGAATAATTCCTGTTAATAAAGGAACATGTTCACTATTGATAAATATTTCACCCCAAGTTTCCCACTGTTTGACAACTTCTTTTACATATTCATCGAAATCTTGGGTTTTATCAATACTTAACCCTTGTGACATCGTGGTACTTTTGGTATCAAGTTCAGAGATCAACTCATTATCAGAAAGTTCTAATACTTTCTTCAAAAACGTTGCAGCCTCTGACCAATTATCCTCCTTTATTAAAAAATCGACATGTTGCACACCATAACCCAATCTCTTAATCCGACTTGTTAGATGGGTACTTATTTTCCAAGCTTCGTCAAATTTTTCGTGCTCTTCATACCATTTTAATTGATCGTTCATTTGATATTCTTGTACTATGACTGTGTCTTTTGCACTCACAATAAAGTAAGATGGTATTTGGCCCACAATATGTGAAGCACCTAATGAGTAATCATTCAATCCTAAACCGTAGACATCTTTTAAACCAACTTCTTCCTCGAATTCCACTTCACCATTAGTTGAATTTATGATCTGTAATTCCGGATTGTTAAAATGTCTCTTTGGTCCCTGACCATCGAGGTTTTCCATAGTTGGAGGTTCATATGTCAAAACAAGCCATAAATCATCTTTAAAACTTGATATTCCACTAATTAAACTTTCCATCTTATAAATGTGTTCAATTTCAACTTGTTTGGTTTCAGGTGAATAAATGCTACTTCCTCTAAATGAAACAGAGGCAGTTGATGGTAACAATGAAAAGGATTTATCTGTGTCATCTTCTCTTGAATTCTTTGAAATACTTACTTTAAGACTCCAAATATAATTTCCCCATGCTATTAATATTCTATTGATATCAGGATAACTCACTCTTGGCCAATATAAATCTGATCTAGGTGAATCGGTAGGTTTCTCAATTTGTTTAATAATTCTTCTTGTACTCAATTGACATATAGTAATTCCTCTATCATTCATCCATATTAACAAGTCATCGATTAATTGAATAGATACAATAGGACCATTTCCTTCATCCAAGACGATATCTTGTCTCTTACCAAGCCACCCTGACTTACTGGAATATATCACTTTGCCACTCATACCACCATTTATAAAACCTCCTGTTTTGGCATACCTTCTATCAAGTACCACAGCATGGATTGGACGTTGGAAATCATAAGCAGTGATATCTTGTTCATCTTTGATTGATCCAATAACCACGGTTCCATCCATAGACCCGGTAGCGAAATATGTTCCATCACAGAATATCGATAGTACCAGTGCCCTATGTGCTTTGAAAGTACGAATTCGCTCAAATGTAGGCGTGGTGATATGAATTGTTCCTGAATGGGTAGCAAATATGAAGTAAGATTCATGGAAACAGCTTGCAGATATGGCATCTTTGGTGAAGAAATGAGACCGAAGCTTGGTGAGCCTGGTATACTTAAGCTTAGGTGGTTCTTCATCGTCTTCATCGTCGTCATCGTCTTCTTCATCATCGTCTTCATTGTCATGTTCTGGGTCCTCTTGATCGTCTAGTTCATTTTCCTCCTTTAAGTGGTCAGTTTCAGGGGTTTTGGAATCCAATTTTTCAGGATCATCACCAATATGAGCACCATTTGATGGTTCCTCAACTTCATCCTTAATTGACTCGTGACTACCCCCCGAATCCTCAGTGTTCATCTTGTTGTGATAAGGAATAGAGGTATCTGACAATGGGCTATACTTTACATCGTGACCACTCGGCACGTGACATGAAGTACTAAATCTTCAAACTATAGTGATGTTACCAACAAGGAACACCCATCATGTTGACAGCTGCAAAAGGTGTTTTGGTGCAATGTGATCCATCCATCCGTGCGCTTATCCTTCAAATAGATTCCAAACGGCCAGGAATTGTTCTAGAGGAATTGGACGAGACTCATTTGCTCATCAAACAAGATCAGGTCAAGAATGTTAAAGAAGAGTTGAACAAGTTATTATCGAAGAATATTTACAATCCAATCGATGAGGATGCTCCCTGAGCATCCAAGTGAAATACAAAGAGGGAAATAGGTGAAATGGGCTAAAAAAATCTTCAAAAAGTCTACAAGAAGTTCAAAAGTCTACAAAGTTATTTAGTTGAGCTTGAAGGCATTCAGACTTTAAGAGAGACCTTGAAGCTTCAATGTTCATGAATTTGTTTATATACTTTCTTAACCATCATGCAGTGGAGTTGGATCTTCCTCAACATCATCCAAGATATTTTCATTGAAAACCACCTCACTATTCTGTTCCATGGCCAGTATCATCAAATCATTGATGAATCCAAACACAGTTTCCACCTCCATAAGGTCATCCAAACTGGCCCGAGCCGTTTCATCCACTTTTTCTAGGTTATCAAGTACATATGTATAGAAGTTTTCATATGTAGACACAATCAATGACGCTAATGAGTCCATCAAAAACTTAATGATATTTTCATCCTTGATGAAAATCCTAATTTCCTTGTAAGTGTTGGGAATCTTAATGATAAGATTATCTTTAAATTTGGTATTACTTTCAACCGGATTGGAAACGGTATCCTTATTTGTGAGGGTGATTGGTTGACAAATTAAATTAGATGCCTCTTTGATGAAATCATTAACGGCATTATTCAATTCAGATTCTATTTCATAATTTGCATCCATCATATCACTGATGATTTTTGGCACAGATTTCTTCACTAATTCAATTAATCCATTTTCATTAAAATTAAATTCTCCATTTCTAAGAATGGTCCAAACTTCACTAATTCCTCCAGTAAAATCAATAGTATAATCTGTGCGGACATATTGGATATCAAAATTGGTCACTTGTGCTTTGAGAATTATCAAGTTTTTCAAATAATGTAATTTGGTATCGATAATTCCTAGGTGAGTCAAGGATAATTTGTAAAACTCACCCTTTAACAATATAATGCAGGCATGAACAATATAATGCGCTAAATCATCAAAAACAACCGAATTGATCAACTCATAGATATTTGATAATAATGTCAATGCTTTACCCAATGGAAGATAAAGTTCAGGGAAGATATTTTCCGAATATTCAACATCTAACGGATTCATCACATCATCACTCGAGGTATTACTTTCAATTGTAGTGTTGATATCGGATTGAGAAATATCAGTCGAAGCTCTGGGTCTAGAAGATTTTTTTCTTCTGCCAAGCTGTAAATCTTCTGGTTTAGGAATGTACTTCATTAACTTTTGATCCACATAATTCTGGATTCTAAAGATTAATCTTGATTGTACATCATGTAGGATTGGCTCAAATAACTCTCCAAAATTTATACTGATTTGTTGGTTAATTCCTGATATGTTTTCGACATCTTGAATTTGCTCCTCTTGCTCTTCGAATTCATAATACTTTTGCAATAAAGTTGTTAATTCACATAAATTGCTTATATTCGTTTCTCTCAAGGTGACATGTCTTAAGCTGTCATATAATGGGTCCAATAGATTTTTGGCAAATTGATAAAATTGAGAATCAATATCAATATTGATTCCAAAAAAGCTTTTAAATAATAAGTATTCCTTTTCAGTTACTTTTTTAAAGAACGAAATTTGATATTGGCAAGATTGGACCAAATTTTTTGACGTTAAAGTTGATGTAAGAAGATTTTGAAGGTAGGTATTCTTAGAAAAGTATAATTGAAGCAAACGAAGTCTTACCTGAAAATATTCGTTGGAAATTTCGCTCAATAATCCTTGATATTCAACGTGATGTTCTATTCTGCTACTTATCTCAAGAATAAGTTCATTAAGTTGTGATCCATACTCCTTAAGGTAACTGTTGAATTCATTATAAATCAAGAGATCAATAGAAATCGACGAGCCACTTTCGGATGATAATGATTTGTTGACAGATTCACTCAATTTTTTGATCTCAGAAATGATAAAGTTTTTAATCAATGTCAACGCTCTGGTCATACATTGTCTGAAACGACTATTGTACAGTTCTACTTCTTTGAAGTCAGGATGTTGCTCAAAGAAAGTGATGGACTCATCCAATCGGTTAAGAATTTCATTTTTGAAAAAGTCTCTTCTTTGGTTGACCAAATGGAAACCAGATTTGGTCAAGTGTTTTGCGATGATATCAAGGTTATCAAAATGTTTCAAGTAACTTTCGATTTGATCATACTTACTAGAATATGAGATCTGCGTTTCCAAGAGACTACTCGATTCTCTATCAAAGTCGATCGTTTCTGAGGTGATCTGGTCATATTTCAAGGTTAATGTGTGGATCAAATCCAAGATCTCATCGGTTTCCTTAACATAGCCATCTACCTGAAGGGAATTGAATTTACAAGTGTCCATGAAATTGTAGTGGTCATCAGTATCCAATTCATTGATTTGGAGAATATGATTTTGGTCAAGTAGACAGTCGTAGTGGAAAGAATTGATATAATCTGACCAGATTTGAGATGCTTCGGGAGTATTGAACGGATATGTAATCGACAGAGTTATTTTCTTTTCAGGGTTTTGTATGCTATCCAAACTTAAAGATCTTGGTCTTGTGATAACCTCTTTATCCTCTCCCAAATTTAGGTTTTCTTTGTACTGAGGAGTATCAATAGAGATCCGTTCTATGATTGATCTGCTTCTAACTCTGGTCATTTTGATCGAGGGTATTCACTAGCTAGCTTCTTCTTCAGCTACCACACTTCAAAAACCCTTGCTAGAGTTACGCTTATAGGATGCAGTACGTCAATAGGAAGAACCGATACGTGTGCTTTGGCCAAAGTGGGACACTCTTTTCGGTTCACACACAAACAGATATGCAGGACTATGAAGTCGCGTCTTATAACTGGAGATCATCTTAGGTTGAATACTAAATATAATTTAAGCAAACTTATCAGAGTGACCAAGTCGAAATGAGTGAAGATCCGAGATATGCGGAAACAAACAAAGAGGATTTGCTTACTGATGAATCTGCAGATGAATTGAATGACCTCTTGAAGGAATTCGAAGCCAAATATGAAAAGATCCAACAGAAGAAGAAAAGCCAGCTTGGAAAACAAGAAACTGAGGTGAAGGGTGAAATATCACCAGTAGAATTGGAACCAAAGAACAATTTACACCACCATGAAGTGAAACGTGAGATTTCCCCTAAAGTTATGAATTACCCGAAACCTCATCGTCAAGTATCTAAAACGCGTACAGCAGACAAGGTGCCAATTCCTAAACAATCAGTTAGTAATTCACACGATAACCGATCTAAAAGTGCAGAAGGGAAGGGAACTGAGAAAACATCCCTGTTTATTCAAAAGCTTTACCAAACAAATTTTCAAGAAGCATCAGAGAAATATCAACGTATAGACTATTCACTAAGGAAGTTTGCATTTGAAGGAATTTCAGATTTTAAAACAGAAAACATTACTGTGGACGAACTTGAACAACAAACCGGCCAATATTTAAGGAAACGTTACATCACACAAGAAAATGTCAAGAAGATTATTCAAGAAACAGATCCAAGTATGAAATTTATAAAAATAGATAAACTCTTTGCAAAAGTTAACAAGGGAAATAACTATCAAGAACCAATGTATAACAATTGGTGTTTTTGTGGAATGGTGACGAAGAAATCTAATCCAAAAAGTACCAAAGGCAATTCCAGGTATTTGAAGCTTAGTGTGGGGGATTTTCAACGGTCAATAGAATTGATGATCTTCAGTGAAGCATTCAATCAGTATTGGAAACTCAAAGTGGGGGACATAATTTTCATTTTGAATCCTGTGGTGAATAAATTTCAATTTGAAGTTAATGATGGACAATCTAAAAGCGGATTCACCTTAAAAATAGATGATCATGGATTGAATTCTATCTTAGAAATCGGTTCGGCAAGAGATTTTGGAACTTGTACCTACGTCAGTAAGAAAGAAAACAAGAGATGTGAAGATATTATAAATATCAAAAAGGCAGAATTCTGTGACTTCCATTTGGAATTAAAATTTAAAACCGGACTGAAGAGAATGGAACTTAACGGTAGTGTCCATATGAAGTCTCCACAAAAGAACAAGCAACATATGTATTTGGGAAATTCCGGATCAAGTTTCATGAAATACGACAAAACCTATAATGAAGATACCAAAGTTTACCTGCGGGCAAGTGAACTTTTTAAGAATCCTGATAAATATCACGATCCAAAGATGTTAAATAATAGTGAAAAACGTCGGAAACTTATGGATGCAAGAGCCAACAGAGTTTTAGAAGAAAAACTATCCAGTTTATCAAACAATACAACTTTTAAGAGTTTAAACTTGATTAAAGAAAATCAAGCAGAATCTTCAAACCCTAAGAAGCTAATGGAACTAAAAAACAGGGGGCTTCCCAATAGTATGTTAAATAAAATTGGCTTTGATCCAACATTTAGTCAAAGGGGTGAAGATCAAAGCCACGCAAAAAAGAAAGAGAAGCTTGATCGAGTTAAAGAATTATATGACTTGAGTAGTCTTAAAGCCAAGGATAGGTCACTACAATTGTCCGACAAAGATAAGAAGCTCCGTTCTCAAAAATGGCAAACTAACACTCGAAACCTTAAAAATTACCAACAAAAAGTTAAACTGCTTCCTATAAATGGGGGTGAAACCGAAAACGGATCGGTGTTTGACAAGGTTTGGAGAAACCCTGAGACCAGAACAAATAAAGTTTTACTTAGTGATGAAGAATTTAGTGAAAGTGACAGTGACTTAGATATTGAATTTGATACTGAAGAAATGAAACAAGCTTACAACAATCGAGTTCATCAGAATTGATAGAAGTTATCACCAATTATTAATCATACACCATGTGGTTTCTATTCCAGATAGCAATATTACAGGTTGATCAATGCGATAGAGTTGGTAAAGGTATCAAACAAGAATTTAATAGGGGAATTGGGCAGTTGCTTGAGAATTTTCAACCACGGGGCTGATCGATACAAGGTGGTTGCTTACCACATCCAATCTAAGTTCATAATCTTTGATTGTCAAACAACTAAGTGTTATCAGGGGGGTGTGTCACCCCGGGATGTAACCTGTAATAACCTGCACAACGGGGGCTCGGGTTCGGAGCTGAAGTGGGAACAAGCCAAAATAATAGACTAAAAACAGAATGGCTTAATCCTTTATTGACCGGCGAAATTTTGAGTTAATTATTGAATTAAACTACACTTGTATAATAATGATAATCTATGACATTCCATAACAGAGGTGAGGTGGGTAGACCGGCTACCTGATAAATAAATATATGATAATAAATAATAATTGGCTTTAACGAAGGTGCTTCAACGAAGGTGGTTTAAAATCGAAATATGATGATTGTAACCAATAGCTTATGCTTGGTAAGCAACATGCTTGAAAGCACGCATACATAAGTAGCCCATTAAATCACAAATGAATAAAAAGATTATAGGGAATGCAATCATCATCAAAAGTCCCACAGAGGCACTAGTCAAGGTGTTTTCCACACGATACAACAATGGGAGCACACCGTGTTGCAACATGTTCAAGTTGGATAAAGAATTTCCCGAAAGTGTAATCAGGTAAAGTATAGGTATTTGCTATGAGTAGGAAGAAGAGTTCGGTGCTGATGAGTAGATGATATGGATAATTCACCAATCGTAAGGGTAAGCACTGAATCTGGGAAATTGTTGAATATATCACGGATTTTCAATCTTAAGTGGAACCTTTGACCTTATATATACCAGCAATCCTGGGCCCTAGTTGAATTATATACATCTGTATGAGTGAAAAATCCCTATCCTAACCTGCAAACGTGCCTCCTGTGGCGATTGTTTAAGATTAAAAAATATCTTTGAGATAATTCTTGTTACCCGGCGTCAAATATTTCCTATTGGTTACCCGGCTCCGACCATGGTACTTTAACGAGGCCATCACAAATCGACAAACTAAACTAACAAACACAACCATGTTTCTTCCAAGCATTAGAACTGGTAGTTCAAAAGAGTGTATTGTAAGTACGGGCTTTTTGGTGATGATGCAAATTTCAAACTTATCTACATTACTTGATCTTCATGAAATAAACAGGCGTCTGAATTCTTGCTCCAAGATTACTAACTATTGACCACAGTTTTAGTAGTATTAGAAACACACTTTTTCTCTTATGTTATTACGGGGATGATCGGGTGACCTCAACCGGTGTTTGCCATATCTAACAAGGAACGCCCCAAACCAGAGTCCGATTGCTCCGGAGAAAGGGAACTGTTTAGAAACCGAGCCTCATCTCGTAAATCACTCTAAAACAGTGCAGATTTCGTGGCACATTTTTCACTGGGCTGAATTGGGAACAAAGACTACCACCAGCATCTTATTGTACTTAAACCAAATCGTGTAGATTGAGAAGCGTAAGAAGCGTTAGAAGAAGCGCTACAAGCTTGAAACCCTCAGAAGACCTAATCGAATCTCTGAGTTGTTCAAGCATGTATAGGACCCTTGGAGTGGTTGCGATGTGGATGTTATCAAGAATACCCACTTCAATTACACAGCCATCCTTCCTATCAGGGACCATGGCCCTTGTGCACAGTAACCAGGCCCAAGGCGGTTTCGGCAAGGAGACACCACTTATCTACAAACTTTTGAGCTGGGGTGCATCTTACCATGGGGTACAATAATGCATGCAAATGCCCCTAGCGAATCAAGACTCCAGACTCCAGACCAAAGACTCCAGCCTTGGTGTAGGATCAAATTCGAATGTATTTAGTTGATTATTATTGTTTCAAGCACTTATTATTTCGTTAACCGATAGTGGGGCACCATTTGTCCCAAGCACTCGGGTGTTGCCTTGCCGAGGCTCACGGGTCTGATGGTACCAGTGCTTCACAAATCACCACACCTTATTCAACACACTATGAACCAGTAACGAAATAAAGTTCAACTGATGGATAGGAGGTCTAAGGGGCTTGATCGTGCATATGTCCTCGGTGGATGGTCAAAGAACGACGGGTTTATCACTTATCAGTAGATGGTCCCCATGGACAAAGGGATGCACAACCTGTAAATTGATCCATTTGTGGTGATGCATGGCATAATACCCTGCCTGCTCCGATGATGTGTTTTTGTGGCAAGATGGACCTGAGACCGAGGAAGTCCACATCTTGCTAACGTAAGCATCAAATACTGCCAACTGCCAAGGTAGGAGTTATCTCTTGTTTCGGTAGTTGCTGGCCATTCCACACCATATCTTTCCGGGCATACAACTCCACATCCCAAACAAGGTGGTGTGAAATGGTTTTGGACCCAAGTGGTTATCAAAATGTGTGTATTTAGTAAATTAAGGTTTTGCAGTTTACCCCCAATTTGCTTCAGTTCCAAAACAATCATTTTGCTGGTTGTTACATTACCTTCTATTACAGATGGTACACACATACTACAGAAGTGGTGCTGATTGTATACAGAACTCCGAATACGGCTGATTTGCTCACTTATCCAGCAGTCTAGATGTGGTATTTACTGAGCCGCTCAATTTATCGATAGGAATTAGCAAAACAACCAATTCCTTCGGTAAATATTACCTAAACAGGGTTTGGTATATACTGAATTGGTTGAGGTATTTATTAAAGGTACGGACCCTGAAAAGTGGCGGCTGGTATTTACTGGAGACAGCCCACTATATTATGAAATTGTTCAAAAAATAGAAAAGTCTATATGTTCAACTTCACGGAAAACTCGAGATTCACCAAAAAGAAACCCAGAATATTGAGAAAGTTTACCTCAGATTACGGAACTAAATACACCTGAATGATGCATTGAAATAAAGACTAACAATTGGTTCAAATCTATGGAGATTTACTGGCCATATTAGGATAGATTTCCAAAAATTTGCGTAAGACAAAGAAACCAAAACAACTCATCAAAACATATTATTAGGAAAGAAAAACAAGCCGCCAAACGACAAAGACTTCGACTTCAACTCAATCATTAAAGCGATATTCCACTTTATCCTATTGTGTTATTTGATGATACAAAGATCCACCTAATTTTACAACGAAAATGCCTGGTTAGCTCAATCGGTAGAGCGTTTGACTCTTACGTAAGACATCAAAAGGTTGCGGGTTCGACCCCCGCATCGGGCTTTCTTTTTTCACTTTTCTTCTTTTGGTACCCGCGCGCATATTTTTTGTCTATCTTTTCTATTAGATCTTATCAAATATCATCTTCAACTTTAAGAAGACTCCCAAACTTCTCGAACTTCACGGGACAACAGATCAAGGTATTTACTTGAGGTTTGTCATGAATAAGAAGGAGGTAGCCACCGGCGAAGGATTGGTCGAAACCTCTTATAGAGCAAATGATGATACCACAGGCTCATTATCAAGTGAGTCATCTCCTTCATCCCCCAAAAAATGGAGTATCTGGGAAGCACTTTCTCAAGCATCTCGTCGTTTAGATGCTTTAGGAGTAGAAACAAGAGGTATCGATAGAATCGAACCATGGGAGAGATCTACCAATAAGTTTAAGCAATTTATTTCAGTGGTAGGATTATGGCTTTCTGGATGTGGAGGGTTGAGTTCAATGTCTTCATTTTACCTTGGCCCTTTAGTATTCCAGTTAGGCTTGAAAAATACATTAATTGCCGGACTTGTGGGTGAAACCTTGGGATGTGCTATTGCAGCTTATTGTGCTATGATGGGTCCTCGTTCAGGTTGTAGACAAATGGTGGGAGCAAGATTTCTTTTTGGATGGTACTTTGTTAAGCTTGTGTGTTTAGTGAGTATTATTGGTGTTATGGGTTGGTCTGTGGTTAATAGTGTGGTCGGTGGCCAAATTTTGGCCAGTTTAAGTAATGGAAAAGTGTCTGTTCCAGTAGGAATCGTGATAATTGCTGTTCTTTCATTACTGGTGGCTATAGGTGGTATTAAGCAATTAATGAAAGTGGAAGCTTTGCTTAGTTTACCAGTCAACACGGCATTCTTATTACTTTACGTTGTGGCTTCTAAGAAGTTTAATCACTTGACTTGGGAAGATGTAATTACTGACGGCCCCAGTATCAAGGGAAATTGGTTAACATTCTTTTCCTTATGTTACGCCGTCACTTCCACATGGGGATCAATTGCTTCAGATTATTACATTTTGTTTCCTGAAAACACTGGAGATTTGCATATTTACTTCCTTACATTCTTTGGGATTTGGATTCCCACTACATTTGTTGGAGTAGCAGGACTTCTTATCGGTAATGTTGCATTAACTTATGAACCATGGGGAGAAGCTTATGAGAAGTATGGAATGGGTGGTTTACTTAATGAAGCCTTTAAACCATGGGGTGCTGGAGGTAAGTTCTTGTTGGTGATAATTTACCTCCTGTTGATTTCAAACAACATTTTGAATACTTACTCTGCAGCCTTTGGTGTACAGTTAGTCAGCAGAAACTTAGGAAGAATCCCTAGATGGTTGTGGGCAATTGTCTTGACGGTAATTTATTTTGTTTGTGCTTTCGTTGGTAGAAACAAGTTTGCTACCATCTTAGGTAATTTCCTTCCAATGGTGGGTTATTGGATTCTGATTTACTTCATTCTCTTACTTGAAGAAAACTTGATTTTCAGAAACGATAGATTTATCCACCTTTATACAAAGGAATTTTCAGAACCTAGTTCCAAGAAGCCAATCAATCTTTACACACCTAGAAAACAAAACTACAATTTTGAAATTTGGAACGATTATGATAAGCTTACCCAAGGAATTGCTGCTACAGCTTCGTTTATTGTGGGTGCTACTGGTGCAGCAGTAGGAATGGCGCAAACTTATTGGACCGGACCTATTGCTAGAAGAGTTGGTGGTGAAGAAGGAGGAGGAGATATTGCCATGTGGCTTTGTATGGGATTTTCAGGTATAGTTTATCCATTTTTCAGATATTGGGAGTTGAAGAAGTTTGGAAGATAGAATAATCATAGAGAAGATGTATAATTTTGATAGAGTAATAATTAATACAACCAAATATAGAGAAATAATTTAGAGATCAAACTATTTTGGAGAATCAAGTGCTAAAACGTAAAACTCATCCGCAATAAATTGAGATTGAAGAGTGGAGATTGAAGTTTGAAGTTTGAAGATTGAAGATTGAAGATTGAAGATGGAAAGAACTAATTTGATCCAACTAAAAATATCTACGAAATAATTTAACAGTTCACAGTAAGAGCTCACAAAGTTTTAATTCAAATTATTGCTCTCTGCCAATATCACTTTAAAATGTTGAAAATAGAGAAACTTTGGGAGAACGTGAGACACTTTCCATTATTATGGCGTCATACTAGGAACAATAAGTATTGTCAGAATCAATTGATGAGTAGTATATTATCTGATTGGCCAACTACTTTTCACAAGACCCAGACTATAATCCTTATTTCCCCACCCAACCCCACCAAAACACATTCGAATGACTGTAATTGATTTCATTTGCTCCATTACTTCTAATTGCTCCATTCGTTCTAATCTGCTCCATTAGCTTGATTTGCTCCATTCGTTCTAATCTGTTCCATTGGTTCGATTTCCATGGATCATATTGACGATTACTAAAAGCTTTACAAGGATGAGTCACTGTTCTTGTACTTTTCCAACTACGAGGTGTTATGTCATACGTCCTATTTGGTTGTTATCACAATAGGTGGAAGAATGCGTTATTGTCCTTGGCGTATTGTGACCAACGGTCGTGCAGTAGTTGTCCTGTGAGATAATGCACCAAGGGTGCAACACAACAGCAGAGAACCTACTAGAACAACTTCCCTTTTAAGCATATCAAGACCCCAATTTATCACTATCAGGGTTTAGTAGCATTTAGATTTAAGAATTGGCCAGGGTCAACTTGTGAAGTGGATGGGATGGACTGGAACTTGATGATTTGGACATCTTGGGCCAGTTTATGATGATTATCGTAGCCAATTCCCTATGATCACTAGCTATTAATAGATGATTACGAAAAGAGATTATCACCATAAATGTTTGACTTGGAATACATGTCAGTGCAGGCTTATTGGCGATATTGGTGATTTGAATTACTAATGATTTTTGGAGATGTCTCAATGCAGTAGACCACCTTATCTTATCCATCAATAGAGACCACTCCTCATTAGTGCCCAGAACACTACCATCACCAACACCACCAACACCACCAACACTGCTGTAAGACTTGTAGGGGAATATACTTGGCACTCTGAATCCCCTAAATCTGGATTAATACCACCCGATTCTTGTATGAACTACTGCACCACTTGCAAACCGTTTATCAAGCTAGATGCTGTAGCACGGTAGTCCGCGTTCCATCAGGTTCCATCATTTCCCCAGATTTTATCATGACTCATGTACCTTCCTTTATGCAGTCCCTATCCTTTCCATCGCGTGCGCATTTACGAGGATGCCGTTTAAGGCTGTGGCTCAGTGATTTATGCTTAGTTATGTAGAAATGCCCCCTAAAGGGTCCAGATTAACCTCCCCAAACAACGTCAAAAACGTCTATATTACTAGTTTAACCCTACCAGATGATCCCATTGGATCCCCAACACTCCTTACTAACACTGTAGTACTCTTTGGGTATGTTGTCTCGTAAATCTTCTCTTTCGCAGACCGGAATTCAGCCTTTCCCACGGGTCGCAATAGCCGAATCCAATCTAAATCTGTTACATTGTGTAGGAGCGAAATTGGTAAATAAAACGACAGTGTTTAACAAACTTTTTAAGCTTAGAAATCATTTTTGACTCACGGAATTCATTGACGTGTCAAGCAAAGTTCATAACTATTAAAGTTAAACAAGCCAGAGAATCTCAAACACTATTTAAACCATCAGATCGCTCTAGTTTTTCATATTTCAAGCCTTAACTCCTTAGTGATCAATGGGCCATTTCTCTAGGAGTACTGGATCCACCACTATCGAAGACCAACTTGGTCTTAAACGTTCCCCCAGTCTTCAAAGTACCCAGAACAATGATGACTACTTCAAACTTCCCGTGAAACCAGTTAGTCCTCCTCCGATTATCAAGGAGGAACCCATCTGGAGTATTCTCCCATCTTACCACATGTACACTGAATCCATTCAACGAAACTTGAGTGTACCTGACCTGGACAATAATGAGGAGCCTCCAGCATACGGTAGTTCTACATCTGTTTCGGTTGTTTCGGGTAACACCGACTCAGAAAACGTCTTGACACCTGGTACCTCGTTATTACCACTTACTGCCGCATCCAGTGAAGAAACCCACCTTCGTGCAGAGGCAGGTGATTTTATTTTGGCAGATGAGAGTTCGGCTTCATGGCAGGAAACCATTCTAGATAACGTGCTCAAACTTAAGAATTTGACCAACACCGGAAACGAGATCTCTGATTCCGTTGATATTAAGATCAATTTTACAAAAGATTTGTGCAAGATCGGAGAAAAAACAGAACATATTGATCCATCATTATTCGAATACAAAGAAGGTGACTATCTAAACGGTTATGTTATCATCCGTAACCTTGGTGATGAGCCTATACCATTTGAAATGTTATATCTCATCTTTGAAGGGAAAATCATCGTTAGTAACAAAACCAATGCAGCAGATAAAAAACCTGTTCTTGCAAGAAAGTTCTTAGAAATGTTTGATTTCTTTGCTTCTTGGAATGAGGCCAATATTAATCGTTTAATCGGAGAAGATTATTGTCCTTTGAAGCATAATATGTTAATGGATCCTTCCGATAACACTTGCTGTTGTTTCGGTCCAGATAAAATGATTCATCCAGGAATGCCATACAAGAGATTCTTCACATTTAAAATTCCCAAAGTTCTCCTTGATTCCGAATGCAATGCACATAATTTATCCTTACACATCGAAATGCCCCCTACGATTGGTTCTTCCAAATACGAAAGTGAGTCGCCTGGTGCGAATAAAGTGAAGGACTTTTCAATAATCGACACTGCGGTTTCATATGGTGTCATGGTGAGATTTATTGGTAGAAAATCAAAGTATAAGGTCAATCTTGATAGTTTCCCATCAAATGAGACAATCTTGGTCAACTCTAAGGGTGATGAATATATGATTTTGAAGGAATCGTGGGACAATATTCGTGTGGTTCAACAAAGCAAACCAATCTCAATCTCCAAGAAAATGGAATATAAAATTTTGCATGATAATCTCTACAATCGAGTTAAGCAAACAGTTGATACTGGTAATCAACTTTTGAAATCATTGAGAGAACAAGATACATGCTCCGCCTTAGAGATTGCGAAACAACTTGCTCAAAAAGAATTGGAATACGCTAAATTCAAGCAGGCATATGTGAAACAGATTGATAGGATTAGAACCAACAATGATTACAAGTTCATTAGAGATATCGTGATCTGTAATCCCATTGTCAAGAAAAGCTTAACTGGAGGTCAAAAATCCATGGGAAATATCAAACTCACAGTTCCTCAAGGTCCCTATGTTATCGACTACATTCCACCCAAAAGGTATAGAAATATCCCCGTATCGCAAGAACAAGAAGACAGCTGGAACGTTAGTGTCGACTTAGATTTTGCATACGAATTGAGCGATATGATGGATCCCAAGAGTAAACTACCTGTTGATATCAAGGCCATCAATGCTGAATTAATTGTGACTACCGTACGCTCAGACAGACATCCAATTGCCATTGAGTTTAGTCATGAACTCATCTTCAATAAAATGGTTTCAAATGATACGTTTTTCGATCAGGATACATTCACCAACGTTATGATAAAACCTATGAAGAAACATTGTCATGAAGTGAAACAACTATTGCAAGAATTAGGGTCACTGAATTTCAAGGTTGAAAGACAATTAGTGGAGGATATGTGTAGTGTGGCTCATCTCCATGAGAAGACACTCAATTTGAGTATCGATGGTGTTAAGGTGGAAGATCCAACAAATGGAATGGTTCATAACCAAGCAAGTTCGAAGTCAATAACGGCCATCGGATGGAATTTCGATGAAAGTAAAAGAACATACCGAAAACGTATTAACTTGAAATTGGATTTGTCCACAGTCAAATTGAAGGATAATTCATCCAGAAAGGTGTCGAGACAAAAGGCATACGATGAATTCAATCTTGTTCCTAACTTCCAATGGTGCTACCTTGGACGTTGGTATCAGATCAGAATTCAAGTTCAATTGACCAATAATAAGTTCCTCTATGTGAAGGTTCCGGTACATGTACATAAAAGCTAGAAAGTTCTAGCAATTCGCCATAATTTATTCTTAATATGCCAATTGCATCTGCAATTAATACATAATTTATTCTGTCATTGGGTAGATATCAACCTAGATAGTGAAAGAAGTAGCTGTGAGTTTCCTGTTTTTGATGATGTGACCACTTGTTTAGGTACAGAGGTGAGATGACGTGAGTGTTAGATGATATGGAGGTCAGATTTCAGCCCTGCGCCACAGACACGGTTACCTTGGTGGATACAGCAGATTGCGGACGCCGTTCCTGAATAGTTGTTCTACGCATAAGGTGCAATGACGTATTTTCCTGCATAATCTGATGCAACCAAAACCAAACATTCGCTACATTTGCAGCCACACGACAATTCCATAGTAATAGCAATCGTTAACTGTACCAAGCAGCCTTCTCCTTCACTGTGGCAGAGAATTCAGGGATCAGGGCTTTTCACCACATTGTACTATAAGGAACTGGAATTGAACTTTGTGTCGGTTTGAGCCAATCCTGTAAAGTCATTAACACAGCAATGATACCCGCAACACTTACTAGTCGTCACGTAGTAGCAAAGCAACATGCAAACTGCCGTATTCAACGATAGCAACGTGGCACAGTGTTTCAACCCCTTTGGACCATTTTGTTGCTGGAACGAAACTATAAAGGGATGGAAGAATCTCATATTTAGATCATAAGTTTCATTAACATAAACACAAATACAATGGGATTAACAGACAAAATTCAATCAAAGTTAGGCAAGTCCGATTCCGGTAAGGAATTCAATGATCTTGACAAGAAGGCAGGAGAACATCTCGGAAAGGACAAGTTGAGTTCCGAAATCCAAAAGCAATACAAGGAAGGTAACATCACCAAGGAAGAGGCCGTCAAGGGTGCTGATGCCTTAGATGTTCAAGGTGGAAAATACATTGGACGTGAAAACTTGAGTGGTAGTGAACATGGAATTGGTACCAAATATGGTGGTGGTTCTTCTCACTCCAAGGGTTCTTCAACAGGTGCAGGTGCAGCTGGTGTTGGTGCCGCTGGTGTTGGTGCTGGAGCAGCTGGTGCTGGAGCAGCTGGCCACTCCGGCCACTCCAGTCTGACTGATCCATATGCCAAGGACTCGACTTACGGAACCGGTAAGGACTCTTATGGTTCTTCCGGTAAGGACAGTTACGGTACTGGTAAAGACACCTATGCCTCCACCGGCAAGGACTCATATGGTTCTTCTGGCAAGGACTCATATGGATCCACCGGTAGGGACACCTATGGTTCCTCTGGCCATGGCACTTCTGGCCACACCACTACTGGCCACACCACTTCTGGCCACGGTTCTACTGGCCACACCACCCACGGTTCTGGTCTTGGATCATCTGGAGCTTATGAATCTTCCGGTAAGGATTCTTATGGTTCTGGTAAGGATGCTTATGGTTCTTCCAACGTTGGATCTACTGGTGCATATGGCTCATCAGGAAAGGATTCCTACGGTACTTCGAACACCACTGGTCATACTTCAAGTGGCCATGGCAACAGTTACGGAACTGGATCTCAAGATGCATATGGTTCAGGAAGCCATAGCTCCCATGGTAGAGATGCTGCATTAGGAGCTGGTGCAGGTGCCGTTGGTGGTGGTGCTACTTATGGAGCATCCCAAGGATCTCATGGTCACAGTGGCTCTGGTAACCACTCCACCACTGGCAATTATTCCACCACTGGTAACCACTCCACCACTGGTAACCACTCCACCACTGGTAACCACTCCACCACTGGTAACCACTCCACCACTGGTAACCACTCCACCACTGGTAACCACTCCACCACTGGTAACCACTCAACTTCTGGTAACCACGGAACTTCTGGTAACCACGGAACTTCTGGTAACCACTTCTCAGGATCTGGATCAGGATCTGGTGAACACTACAACACCACCTCAGGATCTCATGGAAACACCCACTCGTCTACCCATTCCTCCACCCACGGACAAGGTAACACTTCCAAAGGTGGATTGGGTGGTTTCTCAACCGGTAACGACCAATTGGACTCTAAAATCTCCAAGTTAGAACCACAGGTTCAAGAAAAAGCCAAGAGTGCCTTCAAGCAAGGTTACAATGATGCCAAGGATGCATTCAAGGCCTAAGTATATTTATGATAGTGAATGAATATTAGTATAACTAAAATTAACATGTATGATGAAACTAACTAACTGCAAGTAATTAAGTAAATACAAGTAACTACAATTAATTGTAAATAATGAACTAAGTTGTGAAATTAATTATTTAACTTGAACAACTACATTGAAGCATGGAATACTTTTCACCAACTTCTCCTTGTAAAATCCATTTCTCTTCGATATCCTTCAATTCTTCTCCCCATTTACTTTTATCATATGGATTCATACTCATCTTTTCAAGCTTTTTCAAGTATGAAAGATCTGCACCATTGCTCTGCTGGGTTTTCTCAATGACTTGATCTAAAATCCAGTTTCTTGGTAAGAAGATTGGATTGAAATTTTTACTCGTAGCTCTTTGATGATCGGGGTCCAAAATTTTGGATTCCAAGATAAATGAACGATAAATTCCAAGCCAGCTTGAAATCTCTTGTATCAATTCATTTTTATCCAATTTATTCTCAATTGATTCTTCAAATGTAGGTTTCAAAATCATCTCTGCTATAAGTGAAGGTTGAAATTTGGATTCGTCTTCAAATTCAACTTCTTGAATAACTAGGAAAAATTTATTGAAATCACATTGCACTTTTTGAAGCATATCAAGCATTGGAATAATCAATTCTTCATTTGCTTTATCGGGGGTTTGTGGATCGATCAATTTAGTAGAAAGTCCTAATCTTAAGTAAAATGTTTCCACATACTTCTTCGTGAATGCATATCTGTAGATTTCACCACCTGATTCGATAACTTTGGTGGCTCTTGCAATGATTTTTTCTTCGATTTCAGGGGTTATATCATCTCGATCTTCAGATTCAAAAAATTGTTCATCACCAAGACATTCTGCCAAATCTTCACCAAACCTAGTTAAGTTCCACCAAATTGCTGTTGGCGTGTTCTTGTATCCATACCTTGATTGATGGTCTTCGGAATTGGGGGTATAATTGGGGTCAAATCTATCCATAATAGAGAATGGCCCAAAATCCATTGATAAACCTAGTACCGAAGTATTATCAGTATTAAGTACTCCATTTAAGAATCCATAACATTGCCACATGGCAGTAGTGGTAGCATTTCTAATGATGGTTTCGAAGTAAAATTTATCATACTTGCTGAGCTCACCTATGGTCTTTTCATCACTTGTAAAGGATTTAATTTTCAGGATTTCTTCCCAATTATGGAATTGCTTTCCATTATAAGTGAATAACTCATCTATGACGTAATTAATCAAGGATCTAATTCCAGCAATATCTCCTCTCCATCTGTATAAATCAAAGCTACCCAATCGAATCCACAGCTCAGCAAATCTGGAAACGATAGCACAAGTTTCTGCACCATATCTTTGAGCATACGTTTGAGGGAGATACGTTAATGATAATGCTCTAGTAGTAGGAATTCCAATGGCATTCAAATGTTCAGAAATGATATATTCCCTAATCGATGATCTGAGGACTGCTTTGCCATCGGCAAAACGTGAATAGGGAGTTTTACCAGATCCTTTTAATTGTATTTCATACATGCCCCGATTGGTCAAATTCAGTATATCAGACAGATCAGACAAATTGGAAGGTTTTTTTATCTCAAAGAGGTTGGTTACTCTTCCATCACCCAATTGTCCAGCAAATTGACCAAATTGCCACCCAGCATAGGCTTGTGCATATGGGAAAGGATAACCATCCTTTTCAAAAGTAGGATTGTGATAAGTTTGCCCCGATAAAATCTCTTGATAGCGCAGATCAGAAGTTTGACTGGATTCCAACCCCAAATCTCTCATAGCACGCTCACTAGACGTGAGATAGACATACTCTTTCCGTTGTTCTGGAAGGGTCCATGAGAATGCTCCTGATTGAAGTATTCTGGGGGTTCTTATGATATTTTTTTCATTATGGTAGGCCACTTCTTTGGATGCAATACGACTATCAGGAGTCAATGCTTTTGTGAAAGTTTGGAACTTGGGGATTTCCCAAAGTTTCGATTTCTGAATCATTGAAGAAGTTGCTGCAGATAACTTCATCTTAGAGTTTAGTCGCATTCTGATACTGACTGAAAAAGGCAGTTTATGTACAGGCAATCTCACTGGGTCAAAGTGCCAATTGATGGTATGGAGTAACAATTCTGGGGATATTCATTAAAAAATTGGCTAGTACACCCAGGACAAACCTCCATATAAATGTGAAATTTTATGTGTTGTGCAAAATAATAAAAAACAAGGTATGAGTGAAAGTGTATAATCCATAAGATGGAGGAGGTGAAAAATGGGGAAATATTCGATAAAAAATCAATGAAATATCAATGAAAAATCGATGAATAAATATCACAGCCCAATAGTAAATAAACAAGCTTGACTGAGAAGGCTATATTTCTCACCAATGAAAGAGTGAAAGAATGAAAGAGAAAAAAATGAAATATCTCTTATTCAAGCCATAATTGAAGTATTAACTGTTGCCGTTTCTTGACAATGCTTCTCATTAAATTCAAAGCAAACTCTTTACCTATGAAGCCATTAAAAACAGTATAACAGAAAAGATATTAACCCAATTTTTAATCAATTTCTAATCAATTAATACCTGCTCACTTCATCTCCACCATCTTCCCATTTTGATCCCACACGTGAACGCATACGCGATCGAGATCGCGTGTTAAAATTCAACTTCACCTCTTCTTCCATTACCCAATGAGCATCTTAAGGACGGTCAAACGTGACAAGGTAAAGATCCTTGTTGGGACCACTTTACTTTTATTCATATTCCACTTGGTATTTTCCTCGTATGGTAGTGATCACATTGCCAATTTCAAGAATAGAGTAAACTCTTCGTCTAGTGCTAGCGATAGTTCAGACCATCATCCCGATTCCAATTTTGGATCGGGGTCACTGAAGGCTCCTATTCTGATTGATTCTGAAGTCTTGAGCTCTATTCGTGATTACACAGTTTTCTTCAATGGAATGGAGGAATTTGCTATCAAATCACCATCAATTAAGGGTAAATATATTCATGAGAAGGACGGTGCAGCTAAAGAAGTATTCTCAGGAGACGAGAATTTCTTATTTTCTAAGGAATATTTGGAAACAAGATTGGATATTAGTGATACTCTCTTTCAAGAACTTAAGGATTCTCACTCTAGATATGTGGATATGCATATGAATAAATTGGTGGAGAATTACGGTTTAAGTACGTTTGGTAACATCTTAGCCTCTGATCCAGAATGGGCTACATACCACGGATCTTCAGGTTACGTGTTGATTGGTGGAGGTGAATACAGCTGGTTATCATATCTTGTCATCAAGCAAATGAGAAAGAACGGATCCAAGCTCCCAATTGAATTGTTCATCGCAACCGACGAAGAATATGAAAAAGACTTCTGTGAGAACTTATTGCCAACTTTAAATGCTAGATGTAATTTGTTCGATGGTAATTTGGCCAAAAAACTTAAAGAAAAGTTCAATATTGGAGGTTATCAATACAAAATGCTTGCAATCATGAGTTCTAAATTCGAGAATGTGTTGTACATTGATTCAGATAATTTCCCTACCACCGATATCGATTATTTGTTTGAATCCAAGGCATTTACTACTAACAAGTTGGTTATCTGGCCAGATGCTTGGGCTAGAACTACCAACCCTAAGTTTTATGATATTGCTGGTGTTCCAGTTCATGAAAAGAAGGTAAGACTTAATAAGTACGATCAAAAGAGGGCTTCTGAATCAGGATCATCAGATCCTAAACCTTTGAGTGAATACACCTTCCACGATTCTTGGTATCATACATTTGAAGGAACTTTACCTGATCCTTCATCTGAAACAGGTATGCTTATGATCAACAAGTCCTCTCATTTGAAGACGTTACTTTTGTGCTTGTACTATAATGTTTTCGGTCCTTCATACTATTATCCATTATTTACCCAAGGTTCTGCTGGAGAAGGTGATAAGGAAACCTTTATTGGTGCAGCACATGTTCTTCAAGAGCCTTGGTTCCAAGTTCTTAAACAATTCAAGTGGGTAGGATATTTCAAGGAATCCGATAAATCATTCACCTCGAAATCTTTAGGTCATTTTGATCCTGATCAATCGAAAGAACACGAGAACGATGAAAAAGAAGTTGATCTTATTTTCATGCATTTATCATATCCTAAATTCTATCCAAATTGGCTTGCCGATAACCATGAACTTATTTATGAAGCTAGTGGTAATCATATTCGTATGTACGAATCCATTTATGAGAATGTGGGATATGATTTTGATCTTCGGGTTGTGCAAATCTTCGTTCAAGCCTTGTGTCCTAATTACTACGATGATGCTGGAAATGCTTTAGACGGATCAGGTTCTACAAACGAGGAATACATGGCACGTTACTTGAACAATGTCTTGGTTGATGAGGAAAAGAATACCAACAGATGTAGGGAAATCTTTATACCACACTTGAAGTGGTTGAAGGAGACTACTAAGTACGAGCTTTAAGCAATACACACTAGCATAAGTATTATCGATGTAGGCTGAACTACAGGAAAACAGTTTATTGGAATTAAATGGAGTTAATTGAAGTGGTCGAGACTCTAGTCTTTTGGTTTGAGGATATCACTGCATACTGTTTTAGCTATTTTATCTTCAGGTGTTTAATGGTGATAACATAAGCAAACCTCCCGATCGGTCGAATATCGCCATGGTGAGTCACACTGTCACACTGTCACACGGATATGGAAGACATTGTAATTGACGCAGTGTATTTTTAGTGACTATATTTCTTGGTAGAATTGTTATTACCTCATTGAGAATAGAGAACAAAGAGGTTTGATTGACTTAGTTATTTATCTATTTCTAGGGAAGAGTAGGGGTTTGATTGGACTTCAGTTTGATGAAGGATAATTTACATCGAAACATAAAACTATAACTATAATTACTGAATGTGGTTAAACATAGCTACATTGACATATTTGGATAAACTAGTCAACAGCTTAAAGTCAACAGTCTGAAATAAAACTTTTTGGATATTCTAAAATTTGATAATATTGCCGATGAGATGGGGAGGGATTAAACAAGCTAAGAAGAAAACCCCGAAAGATTACCCTTACATATTTCAAATCCCTGTAAATGATCATTTTCCAAGTATTCTCACACTCAATCAATCACTAAATGGAGAATTACTTGTTTTAACTCCTACAGCATGAAAGTCGTTTTTGAGTTAAATGGAGAGAAGTAAACCTTTCAATTGACTACTCCGATAACAACCAATGGCAGACAACGCTAAAAACTGGACCTTGTTTTGGTCTCACCCTCTCAAACTGACGGGGTTTAAACCTGCAGCAGCTTTTCTCCTGCACGAACAGAGATGGAAGATCTACAAATTGGCATATTTTATGCACGTACAGCACCTGTGTGACAGTACAGAAAGTCAACCTAACCAGATCGATCTTTCAAGATGACCGACTGATCTTGTTTAAGTACCAGTTGTTTTCTGGTAAAGTTAGCAAATACAAGCCAGTATCACCATGTCCTCAGTACATATCGAGGCCAATACATCCAATGATATCATCAAGTCGGTGGAAATTCAAGAGGTAGTCGAAGCCACCTCCATCGAGGCCTCGGAGTCCCACAACGGGTCTCATATCGAAACCCCAGAATCCCGTCCATCACCAGCACATGATGAGATATCTACTCCCAGAGAGTTGGGATTTTTACTTGTGATTTGCTTATCTCAGCTTATCACTCAAGCATCAGTGGCCCAGACCATGAACACCTACCAGTATATCTCGAAAGATTTGGGAGTGGAAGGCCTGTTGGGAGATATCGCCTGGTTTTCTGCTGCCTTCTCTTTGACGGTTGGTACCTTTATTTTAGTTTCAGGTCGGTTGGGTGATATGTACGGTTATAAGAGGATGTATCTTATTGGATATGCTTGGAGTTTTTTCTGGACTTTAATGACAGGATTCTCTGTTTATGTGCCTTCTCAAAAGTACTTCCAGGTAATGAGAGCAATGCAAGGTATTGGACCAGCAATTACTATGCCTAATTCCCAAGCACTTTTAGGTTCATATTATCCTGATATCCCCAAAAAATTCATTTTCATGGCACTCTTTGGAGCCACTGCCCCTACTGGGTTCGTTATCGGGGTTCTTTTCGCTGGAATGTTTACCCAACTTGCTTGGTGGCCATGGTGTTTTTGGGCTGGTTCCATAGCTTCATTAGTCACTGGTGTATTGGCTTTTTTTATTATTCCAAAGAACATTGGAACCAGATCAGGCGGAAATTTTGATTGGTGGGGGTCTGTCACTGGTGTTACCGGCTTAATTTTGATCAATTTTTCTTTGAATCAAGGTCCAACTGTGGGTTGGGATACACCTTACGTATATGCATTGTTTATTGTGGGATTCATATTTTTGGGGGCATTTTTCTATGTTGAAACCAAGGTAAAGGATCCATTTCTTCCTTCAGATGTCTTTAAAGGGGAAACAGGATTTGTACTTGGATGTATATCCGCTGGTTGGGCATGTTTTGGTGTTTGGATATTTTACACGTTCAGATGGGCTTTTGATGTCGATCATCTCAGCCCAGTGACTTCAGCGGTACACACGCTTGCTTGTATCCCACTGGGATTTGGTGCTGCTCTTACATCTCAATATTTACTCAGAAAATTTCCTCTGTCTTGGGTAATGATTTTGGCCATGTTGGCATATTTTATTGGAGTTACATTACAGGCAACCAGACCAGTTGGTCAAATCTACTGGGGTCAAAAATTTTTCAGTCTTATAATTCTGCCTTTTGGGATTGATATGTCATTCCCAGCTGGATGTATTATTTTAAGTCAAGCATTTCCTCCACATAGACAAGGAATTGCAGGCTCATTGGTTTCCACGTTTGTGAATTATTCAATTTCTATTGGAATTGGATTAGCTAGTGCCGTGGAAGTTTATACTACTAAAGGTATGCCTCCAACCATTGAAACTACTATTCGGGGGATTAGAAATGCTTTTTATATGGGACTGGGATTGTCCGGCTTTGGAATTGCTTTGGCCACAGTATTTGTGGTGATCCAATATATCAAAAGAGAAAAAAAAACACCTGAAGAAGAAACTTCTGAGAAACAAATGGAAGCTTGAACAATGTGAGGGAAAAATCCTATTAGAATCTTATTAGAATTCATCCATTAATTCACAAAGTGAAGAGAATTAAATTCTTTAAAATTAGGCTTGCGTTCTATTATAAAGTACTTTCAAGATGAGACTCCCCTAAACTATTTACGTTTTAATTAATGATTCCATATGAGCAAATTACTATCTTAATATCTTAATGTTTTAAAAGTTTAGATAGACTCATCTTGTGATCAGTCAAGTAGAACCATATTGAAATATAGTCTGTATTTCCCAATTGTCTATTTCTTCACTTGAACAATTAATTTAACTAAAGATTTCATACTTATTTAATAATTAATCCTTCTAATTAAAGAGCTTCTTTTCACGTTAAATATGCAATCACTTAATTTAGGAGCAGTCAAAATTAAATACCAACAGTCAAAATAACACCAACTTTATGGACAATTTTTGAATTTAATAACATTCAATGTAAATCTTTAACAGTCCGTTTCTAGGAGAATTGATTGGAGGTGACTCACGATTTACTACACGTGAGATCATGAATGTAACTGTGGTTATGAATAGGATTTACTCCACATTATCTCATGTCCAGGACACGACCACCAATTTCGTTAGAGGATCAATTAATGTATCGAAGTATCCAAATCAATTACTAATATTGATATTATAACCAATCATGTCATTACCTGTATTGAAAAGTCCATTGACCAAAAACTTAAGAATTGCCCTTATTCAATTGAAGGCAGGTGCGGATAAAGCCGCCAATTTAGCCAAGGTTACAAAGTATATTGATGATGCTGTACTTGGTTCAGAATCCAAGTTAGATTTGGTCATGTTGCCTGAATGCTTCAATTCCCCTTATGCAGTTGATCAATTCCGTAACTACGCCGAGACCATACCACTGGGTGAAACTACTAACCTTTTGGCTTCCTTAGCACGTAAGCATAAGATATTCATTGTGGGAGGATCGATTCCAGAATTGGATCCTGAACTTGATAACAAGATCTTCAACACCTCATTGACTTTCTCCCCTGAAGGTGAAATAATTTCCAAGCATAGAAAGGCTCATTTGTTTGATATCGATATTCCTGGTGGAATCACATTCAAAGAGCTGATTACTCTTACTGGGGGTGACAAGGCTACCGTATTCAAGTTGGGAGACTTCGGAAATGTCGGCTTAGGTATCTGCTATGATATCAGATTCCCAGAATTGGCATCTATTGCTGCCAGAAGTCCTTACAATTCATTTGCCATGTTTTATCCTGGTGCCTTCAACACTACAACCGGTCCATTACACTGGCATTTACTTGCTAGATCCAGAGCCGTTGACAATGAATTATACACAATTTTGTGCAGTCCAGCTAGAGATGTTGAAGGTGGAGGATACCAAGCCTATGGACACTCATTGGTCGCTGATCCAATGGGTAACATAATTGCTGAAGCTGGAGAAGGTGAAGAAATATTATACGCGGATTTAGATAAGGAATTATTACCAAAGACTAGAAGTGGAATTCCAGTTCATTATCAACGTAGATTTGATATCTATGGTGATTACGTGGGAGAAGGAAACGTTAAAGTTTCTGATTTGTAATTAGACTTACATACTCAATAAATAAATCATTTCATCAATCTTCATCTTCTTTTCTTTCGATGAAATCCACAACTACATCCATGAATTCCTGTGGTTTCTCGCTGATTAACCAGTGTCCAGCCTTGATATCTCTAACTTCAAATTCTGGGAAATAATTACCGATCTCAGGAATGATTTCATCAGGAACATAGTTTGATTCGGTTCCTCTAATAAATAATGCTGGTCCTCGAGAAAATCTACTGACGTTAAAATCATATGGCCAACTAGAGATTTTACCTTTAACAATAGCCTCACCGATAATATCCAAAGGAATTTTAGAGGTGATCACGTCATTCTTCTTGCCTCTGTTAACATTGGTCAACAAGAATTGTCTCACAGCTTGAGAAGGCTCAACTTTAGCTAATTGTGCATCCACATCCTTGATATTTGTAAACTTGTACTTCTCAAGGGAAAGTCTCAACTGGTTGACGTATTTGTTGAATCCAGAATTGGAACCAGAGCTCGAGCTCAAATCCACTGGGGCATTATCCACAGAAATAATCATCTTTGGTAGTTCCGGGCGACGCAATGCCAATGCCATAATTGTTTTGGCACCCATAGAGTGACCAAGTAAAATAGGTTTATTCTTGAACAGAGAATCGGTAATGAAATTTTCCACATCTGCAGACAATGCTGGGTAATCTAATCTGGAATTATGAGGAGACACTCCGAAATTTCTCAAATCAAGACAATATACATCTCTGTGGAGACTATTAGCGAGTTGCTTGGCCACGGTTCTTGAGTTTGATTTTGACCCAAAGAGACCATGGAGGATAATAAGAGGGGACTTCTCTGAGTTGGGATCGTTTTCAGGAGTATGTTTATCGAAAACTAAGTCCACAGTTTCTATAGACCCATCAATTGCTAAAGCATCACCCAAATGAGAAGAGTCACCGGAAAAGTGCCTGAAGATGCCGGAACCTCGGGAAATTCCAGAATAAATAACTCTTCCACCAACAAAGGAGGACACACAAGGTCTCAATGGCCGAGTAAGGACCAGTTTAAACATGATACTTAGTAGAAAGAAACCAATTGTGGATTCACATTTCGCAATAGTAGAATCAGAGGCTACTTACATAATACATGACCAATAATCATAGTTACATGCTTGCAATACAAATTTGAATGATTAACGAAAGAAATGTATTAATTGTATGAATTTGGCTCTAAAATGCTTATCTCAATTCTTGGTCCTTAACTTCGAAGTTTCCTCCCAAATGGTCTGTGTTTCCAAATACTTGGATCATCCCCAAACCACTAGCTTTATCCACATCTACCACGGTAATGGAAGTGTTAAAAGGAACCTTCAACTTTTCTTCGCTGACCTGGGCCTGGAACCCCTTTTCTTTGTATAAAAAGTTACTCCACATGGTGATTAGACCTCCGTGACTACACAACACGATGTTGGTACTGTCCTGGTTTTGGGAAAGAATCTTGGTCCACTCCTTATCGACTCTGTCCTTGAAGTCGGTTCGTTGTTCACCAAACTCTCTGAACCGTTCGCCATACTTTTGTTTGGCATCTGCAAGGTACATTCCTTCCACAGGGCCCATGTTACGTTCTCGCAAATTCGAGGTGTATCTTACCTGGTTTTGAGGATGATGAACTGCAATCTCTGCAACTGTGTTCTTACATCTGACCAAATCAGAAGACACTATGTCGTCTAGCGGGATGTTAGCAAACACTTTACCTACTTTCACGGCTTGGGTCAAGCCTAGATCATTAATGTCGATGTCCATGTGTCCCTGAAGGATCTTTTTTAAGTTGTGGTTTGTCTGCCCGTGTCTAACAAGAAACACTCTTAGCACCCTGGGATCGATGTTGCTTGTTATCTGAATGGTCATGCTTGGTGTCGGAGCTTATCGGAATAGAACTGGTGGAAGTTAATGAAGTTATGACGTTTATCGGATTCGTTACAGTAATGAGATCTAAGGCATTTAACATGTGCGACTTAGAGGCAGGAATGTTTAAGATAGAGAAATCGTTTAAGATAGAGAAATGGTTATTAGTAGAAATAATCAGTCGCTATTCAATTGGGGACTACCAAGAATCAAGTTAGTTGGTGACTACTGGAGTTTTTCTAGGAGAAATCAAAATCAACAGGGTTCTCTCAGACTACATACACACAATTCCCAAAAGGTTTAAAATCCATTGATCCTCTATAAATCCCATAATAAATAACTAAGTTTATTCTCCAACAAATCTTTTAAGTTCATCCATAACTCCCTTTTTGATTTTGTAGCCGTGTTCCTCCGTTGGGAATACCGTTTCATTCAAGTCTTTTGTGTATTGATTCAATCCATGGACACCTTGGTTGAAGAATTCACCATATTGCTTGACAAACTTAGCCATATGCGAACCTTCGGGATCACACATTCCCAACATGTCTGCGATAACCAACACCTGGCCCGAAACACCAGGTCCTGCACCGATTCCGATAGTTGGTACTTGTAACTTAGAAGTGATAAACTCTGCCAAACGATTTGGAATACATTCCAATACGATGGCGAACACACCTGTCTTTTGTAAATTGAGGCACTCTTGATAGATCTGGTAAGCACCTTCGGCATTGTTACCTTGAAGCTTGAAACCTCCTAATGCGTTGTGTCTTTGAGGGGTCAAACCCACATGGCCCATAATGGGGATGCCGATGGAAACTAATTTATGAATAGTTGGAATAATTTCTGGGTTTCCCAGCTCGATCTTAATGGCTTGGACTCCACCTTCTTTAATCAACCTCATACAAGTATCAACGGCTTGTTCGATCAGTCTTTCGAAGGATCCGAATGGGAGATCTGCCACCAAAAACGAGGTGGAGTTTCCTCTGGAAACTGCCTTGACATGGTAGAGAAACTCTTCAAAGGGAAGTTCATTGGTATCTTTATAGCCTAAGGTAGTCATGGCCAATGAGTCACCTACCAAGCCGATGTCGATATTTGCCTTCTCGAGCATTCTTCCTGTGATGAAATCATGTGCTGTGACCATGGAAATTGGTTGATTATGCTGGTACCTGCTCTTTATATCAAGAAGGGTCTTACGAGGTGAAGCAGCATGTGCTGATCTTAACGAGGTTGCTGACGAGAAGGCTCGAGTGAGTTTGAGAAATGACATGGATAAGTGAACCTGAAATGGTCTATGAGATCTGTAGAAGTTCTAAATATGCTGATTGCTGAAAGTGATACAAGATGATAGTGGAGATGAGTCGAGTTGGTCCGAGGTACCGAAAATTTTCCCCAGATAATTACCGTTGTGCGAGATATACGAGGAATGTGGCGAGATGGTTTGAGATATTGGACTTTCCAGTGGATTACTAAGAGAACGTGATATTCACTCAGGGAAACGAACGGGGGTGATTAATTGACAGGGCACTCTTACTTACAATCAGACCAAGCGGATGTCATTCTTAGTGACACAGAACTACTTCAACCTTTTTGGTCATTTTCAACGGGTGAGATCCTTTTCAGTCGCATCGAACAAGCCAATGATTTTGCAAACCCTGGAAGGTCTTGGAAAATTTCAAAACCACTAGTGATTTGTTGTGTCTGATTTCACAGAATAATCATTCGGCTTGAAACAGAACACTGGGGTTATTTTGTGCATGATACTCAAGTTTAATCTTTTTTAATGTTTGTGACTTGGTGGACTCACTTGGGTGCAAATAGGTTTTCTAATCTCGTCTGCAAGACGGAAGATTACTACCGACAATAGACGAGTGATGCTCACATATTATTACAAGTTTTAGAGTCTCTATACAATAGTTGAAGATCCATGATTCGTGGTTTCAAGGAATCATTGAACCAATGACCAAGAATCAATGAACTAATAAATCAATAAACCAATGGGTTTATGCCAACACCTCGAGATAATCCCTTAAAACTGATTTAGTGAGGTACCTGGTAACTTGAAAGAATCAACCCAAAGTGAAATTTCCCCAGAGAATAGTGGACCTAGTTCCACTAATGAAAATCTCACTAGTTTATGCGTTTAGTATACTGGGGTTTAAACTGTAAATAGATCGATTGATTGACTTCTCGACTTCAGATATGCTTTGGAATTAATACAGATTGCTCCTTCACCAGGATATTTACGAAATTCATGTTTGTTAGAACGATTATACACATTTACATACAGTCAGAAGCTTCAACTAGCCTCATCAATAGAACCATAAAGTTCCCTCTAGCATTCTTCCTTGTTGGTACAATTGACTTGACATAAAGTCAGTTGTCATAAAGTCAATACTGAAGCTATGGCGGAATTTCTACACCCACCAGTGCCTGGGTTTCATTATTTTAGGTGACAGTCTCTGAGGCTTCAATTGCCCACAAGGAAAGTATAGATAAGTGCTAAGCCACATCATCAATATCAGGCCATCAGGTTAACCAATTGTTTCCATTGGAAGAAACGCATACAGAGGTACTTCAGATGTCAATCCCCACCATTTGCCGCACCAAAAACCTAAAATTGGACCGCTGGAGGATTGAACCATTGGCGTCTGTTAGGTTTGTGACAGGTATGTTAATCGGGGTTGAAATCCCCACACTGATGCAGTGTCTACGGGACGGAGAGATATTTTATCCGGCATTGTACCGCAAGGAAAAGTCCCCAACCTTAGGTGAATCCCACGTTGGATGACAAATCCTGCGGATGACAGCAACGCAAGTGCTCGTAACGCGCAACCACAAGCTCTGATCTTTTGTACTGACACTAACTCCGAATAAAATCAATTTCCAGAATCACCAGCAATTACATGGTTTAATAGGCCCATGTTTGACTCTACTCCAAGTGTAGTTTTGATTTACTGCAATGATTGACCATTTTTAACCGGACTTATTTGAAGTATGCCATCATTCTGATGTTTGGTGCAAATTTACAGACAGCCTTCAAAATGCAAAACCGCAAATTGCAACTTGCAAACAGCAAGAGTACACTACCTTCCCTGGCACTGATATATAAAGAAACTGCACTTTCCTGCCACATCAATGTTTCGATTTAAGCAATTGTTCAATCAAGTACGCTCATACTCATACACCATGTCACAAACAGCCTCATTTAACCATACTTCTCTCCTAGTCAAGGACCCTAAAGTGTCCATTGCCTTCTATGAAAAGAACTTTGGAATGTCTCTTAGAAAGAGTCTCCAAGTCAAAAGCTACAACTCCACCCTTTACATTCTCGGAGTTGATCAAAACAAGACCAGCAGTAGCAATTGGGCTGGAGAACAAGGTCTCTTGGAATTGCTTCACAAACACGGTTCCGAAAATGATCCTAACTTCAAAGTTAACGATGGTAACACTGAACCCCATAAGGGATTCGGACACATTTGTTTCTCGGTAGACAACATCCAAGCTTCCCAAGACCGCTTGTTATCCAATGGAGTCGAATTCAGAAAGAAATTGACGGATGGAAGACAAAAGAACATTGCATTTGCATTGGATCCTGATGGATACTGGATCGAATTGGTCGAAAACCAAATCAACAAGCAAGAAGGTAAGACTGATTTGAGTACTTATAAATTCAATCACACTATGATCAGAGTTAAGGACCCAGTGAAATCCCTTGATTTCTACAAGAATGTTTTAGGCTTCAAATTGTTTGCTACCGCCAAGTTTGACGATGCTAAATTCACTCTTTATTTCCTCGGATTCGACGACTCTCCAGATTTTGTTGAAAACAGTGTCGAGACCCTTGACAGACATTCACGTTTCGGACTTTTAGAATTGACTCACAATTGGGGTACCGAAAACGACCCTGATTTCAAGGGTTACCATAATGGTGTCTCTACTGAAAATGGTGCAACTGCTGGTTTCGGTCACATCTGTGTTAGTTACAAGGACCCTAAGGCAGTTATTCAAAAACTTGAAGGTTTGAATACTACCTGGGTGAACAAGTGGGAAGAGGGCCCACTCCAAAATATTGCTTTCTTCGAAGATCCTGATGGATACAATATCGAACTCTTTGGCTTTGACACTTTCCCAGGATCTGAACATGTTGAAATTTAAACTCAAGCCATTCTGAATATGAATATGAATATGGACTGAATATTATATAAACAAACGAATAAATTTCATTCCATCGAATTTATAAATAACTGGTTTACTTAGCAAATATCCAAAAATCTCGAGAGAAGTAAACATAGTGTAGTTCTGTTAGACAGACGAATTGAATACGATACGTAAGCTATTTTATACTACCAATAACTTAATATCTTTAAAGCTGGTGTGTACCACCAAAATCTTCATACTTTTCTCCCAGATTTGTATTACACTGAGATAAAATACTTCAAGAATGACCAGTACAAACGGTGTTTTAAACAATACGGCACTTCGAATCAAAGATGCAAAACGGTCAATTGCATTCTATGAAAAGAATTTTGGTATGTCTGTTCGCAAGACTCTTTTCTTAAGCAGTTTCAATACTACTTGCTACTTCCTCGGTGTCGATCATAACAAGCCCAGCAGTGACAATTGGGCTGGCGAAGAAGGCCTCATAGAATTGATTCATACCCATGGCTCAGAATCCAACCCCAATTTTAGGGTGAATGACGGTAACACCGAACCCCATAAGGGATTTGGACACATTTGTTTCTCGGTAGACAACATCCAAGCTTCCCAAGACCGCTTGCTATCCAATGGAGTCGAATTCAGAAAGAAATTGACGGATGGAAGACAAAAGAACATTGCATTTGCATTGGATCCTGACGGATACTGGATCGAATTAGTTGAAAATGAGATAGGAAAACAAGAGGGTAACACTGATTTGAATAGTTATAGGCTCAATCATACTATGATTAGAGTTAAGGATCCAGTGGTATCGCTTGATTTCTACAAGAATATTCTAGGCCTTAAATTATTTGCTACTGCCAAGTTTGACGAGGCAAAATTCACTCTTTATTTCCTCGGATTTGACGACTCTCCAGATTTCGTTGAAAACAGCGTTGAGACCCTTGACAGACATTCACGTTTTGGACTTTTGGAATTGACTCACAATTGGGGTACCGAAAACGACCCTGATTTCAAGGGTTATCATAATGGAAACAGCACAAGAAATGGTGCAACAGCTGGTTTTGGGCATGTTTCTTTCAGCTACAAAGACCCCACGAATGTTGTTTCCAGATTGAAGGTATCAAACATCAAGTGCTTGAAAGCTTACGGGAGAGGAGAACCACGAAAACTTGGAGTCTATGAAGATCCTGATGGATATACTATTGACATCACCGCTCATGATAGCTTACCAGAATCTAGTGGTGTCAAGCTTTAATTATTAAAAAGTGAATTTACACAAGGATTCCAATAGGTTTCCTTCTGATTGAAGGTTATCTACTCCAGGTTCTAGAACGTAAGACTGTGTACAGGGCACTAGATATGGATAATTATTAAAGTCTCACCATTGGGACAATTATGAAATAAATAGAGATGATACAATTACATGAAACAATTACGATGGAACATGACTATTCAGGTTTATGGATTTCCAACCTAATCTCCACGATTGTCAATTCGATTACTCGTATTTGACTAAGGTTAAATATTTATAACCACCTCACTAGAAGATGCGTATAGTAAGGTGAGGGATGAATTCAAGCCGAAAAACCAATACGAAAAAAGGCAAAATATTAAGTTAAGGGTCCAAGGCCAAGTTCCAAGGTCCAAGGTTCAATATCTAAACAAGCTTATCATAAATGTCACTTATATGATCTGCTATTGTTGTGGAGAAATTCAGCTGACAATCATGGATCCCCCACGTGAATAGATAAGTCTGTTGGTTATTGGCCCCCACAGATAAAGAAAGGAAATTTGTCAGTAATTTTTATAGTTTTATTTGCACAGCACTTCATCCTTGAATCCTAAATTGGTACCTTCAATCTCTCAATTACTCAATTGGGACGATGATGATTATCAATTAACAGTTGGGGCCTAGTCCAATTACTCAGCCTGTAGTAATTAACCCCCGCGGCACGTGACGTGCTGACATTAAGTGTGGCAAGCAATCACTATAAAAGCTCCAGTTTCCTTTCCTAAGTTAATGAACTTTTTATTAAGAAGAGCATTTACCACAACAACCATGGCTTCCCAACAAAGTGTCAAAAAGATCCAAGAATTGATCAACAGCAAGCCAATTTTCATTGCTTCCAAGGTATGTAACGATTGATCGGCACCATGTACAATGTGGAGATCTCGATTCTTCCCCAAGGAGATCCCAAGGAGATCCAAGGTAATCCCCAGGGAATTCGGGGCAGGTGATGCCGATTGTATTTTTTGAGGTCCATTACTAACTTTAGTCTTACTGTCCTTACTGTGTTGCCACAAAGAACACCATCAATGCCATCACCAAGGAAGCTTACATCATCGAATTAGATGAGGAAAGCGATGGTGCTGACTTGCAAGCTGCTTTATTGGAATTGACCGGCCAAAGAACCGTTCCAAACGTGTTCATTGCTGGAAAGCATATTGGTGGTAACTCCGATGTCCAAGCTTTGAAGTCTAAGGACCAATTGGAAGATCAAATCAAGGCTGCTTTATAAGTATAAGTAATATAGTTAAATTTTCCATGGTAGAATAATAATGATTATTGACGTTACGAACCATCCAGTAGAATAAACAAGTGATAATACCATTTATAATAAACCTCCAAAAACCAGATCTGACTTTTTGTTAAGGGAGACTCTCAATTTCCGCTTTTCCTTTCCCTTTTCCATTTTCATATCCATTTCCGTTTTCCATACTTAATTTTCATTTTCCACTTTATCTTCATTTACACTTTATTTTCATTTTCAGTGGTTGTTTTTAATGTTCATTCAATACCCCTTTCATGCATTTTGAAACTTCAAGTTTACCTCATTGTTGACCAAACGGTTCAATTGAAACAATAGCTGGTTTGGAAGAGATTGGGACCTCACAATATTACTTGCTCACTACTAGTGTTACCAATATTACTTGTTCACCACCAAAATAATAACTAATTGTACTTGATCTCCATAGAAGTCCCCATGTAGAATCACACTGTGTTGTTGCATCCAACTCCTGCATCACCTTCCAAGAACCTTTTGAAATGTTGTCAGGCCAGGAGTTATTCAATAGTTCACTTCGCATGTCAATTACATTTCCTAATCTAGCGATCAAAGGTATGGCCGCAAACATTCACCTTAGAATATCCCCACCAACACCTCAATTATTGACACATTTTCATTACTACATGCGTTATCTCATAAGAAAACATGCCTAGTTAGGCGATGAATGGAATTTATAATACCAAAGTGTTACAACTCACCGTGGACTTCACCAGTGAAAAATATGGGTAGAAAAGTTGGAGCATATTTCAATCAATTGGTATAAATAGAGATGAAATGGTAAGTTGTTCTATATCGATTCAACAAGAACTTCCACTTCTTTAATCTCACAATCTTAAAACAAAAATGAAATTCACCTCTATTGCTTTTGCTGCTGCCTCCATTGCTTCCGTCGTTTCTTCGGCTCCTGTTGATGCTTCCAATACTGAAGTTGGTAAATATGTCGAACAACAAATTTACTTCCCTCAAGATGCCGTCAATGGTAGAACCTTAATCTCTAAGGATGAGGAGCCTGTTGTGACCGAAATCGACGGTCAAAAATATGTCCTTTTGATCAACACCACTATGGCCAACAATGCCATTGCTGAATCAGGTATTACCAAAGAAGCCTTTCAAAATTCTGATAACCATGCCAAGAGAGAAGCTAGAGGCTGGGGATGGATTAGATGGTACTTCTTTGAGCCTATCACCAAGAGAGATGTTGTCACTGAACCACACGGATCCAACTGGGGTTTTATTACTCACAAGGTGTTTGTTCTGAACCTCTAAATTTTCCGACTCTCTGGAATGAATTCTTATGGATCCGATTTGATTCTGATCTTTTACCTCATGTTTTCCTTAAATAAATTATAAAATCAATCAATGTAGGTAACAGGTCATCTTGACTTGAACTTAAAAAAACCCTTCAATAACTACTTTCAGCATTTTTTTTTTTTTTTTGAAAACCATCCTAAATCTGAACAAAATTGAAGAATTTGACAGATATTATCACTTCAAAGTGATGAAAAGAAAACTGATGGCTGATATATATTGGATTCCGATTACCTGCATACTCGTGTAATGTATATAGTAGAAGTGTCCTGCACATCAACAGCTGAAAATTCTGTTACTCTATTACAACTGTGCACCAAATACTAGCTACAGTTAAATAATACCCAAAGAATGTCGAACGTTTCGTTACAAATTCGTAAGGCAGTTCCTTCAATCGATCCCGTTGTTGCAGATTATACCGTTGGATATATTCAGCATGTTTCCGCATCCTCAGAAGATAGTGTTACCGCAATGCAAGTTAACATACCCGACGAGATGGACTTCATCAAATCACTTCTTTTAAACGCTGGAGGACAACAAGATAAGATAGATCAATTGATTACTTCTATAAGCTCGACATTGAAAGCAAAACTTGAAGAAAACATGGCCAAATTGGAACTTACTGGTGATACTTCGAAGAGATTATTAGATATTAATGTCTTGAAACAGAACAATGCAAAGAGAGACATCAATTCTTCTTTGGCATTATTGAGTGCCAGTAATGATATTGAACACACTGGAAGAAAGATGGAAAGTAGAGTTGATAAGAAGAAATTGGAAAAGCAAGAACGTAAAATTGCTAAGAAAGTTGCAAAGAGAAACAACAGATTCGTTCAATATGAAGCATCCAAGTTACTTAATGAAAACAAGGGAGAAGATTATGATTCCTTCTTCCTCGAAATCAATCCTCTTGATTTCGGTAACGGTGCTGGAAAATCTAAGGATATCAAACTTGAAAACTTCGATTTGTATGTTGGTGATGGTCAAAGAATATTAAGTGAAGCATCGTTGACTTTGGCATATGGAAGAAGATACGGTTTGGTCGGTCAAAACGGTATCGGTAAATCTACACTTTTAAGAGCTTTGTCAAGAAGAGAACTTTTTGTTCCAAAACACATTACTATTTTGCACGTTGAGCAAGAAATTAGAGGTGATGACACTCAAGCTTTACAAAGTGTTTTGGATGCTGATGTGTGGAGAAAGACCTTATTGAAAGAAGAGCAGAAGATTAATGAAAGAATGACCGAAATTGAAGGTTTGAGAGCACAATTCGAAGAAGATTCTAGTGAAGTTAAAAAGTTGGACCTTGAAAGAGAAGATTTAGATAGTCACCTTCAAGAAGTTAATGAGAAATTGAGTGAAATGGAATCCGATAAAGCTGAAAGTAAAGCTGCTGCAATTTTATTCGGTTTAGGTTTTACTAAAGAATCTCAATATTTACCAACCAAATCATTCTCTGGTGGTTGGAGAATGAGATTATCATTGGCAAGAGCGTTGTTCTGTGAGCCTGATTTATTGTTACTAGATGAACCATCTAATATGTTGGATGTTCCATCTATTACATTTTTGGCAAGATACTTACAAAACTATAAATCTACTGTTTTGGTAGTTTCTCACGATAGAGCATTCTTAAATGATATTGCTACTGATATAATTCATCAACATTCAGAGAGATTGGATTACTATAGAGGCGCTGATTTTGATTCTTTCTATGCCACTAGAGAAGAAAGAATTAAGAATCAACGTCGTGAATACGAAAATCAAATGGCTTACAGAAAGCACTTGCAAGAATTTATTGATAAGTTCAGATATAATGCTGCCAAATCGTCAGAAGCTCAATCCAGAATCAAGAAGTTGGAGAAATTACCACTTCTTGAGGCACCAGAAGATGAAAAGGTGGTGACGTTCAAGTTCCCAGATCCAGAAAAGCTCAGTCCTCCAATTTTGCAATTACTGGGTGTTACCTTCGGTTATACTCCTGATAAGATTTTACTTCGTGGTGTTGATATGGATGTGCAAATGGATTCAAGAATTGCATTCTGTGGTGGTAACGGTACTGGTAAAACTACATTATTGAAGTTGATTTTGGAACAATACAACCCATTGGAAGGTTTGATTTCAAGAAATGGTAGATTGAGAATTGGTTATTTTGCCCAACATCATGTCGATGCCATGGACTTAAACTCTTCTGCGGTTTCGTGGATGTCTACTGCATTCCCTGGTAAGTCGGACGAAGAATATAGACGTCACTTGGGTTCATTCGGTATTACTGGTTCTCTTGGTTTACAAAAGATGGAACTTCTTTCTGGTGGTCAAAAATCCAGAGTTGCATTTGCTGCATTATGTTTGGCTCAACCACATATTTTGATCCTAGATGAACCATCCAATCACTTGGATACTCAAGGTTTGGATGCTCTTGCCAATGCATTGATTGACTTCAAGGGTGGTATTTTAATGGTTTCTCACGATGTCACCATCATTGACAGGGTGTGTAAAGAAATCTGGGTTAGTGAAGATGGAACCGTCAAGAGATTCCCTGGAGACATTCACGCTTATAAGAAACATATTTTAGAAGTTGCTGACGCTGCAGGTGTGGTTAGAAAGCATTAATTGGGTTAATAGGTCAGAATACACTAATTTCTTTACCAACATCTTCCTGTATATATCTGGTGGCTATATACAGGAAGTATTGTAATATTGTAGAACTTAAACTTAGACCCCTTACCAATTCCAACATATCAATCAATGGGGTTGGCTCTTTCACTTAAGTCCAAGATTGGGCTCGGGATACTTCTTTCCTATAGTTCCTTTGAAGCATATACCCAATTGCGTACCAAGCACATTATCAAGCAACGGAAACAAGAGGTCCAGAAGCTTTCTGACACTACTGATATATCCAAGTTCCGTTCGGCTACAGTTGCTGGTATGTTTGTCAATCCATTTGAAGAATATCGGGCCCAAACAGCATTTGAATTTGTATTGGTTCGATTCTTGGAGTTATTCGAAAGCATCTACGGAAATATGGTAGAATTACACGATAAGATTCCAGGAGATGATGAACATGAAGATGTTGAAGATGTACTTAAGGCATACACTCCCAATTTGGACTATTTGAGAAATAATTCAAAGATTCTTCAAGAATGTGCAAGTTCTGGCAACTTTGTTAAATTATTGGAAGGAGGTACCAAAGCATTACGAAATCAAGTTTTATTCACCTGGTTGGGTCAGTCTTGCTCTTTGGTTCAAATATCAGGTATTAATATCTTAACAGATCCTATTTTAAGTGACCACTTAATCAACAACAAGATTGGGCCAAAGAGGTTAATGAAATCACCTTTGAGCTTTGAAGATATTCAGTATGCCACCAATGAAAAGATAGATTTCGTGCTTGTTTCTCATGATCACCCTGACCATTTAGAGTTGGATTTTGCCAAAAAAATCGGCAATAAAACTACTTGGATTGTTCCCTTGGGGTTGAAATCCAAATTGGCAAGAAAGGGAATTTACAAAGTAGTTGAGATGGATTGGTGGGATACTTATCCACTTAATGTATCCTCGCCGGATAAGTATGAGGTGGTATGTGTTCCAGCTATGCATTGGTCGGGGAGATACATTCTTGATACAAATAAATCATTATGGTGCTCATTTATCATTAGAAGAAATGGTGAATCGATTTTATACCATGCAGGGGATACTGGTTATCTGAAAGATTTATTCAAGGTAATAGGTCATCTCTTTGGTCCAATCCAATTAGGACTCTTACCCATCGGGCAATATTGCCCTTCATGGCATCAAAGGCCTCGTCATATTTCTCCACAAGAATCATTACAGATTTGCAATGACGCATCAATCAAATTCATGAAGGGAATTCATTGGGGTACTTTCAAATTGAGTAGTGAGCCAATTTTGGAGCCCAAGAATCTCATTAAACAGCATTCCAATAACAAAAACCATTCTGTTCCAGAGTTCGGATTGACGTATCTCTTTAACATCGATCAAGGTACCGAAGAAGAACTTCATATAAAAGAGCATGACAAACAATAGAGATAGAAATTCATCAATAGAAGTCGTATAACCATACCAGTAATCACGAAAAAGAAAATACATGTACAACAGCAGAATTACCGTAATTCATTCATTGATTCTAATACTATATTAGACCTATTTACAACATTCTCATAAGAATTTAATTGGATCTGTAGACAGCTCTAATGGTAGCTCTTTGAGATTCCATCATCAATCTTTGATGAGCTTGGAATGAAGGGTCGGATCTAATGACAGAACCAATGGACATAAACAAACCAAAAGTACCAACGGAACCCATGATATACTGACCCAAAGTTCTCATGACACCATTTGGACCCGCACCATTTTGTAAGATGGAGAACCCACCGAATAAGACACCGACACAAACACCCACGGTAGATCCCATCATAAGACCCATCTTGAACTTGTCAAAGTTGGACGGTTGGTGTTGAGCATATTGCATTTGTTGAACTGGAGGCATTGTGAATCAAATCTATGGCAATTAAAACTTAATGAGTTCCCACTCGATAAAATTTTGAGTTCATATTGAGGTCACGGCGCACGACCTTAACTGGTAGCTTCTGATTAGTTTATAGCTTTCCATATATCATCACTACAACGAAGCAATGGGTTCTGCCACTTCTAAACCTGAGACAAAAGTGTTCACACCCTCAACTCCAGTTGATTTCAGTGCCTCGTTTTTGAGTCAATTGGAAGGTACCGCTGAAGTAAGTAATCTGCCAATGACACATCAATCTTCATGTTGATACTAACGTTTTTAGTCCGACTATTCCAGAGCACAACATACTGAGAAATATATTCAAGAAAGAGTGGCTGCTGAATTGACGAAGTTGGAACAAGAAACTATCAAGAAGTTCCAACAAACCACCAATAACGCTTTGCTTAAAGATGTGGTCAACGAGACCTCGGATGTCTCCACCAACGACAAAATCTCCAAGTTATCCGCCCTCTTGAAAGAGAATGCTAAGTTAGCTAAGGTAGAAATTAGTGATGAAATCAAAACTGCCAGAGAGGGAGTCCTCAAATGTTTGAAGGAGAATGAAGGTAAGAGTTTGAACTGCTGGGAAGAAGTGGAGCAATTCAAAAAGTTAGTGAAGGAATTGTAAATCATTTAGATCAAAACACTACAAATATATGTATATGGATATCTATTGTATATTAGAAACTATAGTAAAATTCACCCATTTTCATGACACTTTGTTTATAAGCCAACCGCTTTGTACACCAAGATTAATGCACTGTCACTTTCACCTCCACCAGCGAATTGTTCGATTTTTTCTCTATTCACAGCAGAAACCTTGTCATCGTTGAACTTCCACCATCTTTCTCCGTCCAAATCCTTATCATCTTTTACATAAGATTGATAGTGACCAGATTCAGATGAGGCACCGGCATGAGTAATTACCGAAACCAATTCGTACATTGAAGATGGATTTTCAGAAGCTGTTTGCAAATCAAAACCCTCGGGCAACACCTTAACTAACTCATCATCGAATTTGCTTCTGATCGATGTAATCTTCATTTCATCCTCTTCTTGTTGTTCTAAAGGAGTTAAGGCGGTGTCCTTCTTTTGCTTTTTGAAATCGCGAATCAAATCCAGGTTATCTTTCTCGATTTTTCTAATTTGATCTCTAACCTTAACTTTATCTGATTTTATGGACTCATCTAACATCTCAGCTAAATCAAGCTCAAATGGAAATTGAACTTTTCTCAAAATCTTTGACTTCTTGTTGATATCTCTTCTCCAGAAAAATCTAAGGAAATGAACCGTCAAGTACTTTGGCAATCTTGTGATGGTTTTGTTAATTTCGTATTCAGCATTGGTCTGTAATGTATTATTATGTTTTTCGAGTGTTTCCTTCAACCCGTTAAGAATACCATCTCTCAAAAAATTAGTTTTGATGTCGATATGACAATTCAATTTCAGTGCATCTTCATAAGATGTAACAACCTCTTCTGAAGGCAAGCTTATACATTTCTGCTGGTTTTTGAAACTCAACTTAAAGAAGTCTTCTGTCTTCAATGATTGATTAATCAAATTAAGCATAAGAGTGTAGGCTTCTTCCGCATCTTGTTGTTGAGGATGACCGGTGTTATCAACACCAGCAAACTCAGGGTTGATTCTTTTGATGAAAGATAATTGCAAAAGTGGTTTGATATTTTCTTGTTTCTGTTCCATTTGTTTAAAAAGTGATCTCAAGTAAACACTGAACTTAGCTGCTGGAGATTCTGAGTTGGATTGGTATGCTGGGTCATTCAATCTGTCACGGATTGTCTTGATGTTGAACAAGGCTTGAATCGAAGCATTGAAATAACAAGTATTTCCAAGGTTCGTCAAACCTGATGGATCATGCGAAACCTTGTAGAGTTGATTTTCGTTTAAGTCTTCAAGGAAAACTGGTTTTTCCACTGGCTTTGATGGGAGGTTCTTATCAGGAGTACCAAGGACCATGATTGGTTGAGCCAAGTTCAAGTTTAATGCTGATACAACATCGGTATCATTAATTTTTCCACCCTTGATAAGAATCTTTTGCCTCTCAGGAGGAATAAGGGTCAACTCTTGGATCCTGGTCTTGAGATCGCCACCAGTAGATGTGGAATTCAATTCAATATCGTAAACCTTCCCGGCATTCTTAATTGAGACTATATGTTAGTTTGGAAATATTGAAGTGATAGTACAATCAAAGGGACGGTTTTGCGAGATATCATCCAATGGATTTGACAAGTCTCAATTGAGAACCCCCTGAATCAATCCAGGATATTCAGCGGTCATTTGATTATACATCGAATGATTTACTTACTTTTGAAGGACGACATAGTTGGTGAAGTCTTGTTTTGGTGGCAATAGTTTGAACTAACGATGTGAAGTAGTGCGCTCACCACATATGATTACACGTTCTCCACAACAATCCCCACCACTGATATGTTACTGGTATTAATATACTGTTAGATCTGGAAAGAAACCCTTGAGAGTAACGTTGTATTAAATTTCGGTCAAAAAATTTACAATTTGTTACTTTGAAGTTTTACTCAACGGATTTGGACCCGATTGATGGAGATTAAGATAAGTAAACTTAATAAGCCAATTACTTCATCTTTACCATCACCTGGAAAATCAATTCTGTGCTGCATATTCTCAAAGGAAACCATTGTGACAAATGTTGTGCTATGTTGGGAACTCCAAACCTAACCTGGAGGTATTTAAATACTTAAAAAAATCTCCCGGGGGTGAGTCGAACACCCGATCTCAAGATTACTTTGAGTTATCATTACAGTCTCGCGCCTTAGCCAGCTTGGCCACCGAGAGGATTTGTGAATTTCGCATTGTAATCTGCTTACACAATCAGTTTTTATTCACGCCAGGATAGCGTATCAGAATCGATTGACTACTACTCAACTCATCAACTTATCATAAATATCGTATTAAAAAATGCTATACATTGTCATCTAAAAGAGAGTATTGGTGCAATAAAATACAGTCCCCGCCTCTTGCTGGATCCAATCCGTAAGTATAAAAGAATCCTTCGGAGGTGACAACATTAATGTGTAGTAAGCTCAAAGTAACTGGCTCCCTCTGAGGGAACCCATTATCTTTAGTTGGAGTCGATGGAAGAGACCCATCTCTATCTCTTGCTAAAAAGGACTGCGAGACAAAATCCTGTTGGAGTTCGTTACTCATAACAGCTATTGACTTAACATCCTTACCAATAGAATTGATTTTAATGGATGCAAAGTGTCTGGTTGGCTCCAATATTGATGAAAAACGTGAAGGTAAGAAATCTCCCATTTTTTGAGCAGCTTTTCTGCCTAACGTCTGAGAAGAACGTCTTATCAATCGAGCAACTGATAATCTGTTTTGATCCACTATGGGTTCCGATTTGAACGAGTTGGAATTATCCTTGGGTACCATGTTGGTTGGAACATCTTCATTGCTTATCACTGAAACCCCGGAATTGACACTAGCATAAGAGTTCATCGATCCATGAGAAAGTTTCCTCTGTTGTCCAACACTACTGTTATCATCATCATTGTCAAGATCGTCATCCTCAACATCTCCATCTCCATCGTCGTCATCATTAACTGCATCGCTATCACTTCCATCGTCGTGAATTTCGTCGAAATCGTCATCAATCGAGTCAGCTTTCTTGATATTATCAATGGTTTCACTTTCTTCGGCGATTGTTTCGTATTCTGGATTCAATTTCATCTTCTTTTTTGAAGTATTATTTAGTTTCTTTAATTTATGCTTATTTTCTAGAGCTTCTTCTTGGCTCAATCTGAAAATATGAACTGTCTCACTTGAACTAGTGGCAACCACATAATTATTATCGCTGCTAAAGCTAAGTGAATAAATCTTGGTTGGGTACGTTCCTCTTCTAAATTGATACAATTTAACTCCTGTTTCGACTGAAAATACCCGAACAATAGTACCTTTGTCGGACGCCGTGGCAAGCAAACTTCCATCATTTGATAATGTCATTGCTGCCAATGAAGACTTATGAGCTTCAATCACGGATATTGGTTGCAAGGTTGAAAGATTGAAAATGATTACGTCTCCAACTCTGTTTGGACTACTACTGACTGATTGGATGTTATTTTGTACCGAATTGGAGCCTCCATTGGTGTTAATCCCGGCAACCAATAATGAATCGTGGGTTATGGTTTTTGGTGGAGATGGATATGCAAGGTAAGAATTCCCATTGTCATCCTCTTTAGGTGAGATCGTACAAATTCCATGATGATTAGAGGAAGTCTCGATGGTATGCAACAATTTCATGGTGGTGACATCGTAAATGTAGATTTGTTCCTCTAACAAAACCACAAGTCTTGATTTTGTGAGTTTAACTTGGAGAATAGTGGAAGGAAATATCAAATCACAAATTGTTGATAGACGTTTGGTATTGATAAGTTTAAGCTTTCGAGGGGATGAGCCTGGCTCTTCACCAATTGATACAACAGCAATTAATGATGTACAATACAACATTTCCACTATTCCTATCAGTTCATCCTTTTTGAATTGGAAACATTTGCCAAACAGTGGCTTACAATTGAAAATCCTGTAGCCACTATTCAAACCTATCGCCACGCAAGATGCATCCTGATTAAAGCTGATATAGTTCACACTACCTTCACCTTGACGGATACTGCTGACAAGCGAGGAAGTTTCTTCATTAGTCATGCTTCGGCTGAGTTGTTGTGCTAGTCCTGCTTGTAAAGAAGAGCTCACTTGAGTTTTCAACATGTCACCTCCAAAGATACAAGCACACTATTTTGGGTTTATATGAAGGAACCTGAGGCTCTGACTTTTGCTATGATGTTGGAAATGTAATCAATTGACAATCAGATCAGTTCTTTACAATGATACCCTTGTAAATCGTGTGGGTGATGGTTCGAATCACTGAGGGTTGGATTGATGATGGAAACCGATTGCTTCTGATGGCTGGGATTCTTATTGAGATTCTTATCGAGATTCTTATCCAGAGTGAGATATGATTGTTGACACTGCAATCTAAAAGATCGACTTGAAAATTTTAGTAACTTTGTGATTACAATCCTTCACTGGTGACGTGGAACTGGTTGTTTAGAGGAAGGTAGCTGTTAGGAATGGGTGCCGCAGCACGTGCAGATATCCAAGAAAGGGGGAGCCAAAAGTGAGAGGGTGAGAAAGTAAGAGCGGTGGAGGTTGATAGTGACTAAAACAAAAACCAGTCAGGATATTTCAATTTTCTTCTAGAATTCATTAAGGGAACTCGGAACTCTTCTGTGTTGAATGATGAGTGTTTGTTTCTATGTTGAAAAATTTAGAGAATTTTGGTGTTTATATGGGATTTATATGAAATTTTCAAAAATACGCTCCAAGTGTATCCAGTGGACAAAATGAGAAATAATTTACCAGAACTGAAACAGTTAGAACTTTTAATTATTAGGTTACAAACTTTATATAGAATGAAACACCGAAAATTCCATTGAATATATTGAATATATATTAAATTTAAATTGAGTTTAACATGAGTTTAACATGATTTTTTAGTATGTATGGATTTTGGTGCTAAACTTGCTTTACAAACCAAGTAGTAAAATTGTCTATCATCTCTTCTGTAGTGGAATGTCCCACACCTTCTTGAATGAAGATCTCGGTATCATTATTGGTGTTTTTGTAGATGTCCAACCAAGACAAGGCCAATTTAGTTGGGACCAATGTATCATCCTTTCCATGAGAAGCAAACAACTTGATTCTCATGTCAAAGTTTTCGAAAATGGCAATATCTTGAGCAGCCAATCTCTTATGAAGTGCTTCAGGGTACTTAAGCCTTTGCTCAGAATTCAAAGGTAACTCTTCGTAGTCGAAGTAAAAATATTTCTTGTCGTAGGAGACACTGTCCAATGGAGCTTGAATCAATCTATTAATCAAAAGTGTAGTCAAATCAGGACATCCAACCACAGGATTGATGGCATGAACGAGTTTGGGGTACTCATTAGCAAATCTAATCACAGAATGACCACCAAGTGAGTTTCCACTAAATGAGTTGACATATTTAATATTTGTACCATTTCTCTTATCTTCAAGATCAATAAAACGTTCCAAATCAAAGAATGAAGGCAAATAGTCCACAAAAAGTTTAAGATCAGCAACAATTCCATCAATCGAAGAAATCAAGTCTAATGCATGGGAATCATTATCATCTTTCCAGTCATGATTCTTGAACCCATCAATGGTTCTTTGACCATGGTTTCTGGCATCAAAAGTAACACAAACCAATTGCTTACCTCCCTTTTTGTAGAATTGGTCCAAGATTCTATAAGCAAAGGCTTCTGTATGTTTATAATGTCCAAGACGATGGTGAACAAAGTATAACACGTTGATAGGAATATCTCCCTTTGAATTCTCGACATGACTTTTGAGAGAGTCACTATTGATGATGTGAGCATGAACCCCACCGATGAAGACAGTCTCTTTGTTGTAAGCTTTCGAATTGAATGATAAAATACCCATGATGTGTTTGGAATGTGGAGATTTATGGTGCAATTTGTCCTACTTAAATTTCTGCGGGGCAACACATATACAGGTCTATGAGGAATAGAACTTTATGTTTGATTCAATTTATATTTAATAAGAGGATGTAATTTATATGAAACATTAATAACTACGTCAAACTTGAACCAGCTCTCTATGTAAGTCATCACTATTAAAAAACCAAAGTTTAAAAAGTTGAGGCATACCGTTAACACAGATGCAATAAGACGAAATGAAGTTGAAATAGAATATGGGATCGGAATTGGGATTGGGATTAAGCTTGAGTTTAAATTAGAGTGGGAAATTTATATTGATCTTGAAACTGGCCAGTTACCTTCCATCGAATACATGCTTAAAAAGATCATCGTGGTACTGTATTTAATACGGCATTCTGTAAAGCAAGCTTATAATGCTCTTGAAGTTCCTTTCGGCTTATAGTACTCAGTCTTGGTCTTGGTGTGATTGTGCCGTCCGTGGTTTGGATAATAGGATTTGATGGTTTATCATTTGTCAAATACATTTGCGGTAAAGGTGAATCCAAATTATCGTCATCTTCGTTTTGAGTATCATCCCCTTCGCATTCAGGTTCTCCGAGCTTTTTCAGCACAAAATCAACCACTTCTGTCCATGAACGCATACCACCCATAGAAATATTTCCATCAATATCCACACATTTTTCTACTGGTTTCAATATGGACAAATTTGGATAAATCTCTTGCAAGGTAGCTAATTGTCTCTTGGTAATTGGATGTGCATACATGGCACTAGTCAAAGCCAATGCAGCAATAATGGGCTTAGGTGCAACAATATCATTCGTGATGATGGTGTTATCATGATTATTTTGTCCAGAATGAACCGGAGAATGAGGTATCGGCCAAGTATGCAATATTTCAGTCAATAAATTATCTGCCAAACCATTGATCAACTTTGCTAAAGTATTTGCCGATAATGGTGCTAAAAGAAGAACATCGGTCCATTTTTGGATCTCTGGTGCGAGATATGTTAATGTCGGAGGCTTTCCATTCACGGTGATTTGTTGTTCAACCTTAGTAGCTAAGTAATGACTTATACCATCATCTGAAAACCATATTCTTACACCTAAATTTTCAAATTTGTATAGTTTATCTCTTAAGAACCATTCAGCCGATTTTGTCAAAACAACTTGTATTTCTAGTTTTTGAGGGGTGTAAAGTTCGAAGAGCTTTTCGATAATCAAAAATATATTTTTTTGTACGGAGATACACCCAGTAATTCCAATTAAAAGATGAGTCTTTTCATTACCATCTCTTGGGTTATGCAAATCATTCGTTGGAGACTTGGAATTTGGAGTTCTTGCCTCTTGACGTAATAGGGAGTAATTAGCAGTTTGAAGCTGATGCCTTCCATTCAATGGATCAGGATTGACCAACGAATCCACAGATTCTTCACCTTTATTTGGAAAATCAGATTTATCAGTTATACTCTTCTTATGATCAATTGCAAACAGATGGAGACTGGTAACACTATGGCATGGAACTTGGTCATTCATCCCATGGTTAATAGGACTAACATTATCGTTAGAAGCTACGAACAAAGGATGATGATTATGGGCAGCTGGTCCAAACTCTCTCATGCTCTGAGCCCTTCCTCGAATGCTATTAGCTGTCACATCTGGCAAAGTGTTATTTGTATCAACCGCGGGGGAAAGACATGACTTTAGGGTAGGATCAGGTTTAACCTTAAGTGATGGAAGAGTTCGCTTGGGCTTGTAAGGTAGAGGACTTGCGATGACATTCTGAGAAACGATTTCTGGAGGTGCCTCTTGGTGAGAGATATCAGTAGTTTGTCCCATGGTGGAATGATAGTGAGCTAATGGGTGGATATTGATGATAACACGGCACAATCAGGGTCCCACTATGGGAACACCAGTCACGTGCATCGATAACAGAGTGACAGGATGATAACTAAAACGGAAGGATCGGCAAATTACAGCCGAGCCAGGGCTTACGTAATCTCAACCTGAACACGTTTTAAGTAGGTAACATCGTGGTGGCAGAAACTTGTCGGTGTGGCATGTGATAGGACTTGTACTGTTGGTGCTTATATCCAGGAGGTTTGAGAATTACCAGATTGCAAAATGGCACGGGCACGACCAGTATATGGGGGGGAGGTTACAACTCTACCCCGTCAACATTGGAACTACTCATAAGCGCAATACCGACAGAGCTGAATTAAGAAAGCGCAATTTAATATCATTATCTAGAAAAGAAGTTAATTGAGATTTGAAGGGATGATAAATAGCCAATGCAACATAGAGAAAATGTATGATTAATCACCGAACCGATCGAAGGAAGCAGCTGCAACAGGATGGGAATGATAATCAATTCTGCAGGATTAACCTGAAAGAACCGACGAAATTCCAGAGGTAATACAATATAAATAGCTGGTAAATTACCTTAAGTAATCAGCATACTTAGTAGTCTTACAGATAGTGGTTTATATTACAATTATATTTCCACTATAAAGTCCTCCTCTCAAAGTTACCAGAGTTATGAAGTCCGTCCTGCACACACAGAATAGAACTTCTATCAGTATTGACATCACCCCAGATCAGACCTTATGATTTAACTGGTAACTACCCCCACGCGCACAATCCACAATTCACAGCTCACCGCTCACCATCCACAATTGTAATCCCAACGCCGTGGGGACATTCTGCGACATTCTGCGACATTTGACCCAACGTGGAGCCCTCGCGACATTTGGATCCACTCCATCGCGGGGTCATACCTCCAGTGCCCTAACTCCATCACCTCACGGAAGTGACCTTGATGGGGTTCGATACCCCGGAACTGCCGTAGATTGCCAATTCAATGATGAATTTTCTCCGTAACTTACTGCCTTCACTCAATGGCACCACTTTGATGTTCAATGGCCCCAGTGGTGTTGTTGCTGTTGCTAAACCCCAGACTCTCCCACGTGATGGTAGTTGCGACCAGGAGCCCAACGCCACACCCTTTAGTATATGGGTTGCACGTGTTGTGTCAAAGGTTCAATGTAACGGTAGTTAATCATTGTCAGGTTAAACATTCGATATCTATCAAACTTCTGGTTTAAACGAGAATTCATCCGCAATTGATGGGGGGATGTTGCCGTGGTTTTGTTGACCTAAATGACCCCAATTAATTTCCACCAATTACGCGCCACCTTGGGGGCACGTCCTGCATATAACATACATGTTCCCATATAAACCCACCCACCATTTTACGCCGCCCTTCTTTCAACAACAACCACTACTCCACTCTATTCAAAATGGCTCCAGCTGCTTACTCCGACATCCAAAAGTCTGCCAACGACTTACTTAACAAGGACTTCTTCCACTTGGCCACCGCCTCTGTTGATGTTAAGTCTGTTGCTCCAAACGGTGTTACCTTCACTGTCAAGGGTAAGACCGCAAAGGACAACTCCATTGCTGCTTCCGTTGATGCTAAGTACGTCGACAAGGCCACTGGTTTGACCTTGACCCAAGGATGGAACAACGCTAACTCCTTGAACACCAAGATTGAATTGTCCGAGTTGTTGACCCCAGGTTTGAAGGGTGAATTGGACACTTCTGTTGTTCCAAACGGTCCAAGAAACGCTAAGTTGAACTTTTTCTACCAACAATCCGTCGTTAACGCTCGTTTGTTCTTCGACTTGTTGAAGGGCCCAATTGCCACTGCTGATTTGGCTGTTGCTCAAGATGGTTTCATTGCTGGTGCCGAATTGGGTTACGACATTTCTTCCGCTAAGGTAAACAAGTACTCTGTTGGTGTTGGTTACGCTAACTTGAACTACGCTTTGGCTGCCACCGCCACCTCCAACTTGTCCGTCTTCACCGCTGCTTACTTCCACAGAGTTTCTCCATTGGTTGAAGTTGGTGCTAAGACCACCTGGGACTCTGTCAAGTCTTCTAACGTTAACGTTGAATTTGCCACCAAGTACGTTTTGGACAAGTCCGCTTTCGTCAAGGCCAAGATCGCCGACTCCGGTTTAACTGCCTTGGCTTACTCCCAAGAATTGAGACCAGGTGTTAGATTGGGCTTAGGTGCTTCTTTCGACGCTCTTAAGTTGGCTGAACCAGTCCACAAGTTGGGTTTCTCCTTGTCTTTCACTGCTTAAACCAATTGTTGATCACTACTGAATCTTATGGATCGTGTTAGCTCCTATTGTTTAACCTACCCTTCCGTAGAATCGTATGTAATGATATTATATGTGAATATTAGTTCCATTTAGCCAAACTGTAATTATTCTCGCACTACATGCAGGACACCAATCCAATCCAATTTATATCATTTCCATTGCACTGAACTTCTATTACTACCAATGTCGGTTAAAACCCCCAATATGCCTGCTATTTCGCCAGGAAATGGCGATGCCGCCAAAGCTGGTCTCACCCCTAATAGTTTAGCGCTGTCTGGTAGACCTCGTCCCAGTGTATGTCAAATTTCAAGACCTTTCTTTACATCATCAGAACTTTCATACCTTCATTCACAAACCATACCTGAATCCAAGAAACTCGGGTTTATGCAAAGAAAACATCAAATCTTCCAGTTCTTGTTCCAGATCGTCAAGTCACTCAAGTTCCCTTTAAAGGTGTTGGCCACTTCGATGAATTATTATCAACGTTTCTATCTTTTCAATCCATTCAAAGACGAGGACAGAGAAGATGCAAGTGAAGACAACAAGTTGGAAAGAGACCCATATATGGTTGCTATAACCTGTATTTTTTTGGCTACGAAAAATGAGGACTGTATTAAGAAGCTTCGGGATATTCAATCTGTGGCAAATAAGATTAGAGATATTGATGAAAGTCACATTAATAACGGAAAAAATGGCGGAAAAGGCCCTGAATCAGTGGTTGAGTCACAAAGAAAGGCAATAATGGCGTTGGAGTTCAAACTCTTACAGTTGATCAAATTTGACTTCATTAATGGTACTGCATTAACTTTAGACTCCATCGATTCCTTGACGGTACAATTTTCAAAGAAGCTAGGAATAGACTACAAGACCTCTCTTTTCAGCTGGCTTATTGCATTTGATCTCATGTCAACTCCGTTATGCTTGATGATCCCATCTCATTGCATTTCTTTGGCTATAATTATAGTCACTCTTAATCTCAAACCTTCTGAAGTGACTACTAAGTTCACTCCCATCGAGGATAACACAGATGTTAGTTTGGAACAAATTTTGGAAACTATTGATTGTTACGAACAATTCAGGTGTCCTGAACCCTTAGTGAACGAAGCGATTATCTACATTTTGGATTTCTATATTCATCAAATGAATTATTCTATTTTAAATGAGTATATCCCTTCAATTGATCAAGAAACAGGAAAAGAGCAAGTTTTCAAGTTTATGGAGTTGAAATCCAGATTCAACGATTTGACCAAGATGAGCCAAAAATCGTGCTTGAAAAGACTGTTGTTGGAATCCGATGAATATTTGAAGGTATGGGATTATTCTGTGGCGATGAAGGGATCAGCAAGGTTTATGTTGAGCAATAAGAGACGAAGATTTAGTGAGGAGGTCACTAAAGATCAAAAGGAAGAAACCCAACCAAGCAAAGAATAATTTAACCTCAAGTTCTGTATCACTCAAATGAAATGAATGTACTATATTGTATAATATTTATAAACTGAATTTACACAAAGCAAAAAAAAAATGCTAATCTGTTTTGTAACTCACCGCTGTACCAACTCTATGAATGTTGGTACTGAACAGGGTGAAATTGACGTTTTCAACACCTCCTTCTAATAGTTTTTTATCTCCATTTGTGTCGCACCATTCAATAGGTACATTTGTAGGGTTGTTTGGGTCAGTATACACCATGACATTAAAGGTATAATCATCATCCTTCAACATTGGCAAGTAAGAAACCAGTGATGTGATTTGTCGTATGATGGCTTGGATTTCTTTCTTTGTTTCATGGCGTGGTTTTTCCACCGTTTCATTATCATTCTCATTCTCCGTATTAGTCTGATTAATATCTATGTCGAATTCCCACCTCTCCACCGTCTCGACGGTGGTTTTGGAAACGATCACCAACACCAATTTCACGATTCTTTTCCCGTAGATCCATTTCTTAATTTGTACCATAATCCTCAGTATATATTCTTTCACATCATCATCAACAGCCACCAATAGTGGTAAGTCGTATTTTCTGACTGTTTGAAAATCTTCCGCAGGGTAAATTCCTCTCTGGAACAAGATGCTATTTATGGCAAACTCGAAGTAGTCAGTGACGATTTTGCATGACCCTTTGAGTGCTAACTTGGACGGATCTGACATGTTGAAGTAGTAATAGTAAAGTGGCTGCTACTGCTTAAAGTTGTGATATTTCACACGACTATGGCTCACGTGAATGTATATAGTATATTTGGAAAGGAAGAGAAATCTACAGTTAAACTAACCGAAAAATGCTAGTTAGATATGATCTATTAGAATTATAATGATAACAGGAATCACATGCTCCTGTTTCCCGATAAAATTAGGGGAAGAATCTCTTCTTTGCAATATATTAAATAAGAATGTCGGTACTTCTAAGAAAATTCTATGGTTTCAGTGGATGAACTTGCAACAGAATTAAACTGAATCCCGAACTATTTATGATATTAAACTATGTAATTAATTCTCTTAAAGCTTAATTACTATAGTCCTTTTCTATAATTATTCATTGATATATAGAACAAATCTCGAACAATGCACGACTATTTTTAATTGATTTTGCTTACTGAGTTCAACTACAATAGTCATAAAAAATTCAGCCCACACAGATTATCTAATAGTATTCATTGAGTAGTATGACTAAGACATTTGAATGGTTATAATCGTGCTACTTTTTCCATTCGTCATACTCTATGACCATCTGGTGAATTTTCCGAAAAATCATCTAAGCAAATCTCTGAATGAATAACTTGCGTGTTTCATAAATTCAAAACAATACAACATTCTTATTTATATTTGATTCTTGATACTGTTTGATACTTGATACTAATAAAAATGTTCGACTTTGTTAGATTTCTAATGCTTATCTTCTAGAGTTGAATGTTCCACCGCGCACGACCCAGTTCACAAGATCAGTTAACAGATCATCAAGTTACCCCAATTACAGAAATGGTAAGTTAATGACACTGGGAATTGTTTTGTAATAGTGAACTAACTTCAGCATGGTATCAAAAGAGTACACCTTTCAAATGAAGCTAAACAAGCAAAAGTAGCTAAAGACCAAGAACGAATTGCTAAATACAATGACTTATCAGAACAAGTGTTTAAGTTAAGAAACGCCAAAGATCATACCCTTTCAGCATTGGATAAAACTACGGAGTTATTGATGTTGAATGCGGAATTCTATACCATCTGGAATTATAGGAGAGAAATCTTACTAGCAAACAAGGGCGAAGCATACACCCAATACTTGGATGATGATCTCAAGCTACTTATGGGATTATTGAAAAGGTATCCAAAATGTTATTGGATCTGGAACCATAGAAAATGGTGTCTCTTTGAATTGGTGAAATTAGAAAAAGTGAATTGGTCTTATGAATTCGGCGTGGTGTCTAAACTCTTGGAGCTTGACAGCAGAAATTATCATGGATGGCAATACAGAAGATTTGTGGTTGAAAATATTGAAAATGAACAAGTTGCAAAAATTGAAAAGTCGGGAGGAAACAAAGGATTGACCGATGAAGCATTATTGGCCATCGGCATTAAAGAGTTTGAGTATACTACTAGCAAGATCAACAACAATATATCCAATTTCTCAGCTTGGCACAACCGGAGTAATCTCATTCCCAGAATATTCAAATTGATAAAATCCACGGAGACTGGGGATGGGGCCGGAACCCCTAAAGACTCAAAAACTATGGATTTATTCAGAAAACCATACGATCTATTGATATTCGAATTGCAACTTATCAAAACAGGAATGTATATGGATAGTGATGATTCTTCTATTTGGATTTATCTTTACTGGTTATTGACGAGTGACATATTTGTCAAGGATCTTCAATCGAATAATTATGAAAAATCATACGTGGAAATTCTTAGAGAACAATTAAAGGAAATAGAGCAGTTGAATGAGCTCGAAATTGAGGACAGTGACCAAAATTTGGATAATTGTTGGTGTTTGAAGACTATCATTTTAATCAAGGGATTATTACAAAAGGAAGAACATGGCTCGGAAGATCTCTTAACTGATGATATTCAAAAATGCTTAAGAAGATTGATCGAGATCGATCCTTTGAGGAAAGGAAAGTATACCGATCAATTGAATAAAAGAGCCAACATTATTCCTGTATGATTAAAGCATTAAATCCTGATTATTATAACTACTAATTAAACGATCTGAAAAGACGTAATCACCTTCAACATTCTGAGGCTTCAAGGGTCTCATTAACTCAAAACATAATTGGTTTTTAATACGAAATCTTGACTAATTAACAACTACGTGTTCCTGTTCTCTTATGTTCTCTCAATTGTTTGTAGGATTGTTACTCTGCAGTTTGAGCTCACATTAAGTATATATGGTGAACGGAAATTACACAAATCACATTGTTACAAAATCACCAGTAACTATGTTCAAACAAACTAAATCCCAAGAAGGATATCTCCCAGAAGGATATCTGTGAATTTAAACCAAAATCGTAGAATGTCTCAATTCCTTTCCAGATACAATCATATATATCATGCCATTCGCATGCAGGAGAATATGCGTGTATATTTGGTGAGCCGCACGATGCCCCAATGTGCACACTTGATGTTTTTCAAGGCATCTCCATCTCTTGAAGGTAACCAACTTTTTACTACACAATCATGGCTAAAACCGGTTCTAGAGGAAGACGTTCCGAGAAAAAGGCTAAGGACGAAGATAAACCTGCCACTAAACAAAACTTTGCTTCAGATTCAGAAGATCATCCTCTGAATGATGAAGTTAAAGAAGAACCTAAAACCCCATTCTTTGGTTTAGTGGATGCTAATGAACTTGATTACTTTAAGCAAACCGAATCTACACTTAACGTCAATGCATTTGAATCGCAAGAAGAAAGAGAAGGGTTCATCAGATCTGTTTTAGAAGAGGCCAAAGGAAAGGAACTTAAGTTGGTAACCAACCAAATTTGTTCCAAGTTAATGGAAAGATTGATTTTATTTTCCAGTGATAGACAATTGAAAAACACCTTTCACCTGTTTTTAACTCACTTCAATTCTTTATCTTATCATAAATACGCGTCTCATGTTTTGGAGACTTTATTAGTGAGATCAGCAAGATTGATTGAAAAAGAGTTTATTGGTGAAACTCCGGAAGAAGAAGAAGGAGAAATGGAAACTGAAGATGTTCAAATAACCATGGAAACTCTTTTCATCAAAATGCTTAATGAAATTAAACCATCAGTGAAATCCATGATCACTCATCAATATGGTTCTCACGTTTTAAGAATTATTATCTTAATCATTTCTGGTAGAGAATTACCTTCAACTACAATTTCAAATTCTACTTTAAGATCCAAAAAATCCAAGATTGCTAGAAAAATGATCGAAATTAAGGATAATGATGATTTCAACAAAACTTACCAAATTCCATCTAGCTTCAAAGATGAATTAAAAGATGTTTGTGACGCAGTAAGTCGTGGACAAGATTTGAAAGCAATGAGACAATTATCTATTGAAAAAGTTGCTTCTCCAGTGATCCAATTATTATTACAAGTTGAAGGTATTGTTGATAAAGAAAGAACCCTCTGGCATTTAATCTTTTTGAAAGAAACTGACGCCAAAGATGACAAAGAAGGTGCCTTCGTGGAACATCTTTTATCCGATCCAGTTGGATCCCATTTCTTGGAAGCTATCATCAAAAATCAAGGTGTTAGAGGAAAATACATTGAAAGGCTTTACACCCTTTACATGAAAGATAGAGTTTTGAAATTGTGTAAGAGATCAACCACCGGTGTTTACATCATTCAAGCTTTAGTTTTCAAATTAATGCCTAGAGAAGTTGAGCATATTTTAGATGAAGTGATTCCTGAATTATCCAATTTAATTAGTATTTCGGAGAATCAAAATTTGGATTTGGGTCAAAAGATGATTGATGCTTCTATTTTGAGAGGCAACTATAGAAGAGACGAGTTAATCGAACAATTGTTCAAGAAGTTTGCCCCAAATTATGATCCATCCAACCCATCTAATGATACTACCTCAGAATTCTTAGAAAATGTTTTGCAATTGACAGGTTCAACTTTAGGAAACAAGAGAGATGATTGGCCAACTGCCGAAGAAAGAAGAAGAGCATTATTTTTGGAAAAATTAATGGAATATGAAGGCAAGTTTAGAATTTGTGTTTGGTTAAACTTCATGGCTTTGCCAGTGGAAAGATTAATTCAAATGTGTTTACATGGAGTGTTTAGTCATGTGGTTGAAAATGCTTTGGAAATCGTTAGGAATGAAGATGGCCAAGAAGATAAGAAAAATTTAATTTTAAGAAAGAGATTACTCAATCAATTCCAAAATGAAATCGTGGTGTTGTCTTGTAATTCTTATGGATCACACATTGTCGATAAGCTTTGGAACTTCACTATTTTCTTACCATTATACAAGGATAAGATTGCCACAGAATTAGTAAAAGAATCTCATAAGGTTAAAGAAAGTACATACGGTAGATTGGTTTGGAAAAATTGGTCTATGGAATCGTTCATGAGAAAGAAATTCGATTGGAAGGCTTTGATCAAACAACAAGAAACGGAATTTTTTGGAGCAAATGATGAAGAAAACAACAATAGAGTTAAGAAACCAATAGAGTTAAAAATGGAGAAATTATTAGAACAAAAGAAAATCCAAGAAGAGAAGGCTCAAAAGGCAGAACAAGGATATTTGAAGAGAAAATTGGAAGAAGAATTAGGAGAAAAGAATGACAAAAAGGCCAAGATTAGAGGAAGAAGAAGATAATTAAGAACATAACAAGCAAGAACAATATACACTAATATTTTGATAGATTCCGTAGTATATTTACAAGGTTTAAATGATTCTATAAACAATTATATTCTGGTTGAATATATTATTCTATGGTATTAATGTAATAGTCTTTCAATCTAGTTTCATTTACTTCTGTTGGACTTTCAACCACAGGATCAATTCCCGATTGATTTTTTGGAAAAGCAATCACGTCTCGGATACTCACACTGCCGACAAGCATTGCACACATTCTATCGAAACCAATGGCTAACCCAGCATGAGGAGGACAACCCATACTTAATGCTTTCAACAAATGTCCAAAGAGATCTTCAAAGTTTTGGATATTCAATATTTCCTCGAAGATATATTGTTGTAATGCTGCTTCATGGATTCTTCTTGAACCTCCACCTACTTCAACACCATTTATAACCAAGTCATAATGTTCACCTCTAACCTTTAATGGGTCCGAAGCAAGGAGGTCATAGTCTTCGAGCTTGGCCATCGTAAATGGATGATGAGTAGATTCAAAAGCTTTGAAATTATAGATTGGATAGTCTCCTGCGATCTCTGCTGATTCAATTGGGTTAAAGAGGGGGAAGTTAACCACCCAACAACCAACAAACAAATCATTTTTATTGTAATTTTCAGTCATAGTTCCATCAGAATGTAAAATAGGTCTGTTCCATTTTTCAGGAAATTCACTTATAGCTAATTGTCTAAACCTTCCTAATGGAGTAGGATTCTCATAAGGAAACTCTGCTCTATTCGTGAAAGCGATGATATCACCTCTCTTCAAGTTGAGTAATTCATCAACTTTGTTTTTGTTAAATAGTTCTGTCTTCTGTAAAACTCCCTTCTCCACAAAAGGTTCATACCAAGATTTGGCCATTTCATCCGTTGTGATTGCTAAAACGATTGGTTTCCTTCTGGAATAATTAATTTTATCATTAAATGAATGAGGTATTTTGTATTTTTGCTCAGGATCGAAGGAATTTTTAAGAACACAAGCTTCAACAACTTCAAAATCGGAATTGGATGAGACAAAGTGCTCACTAAGATCATCGAAACTCAAACTAGATCTCAAGTCTGGCTTGTCGATACCATATTTCGTTAAAGCATCAATATAATCTAATTTTGTGAACCTAGTTTCTTCGGTGATCTCGTGGCTGACCTTTTTAAGAGCATCTCCAGTTAAGGTATAGACGTCTTTGTTTTCTCCATTCCAAATGCTCGTGATAACATCTTCTACCACGACTCCAACTTGGTCACTGTTACTTATATAGCTCATCTCTAGATCGACTTGGGTAAATTCTGGTTGTCTGTCAGATCTGAGATCTTCATCTCTAAAACATTTTGCTAATTGAAAGTACTTGGTGAATCCAGAAGACATGAGGATTTGTTTATATTGTTGAGGAGATTGTGGTAACGCATAAAACTGGCCCTTTTGTCTAGTTGGAACCAAAAATTCTCTAGCACCTTCAGGAGTAGATTTGAATAAAAGTGGAGTTTCAATTTCTGTGAAACCGTGGTTTTCAATTAAAACCTTACGAGTGGTGTTGGCGGCTTTACTTCTTGTCCTAAGGGCATTCTGAAGTGACTTGGTTCTTAATTGAAGATACCTAAATTGTGGAGGAAGATCTTTAGGGCTATTATGTTTCAATTTCTCTAATCTTGCAGCATCTAAATTAGAGGAGTTAAGTACTTGATAATTTTCAACCACAAGTTCCCAGGTATCAAGACCTTGGCCCTGCTTCTTTTGAATGTAGCCCGTTACACTTATGGAGTCTTCAACTCCACTAGATTTGAGGGCTGCAAAAAGTTGATTGTTGGTGGCTTCAGGAGTCATAATGATTTGAGTTACACCGGATTCATCTCTTAGTTCTGCGAAACTCAAATTAGGTCTAATTCTCGGTTTTCTATTGATATGACCGTTTAAAGTCACTCTTAATTTGGAAGCAATGAGATCATCTAGTCCACGATTTATTTGGTCAATGGAATGAGTAGCCACGGGAAAATGGAATTTTGCGATGGTACTTTCCCTGGGAGGAAGCTTGGACAACGACCGCGATAAGGTAAACACCAGTGGTCTGGACGAGGTCACACTTCTTAGAAGAATGGGTCCTTTCTTAATCAGCAGTAACATTGCATGAGAATTCTGGTGCCATGTTTTTTAGTATGTAGTGAGGTTGATGTTCGGTACCATGCACGACCTGGCTCAATAGTGGTAGCATAAGAGATTACTCACAAATAGGACGTATGGTGATTAAATGGAACCAAATATTAGGAAACCGGGGATGTAAAACGGGTAATAAAATAGGTTATTCAGAAAATTGAGCAACAAAAATAAAGCGGTAGCTTGGAAATCTGGATATATAAGGAAATATGGATATACGGAATTATGGATATATGGAAATATGGAAATACGGAAATATGTAACAATATAACGGGAAAATGGTTCAAGGTATTCCCTGATCCCCAATGGTACCCAAAAAAAAGAGTACAACATGATTTAGATTTAAAAAGGCACTAATTAAGTGACAAATGGGGTCAATTCACATAAAAAAAGTATTCAGTGTTCAAGTGCTAAGAACTGGGTTGAATACTCTCACAGCGTAAAAGGATCTTTATCTGTAAGATACACAGATCAGAGACTTCGATAATATTTTTTTAAAGTATTTTGGTGTTTTTGGTTGAAGTAGTTTGAAAATAAATGGGTTGAGAAAATGTCCATCAGAGAGCATGGCAACTATAAGACAATTCCTACCTGATTTAAATATCAAATAGCCCATTTTAATTAATAATGGTAACTATTCTCTGGAATAGAATTGAAGTTTTCACTTAGTAGTGTGAAAATTGGCGAATTGGCGAATTGGCGAATTGGCTAGTTAGCGAATTTTCAAACCCCATTGGCAGATCAGATTTATGTGATACTTTTTCATACTTTCTGGCATTTTTCATACTTACTGGTTCGAGTTAATGATCGAAAATTGAAGCCCATGACAAAACTTGATTATTGTCTTCACCTCTTAAGCCTATTTGAGGTTACTTCTGCCTCACACCCATTCCTTTCGGCTTTCCAACTCTTTAAGGTACACTGTTACAAGGTTCATAACAGGGCCTGTACCTTGATCAAGGCTCTTTTCACGTGAGGGTATAACAGGTTTGATAACAATTGGGCGAAGGCGAAGTCAACGACAATTGTAAGGACGAGCATTTCTAGGTATCAAAGATGGCTACACAATTACGAGTATTATGTAGAATCTGGATCACTTGATATATCTTTAGCTTTATTAAGATACTTTAGGTGTAGTATTTTCCAGCCGCATTAAGTGTGTTGCATAGTTAGTTCCGAGCTTGTGATTGAAACGCGCATGGTTCAGGTCGGAATACTTGCTACAACTTCACTTTATCTCGGGGCCAGGTTTGTGCTCATAATAATAAAAATCTCATACAAGGAGGAGGAATCCAACACTATTGAAATACACATGGAAATCCGGTAATTTGGCGATTCAGTTATTAGAAATCGTCTCCCAATCAGCTTTTAATTTTGGTCTGAAATCACCATGATTACTTTCAATAACATAAGACCAGCAGTGATAGCTATAGTGGTGTTTAACATATGTGGATTGTTATATATCACGGTACATCTATGGTCAACCCCCATGGAACACATATCATCATCGGAGACAATCAAGTCTTTAACCAGCAAGTTCGACATGAGCTACTTGAAAGCTGCAGCTAAGGCCATTGGAGGCCTGAATGAAAAACTGTCAATTGATACCTTGGGATATTCTATCAAACCTGGAAACGTTCAGTTCAAGTTCATCAACCCAACCAACAAGCAAGGGACTCGAGAAGAGATCATCAAAGCAAATAGTCAAACTTATTCCGATGTGATGAACCAAAAGATTCTGGGACCAACAGATTACGACTTATCATTGATAGCTCCACCAACTGACCCTCGCAACTATACGCGTGCCAATGCTACTATTGTGGCATTGGTAAGAAATGAAGAATCTACCAAGATGGGAAGAACCATCCGGAATTTCGAAAAAAGTTTTAATAGCAAGTTTCAATATCCTTACACCTTTATCAATGATGTTCCATTCACAGAAAAATTTATGGAAAAAATGAGGAGGTATTCTAATGCTCCCATGGAATTTGTTACAATTCCTTCAGAGTTATGGGATATGCCAGAATCTATCGATGCAGAAATGCAAAAGGAATTAATGAAGACGTTAGCTAAGGAGGATGTAGCTTATGCTGAAAAATTATCCTACCATAATATGTGTCGTTTTTATCTGAAGAATTTCTATCAATTTCCTGAACTTATCAAGTATCGTTATTATTGGAGAATTGAGCCCCAAGTCGATTACTATACAAACATAAAGTATGATGTTTTCAAATATATGGAAGCAAAGAAAAGAGTTTATGGATTTACAATTAATTTATATGACATTGAAAAAACCGTGAAAACCCTTTGGACAGAGACTTTAAATTTTTTGAATATGGATAACAACTACAAATATGTGAATAAAAACGGGGCATTCCAATGGTTGTTAGAAGATTTACAGAACCCTGATAAGACCAAGTATACCAATGGTTACTCAACATGTCATTTTTGGTCCAATTTCGAAATTGGAGATATGGAATTCTTTAGAAATGAAGCTTATACCAACTGGATTAATCATTTGGATAAGACAGGAAAGTTTTATTATGAGAGATGGGGAGACGCACCGGTGCATTCAATGGGTTTAGCATTATTTGCTGATAAAAAAGATATTCACTGGTTCAGAGACATCGGATATAACCATGACCCATATTTGAATTGTCCCAATAGTGACGATGTTGATCATTGTACAGTGGCCAGTTTCAGTAGATGGGATCATTTAAACGATCAAAATTGTATGGCTAATTGGATAGACTACGAAATGAAGGGTCTAGAAAATATTTATTAATAAATATCAAACACCTTATTTATGACGTAATGGTTCCTTTAACCAAATAAATGGTATCTCCATTCTTGAATGAAGTATTGCATCTTTCATTTGCTTTGACCAATGAAGGTTCATCATTCACCAATTTGAAAATGTTTAATCGTTCAGCAGAATCATTGGTGGAATTGTTATAATTACGAATACTGAGATGATCAGCAATGGAATCTAATGCTCTGCCTACAGGCCACATTTTGGAAACAAAGATGGCCTTGCGATCCTTCTCTATATTGATGTTGGAGAATTCTTCAGTTTCTTTTGATTCAGAGGTAGAATTTTGAGGATTAATGAAGAGGCACCAAATGAAGATTCTTTCATTTGCGGCAATTTTCACATCACCTTTTGCCAGTTTTCTTAACACCGCCACTTCTGCAGTTTTACTAGGTGCCAGTTTTGACATTTTGAACATACCACTTAAACCTGATTTGGTGCTAGATTTGGAATTCTTTTGTAGCTTTAAAAACTTAGTTAGTTTCTTGAATGCATTTGGAGTTATCTTTGCCACATCACCAACTCTGAATTGTTTTTCCAATATATTTGTTGGCAGCGATTTGGAATTCTCTAATCTTTCGTCAACAGTTCGCATATTGGCTGCTCTATCAGGAAACAACGAACTTACCGGTTCATTACTAGAACCACTTCTATTTGATGCTGGTGACTTCCCCAACTCAAACTTCTTCTTACCAATACATTCGTGCAGGTCCAATGTTCGATGGTTCGAGCAAAACGTATGATTGCAGAACTCACATTGGAATGGTAACAAGTCTAGTTGCTTGCATTTGTAACAATTCTTACCTATATCTATGATGCCTTGTTCTTTATTGGTATTGTTGGTGCGATCCACGAAAAGATGGGTGGTATTTACGGCTGATTTGGACATTTTTGAAGCTGATGAGAAGGTAAAGGTTGTATAATGAAGGTTGTGATATCAAGACGATCTGCTTAGCTTTATAGCATCAGTTATCAGGTAGGTGGCGGTGGCAATGGGTCATTTCAACTGTGAGGACCCCATAACAGTAATCCTGCATACAACCTGATGCGACCCAGACATAGTGAATTGTGGATATCATTGAAAAGAGCGATGCCTTGAATCATCATGCTTTACGATTTAAATGTTCCTTGGCCCAATAATGGGTATACGAGTCAGGTGACAACAACACAGCTTACCAACTTAAAAAATGTCATTATCACACTTTACAATTTGGGGTATAGAGGAGTAGCCGTCAACTTCTTGGTCTCAGATACCGTCAAGATCCCCCTCAACCAACCAGAAAAGATCAACCCTATCCCAATATCGAGTCTTAATGAGGAACTCGGGAGCAAATTCCAAGGCTTGAAGATTTTCAGCCGGTTTACCATGATTGTTAGTGATCCTTCCAAGTGTCAGGGACTAGCAAAGCTCCAATCTCACTTTGATATCATTGCAGTACAACCCACTTCAGAAAAAGCATTACAACTCTGTACCACCAACCTCGACATAGACTTAATCTCGTTCAACTTTGCAAACAAGCTTCCATTCTTTTTGAAACATAAGACTATAGGGAGTGCTGTGGACAAAGGGATAAAGTTTGAGATTTGCTATTCTACATTAGTCACAGGGTTTGGTATGGAAGAAGTTGTTAGTTCGCAAATGATCAGAAAGAACTTTTTCAGTAATGTCTTACAGCTCATTAGAAGTTCCAGATCTAGAGGAATAATCGTTTCCAGTGGAGCTACTCTGCTGGTTCAGGTACGCAATTCCAATGATATTTTAACCGTTTTAAACACAATCGGATTGGATAACAGTAGGGCCAAAGCATGTGTAACGTTGAATTCTGAAAAGGTATTGGTAAGTGGTAGATTAAGAGTCATTTCATATAAGCAAACCATAGTGACGGGTAACGAAGGTGACCTCATAGGATCAGAACAAACAGCGAACAGAAAAAGATTATCGGATAGTTCCAGTGGTAGATTGTTGAAGAAGGTTAAAAATATATAGATATATCATTAGTCATTATAAACGTTAATTAAATATTGAAGATCGTATGGCCCTAATTTTGCAAGGTTTAGGAGATTCTGTAGGTGGTGGTTTTGGTTTTTGTTTCTTCTCTGTAGGTCTAGGGCGTTTTCTAGCCAAAAATATCGATGGGGGAGGCCTTTTTTTACGTTCAATAGGTATCTCATCATTAGCTGGGCTTGAAGAATTCGAAGAAGGTGAAGTAGGTGATGTTATGTTGTTGGATGGGCTTGGTGATGCTGGTACGTGTCTTTGTGGAGACATGACTGGGACAGGGTCAATATTGGAGGTTGATGGTATAGGATTATGATTGGAGGTTGATCGTATAGCCTGAACGGATCTTTTAGATTGTGTGGCACTTGTCAATTTATGATTTGGTGTTGGTGTAGTTGTTAAATCACTTCCGGATAACTGGCCATGTGTCATTGATGTGGAGGTGCTAGCGGTAGCGTTTCCGAAGGTAGTTACTCGATTAACCTTTGGTCTTCGAGCATTAATGGTATCTTTTGGTTTATATTTGAATGCATCATAAGGATCATAACGGCTTACTTTCTGGGGAAACATCATTGATCGATTCTGTAAATCTCGCTTAGCTTTACTTAAAATTGAATTTCCTCGAATTGCTGATGAATTATATCTTCCAATACCACCACTATGTGAACCAGAACAAGTCCAATTGTTTCGTTTAACAGTGGGATCCTTCAATAACTCTTGAACTTTGACAATCTTATTGGCAGATTTTTCTTTCTTGAGCTTCTCTGTGATCTTACGGAGTCGTTGCATCAGATCATTCCGAAATGATTCTCTGTCTCCAAGGTACTTATAGTAAGTAGTCTTATTTGGCATGTCTTCAGAAGTCATCAACTTCTTCGACTTTGAAGGAATGGGTCGGTTGGGAAAGTCTTTCTCTATGAGTGCAAGCCATAGTTTATCTGAATCTGGTAAGATTTTTGGGCTAGTAGTTTCAATTTCACTAAGTTGCTTAGCATTCATTCGCTCTAATATAGGCGATAATAGGTGAAATGGAGTGGAACCAGTATCATTGATTCTGGAGAGGTTTTGGATGATTTTGTTGGTGCAAAGGTCCACAAGCGATAAGAACCTTCGATTAGGGTTGGATTCCGATGGAGGTCCCATGTGATTGGAGGTGGAGTTAGCGGCTGCAATCGATTAAGCTATGATGAGATGTTACCTACAAGGTATATATACAGGAATAAACACAAGACTATACACAGGACTAAACACACGTGAACTCGAGGCACATGATCAAGGTCGTGTGAAATTCATATCAGCATTAAACGGATATGTGACAGGTGATGCACCTTGAACGCGACGTTATATTATTAATGCCGAAATATAACGGTGAGTACGGGATGAATGATATAGCAACAGCTCCTCTACGGAATTTATAGGCTTTATAATCTCGGTTTATTATCTTAACATCTCACAGTATTTAATGGTGAAAAAACCGAATTTTAATCGACCCTGGTTCATAGGATAAACTCCCGTTAGTGAAAATCTCCATCACGTCTATTTTATGGGCACGTGACACGGAATCGGATAGCAAATCCCGAGAATTCTCTTAAACTATAACCAAATAAATTCCTTAACATTATAGTATTAACAAGCTCAATAATGTTGTGGAAAAAGAAGGAATCTGAAGAACCAAAGCCCGAAGTCGAATTGGGTCCTCCCGTTCATGTTCCATTTGAAAGTCCAAGTGAAGGTTCCAAAGTCCCAAAACCAACTGAATTATCACTGACAGAACAAGCCAAGTACGATGAAGTATTGGCGTTTTTCTCTGCTGACCCCAAACTTCCTATTAGTGAACACAACCACAAAGATAAGGACACCTCTAAGTACGAACCTTTAGATGAAGACGAAAAATCTTGGTTAACTAGAGAGTGTTTCTTAAGATACCTTCGTGCAACCAAATGGCATGTTCAAGATGCTATAGACAGAGTATCACTTACATTGGCTTGGAGAAGAGAGTTTTCTATCAGCAAGACTATTGGATCGCAAAATATCGTTAATTTGGAACTCACATCTCCTGAAAACGCTACTGGAAAGGAAGTGGTTTTGGGTTATGATAATGATGCCAGACCATGTTTGTATCTTAAGCCAGGAGCGCAAAATACCAAACAATCTCAACTTCAAGTTCAACACTTGGTGGTAATGTTGGAGACGGTTATCAGTTTCATGCCATCTGGTCAAGATTCTCTCTCATTATTAATTGATTTCAAACCTCGTCCTGAAGGAACTGAACATAGTAAGATTCCATCAATCTCAATTTCCAGACAAGTATTACATATTCTTCAAACCCATTACCCAGAAAGATTGGGTAAAGCTTTATTGACTAATATTCCCTGGTTAGGATGGACTTTCTTAAAAATGATCCACCCATTTATTGATCCAATGACCAGAGAGAAAATTATTTATGATGTTCCATTTGTTGATTACGTTCCAAAGGATCAGTTGGATAGAGATTTCGGAGGAGATGTCAACTTTCAATATAATCATGAAGCTTACTGGCCAAAATTAAGTGAAGTTGTTGAAATAAAGCAAAAGAAGTACATGGAAAGATTCGTTAAATTTGGATCCAAGGTGGGATTATCAGAAGTTGATTTGAGAGGAGAAGGTGAAGAATTAATTCATCCAATTGCTTAGATCATCTAAATGGCATAAACTATGCGCTTGCGCTTGATAAATCTTAGAATATTCTCATTGATACATAATACTAATTATACTATTTATTAATTACTAAATAATTATGCAATTTTCATTTTACGAAATATGCCATTCTTAATATACATCTAGAATTATTATTCCTCATTCTCAGTGAAAGGCTTTGCACACTTTCTCTTTTCCATCACTCCACTTGTTCTATCAATCATGGTTTGCCAATCAATTGGAAACATGAGATCACCACTTCCATTTTCACTCTTAGCAAAAAGTACACCCAAATCATTTCTAGCAGTACTCAAGTAATAATTAGATCCATCACCTAAAGATATGATGATTGCTCTGACCACATCTCCTGGTTTAAAACTTTCAATAATTTTAACTTTGTCTCTATCGGTGGATCTGACATCTTGAGATCTGATGATACCTTTAAAGTTTTCTCCCAAATCATTGGTAGCAGCGTTGGTTAATGTGGTTTGGCTAGAAGCAACGGTTTGATGATTAAAATAAGCTTGTGAACCAGCACCGTATGGTACAGAACCATGAGCCAATTCTCCATTAGCACCAACACCAGAATCTTGCAAGACATTACCGAAACCTTCTACGGTAATTATTTCACAGTATGCTTGTCTGGTATTGATTTTGGTGATCTTAACCAAAACTATATCGTTTTCTTTGGGCAAATTGATGGAAATATTGGAAGAGTCTTTAATCAAATTCAACTCTTGTTCGTAGTTATGATAGGTATTGGATTTAGGTATCACCGCCACCATGAAAGATTTAACTTCAGAAGTTTCATCTAGTTCTTTAATAAGTACTTTTCCAAGCTTGGTAGCCACTATTACTGGAATCCGATCTTGACCTTCTCCAATTTGAGACATCACCGTACCTCTGCTGGGATGATACTTTTGTATTTTGGAATCGATATATTTATAAGCTGGCAAGATATATTGCCCAGGAAGTACTATTGACATTTTGATAGTTGATTCTTGATTCTTGTATTCTTGTTATTCTTGATGCTTCGTAAGCTGCCTAAAGGGTATAGAAGGGACTAGTGAGAATATGAGAGTTGAGAATTTCACAGAATGATTATGAGAGTTGTGAGATGAGTTCAGTTCGCGCACACTAACATTTAAACTTCTAATTCATATAATCTACTGAAAACTTTTATCATTTTATTATGTCGGACTATCCAGCCTTTGTTGACGGTGTACCACCAGTTGTAACTCTTCAAGACTACGATGTAGCACCTTGGGCAGGAACCACGTGCGTTGATTTTAGAAACAACGAATACGTGGTGGTTGTTATGCAAACTCCAGAACAAGTTGTGGCTAAGATTGACTCCAAGGATTATGAAGTATTGGATCGTATCTTTAGAAGTGCTCATGCTACACATGCTAAACAATCGAAATAGTGTACATTAGAAGTGAATAGGCACGACGCAAGCGTAGAAGTGCATTATAAATGTTAATATTATCAGAAGAAATGTGTATAACAACGAGATTGGGAATGAATCACCATCTCACTCTTGAATGAATTCAATTCCTCCTTGATTTGTTGCGCCAATACTGGGGTCAATTGGTTACATGTAGCTGTATCCGGATGCCTATCGTACTCATCTCCATTGTAGGTATCATAAAGGATGATTCTAGATGAAAACCTCACTCCACCACTATTCTTGGGAGTCATTTGAGATTGGGGTGCAATGGTGGGTGATTTCTTCAATTTCCTAGAAATTATTGATCCAAATGACTTAGAACTGGAACTAGTAGATGCAGTATCAGAGATTGATGGAACTCGATTATGAGAGTTGTTTGGTGGTTTTGGTAGTGAATTGAACGTTCCATTTTGTCCATTAGAAACTCTTGGTTTCAATTTAGAAATTGTGTTCCTTCCCTTAAGATCACCCCTAGGAGGAATATCATTCTCTTTGTTACTAAGGTGAGATGCAACTGATCCGATATCACTACCGAAATTGTCCTCATCATCACTAGTTCCAAAACCTCCTCCAACATCACTTTCCTCACCAAACGAGATATTAAAAGATTGATGAGAATCACTACTTCTGATGTCATGTTGAGCAAGCTTACCACCAAAAGATGGTCCTTTCAACCCTCTAAATGACATCGAAATAGGTCTATTGTTAAATTGACCCTTTCCATTTCCAGTTATATTTGGCGATGCCAGCTGTCTCAATGCAGTTTCTATAATAGGAGAAGACTCAATCATACTAACTCCACTGATTTCAATTATGCTTGAACCATTTGGTGCTTCAGAGCTGTTATCATGAATTTCATCCTCATTAATAGATTTCGGAGAAATTGGTTGATCCTTTTTATCTTCAATCACTTCTGGTGAAGGAGATAATGTTACTCTAGGTATAGTTCCAAATTCTTTATTTGAAATTGGAGGTCCGGCTAATGGCATTGGAACTGGATAGTTTGATTCCATCAGATCCTTCGGTGACTCAGAAGGAGAAGATATAGATAATGGAGGTACATTAAATGTATCCATTTCAGGAGGAGGTTGTACAACAATTCGAGGGGATAAAGTGATAGCTTCTTTTGGTGAATCAGAAAAGCTTAAATTATCAACATCAATAAAGTCTGTAAATTCCATGAAATCTTGGAAATTATCATCAACAGTATCATTTGATTCGGCAGGAGCCACCTCATTTGTTTGATTGGCTACTTCATCAGTCACCTTGGCATCCAATGAATTGTATAATTCTTGGGTCAAGTTTCTTCTAGATGCAGAATTTTTCAATATGGAGTTAGAGCGAGTCATTCCTGATTTGACAGTTGGTGGCGAAGAAGGAGGTGGTCCAGTAAATTGAATAATATTATCATCACTTCCATTGTAATTAACAAAGGAGTTACGTTTGATAGATTTGATAGACTTAATTGATCTTGATCTCTCCAAGGAAACAATACTTTCGACTTCTTGTGGATTTAACGATTTAGGAAACAATGCTTCACCCAATAACGCATCCTGTTTTGGCGATACGGAGAAAGTTCGATCAGAATCATCTGCTATAATGTTTGTGAGATCATTAGATGATTTAGGTGGAGCCAAACTCTTTGTTTCTGGCTCATTAAGCTTTGGTGTCTTCTCACCATCGTATTTAACTTCAAAAGGAGATCCAAAAGCAACATTAATTGGTTCATTTTGTACTGGACTGGAAACCAACAGCATTTCTTCGTCGAATCTTGTGTTGGATATTTTTGTGGGAGGATTGTCCAAAAGGTTTTTAGTATCATACTCATCATAGTATTCCTCATCTTTCTCTGAGCCGGTTCCGATGTCGATATCATCTTCAGTAACTTCTCGGATAAAATTAATGTTGGTATTTGATTTGAATGAGCGCTTGTATTGAAGCTCAGTATTATTCATCTCAACGATAGATCCCATGTTTATGGAAGGAGAAGGTAAATCATTTTGATCTTTACGAATTTCAGGTTCTTTAAGAGTTTTACTAACCTCTGGAACAATTGGAACGTATGGTGGTTGCTGATAACTATTAGATGACTCTTCACTTGGGATATGTCTCATTTCCAGAAAGTTATTTCTCGAATAGTTAGAGACCTGAGGCAATGGCTTAGAATTATATTGGAAGTATCTGTTTGACTGGACAGAACCGTTATGATTTGGGTTAACTTGCTGCTTTGAATATTCAACTTCAGGAGTTACTTTCGCGTTTGACTGGGCGGAAAACTCAGAGTTAGGACCAACCGATGAAGCATCATCAAATTTCTGTAAGTTATCAGATGATTTGTTCTTCTTAAATGCATTAAATAATCCAGATTCTTTCTTCTTCTTCTTGTCTAACATGTTAATGGAAGCAGCATCTGATCTGTCGCGGAAGTTGGAAAGATTTGAGGTTGAGTAAGATTTTGAACTAAGCTTCTTAGGTTTAGAATCTTCATTCAAAGAATGGCTCTTTGATTTTGACTTAAATAATGCTTTAAAGCTAAATTTTTTCTTTTCCACTGGTGCAGGTGTAGATGGTTGAATAATTTTATCCTCCCTAGTAGCATTAGTTAAATCTCCTACCGTATTACTTCTCCGTTGTCTTGTAGAGGATTTCTCTTCGGATTTAATGGTATTTCCTAAAGAGAAAGTTGAATTTGATCTTAAATGTGGTGATTTTTGAGTTATTGGACCTGCGGCATCAAGCATGGATTTAGGTTTGGGAGAAACAGCGAATGTCTTTGGCGATTGCCCAATAGGTTGATGAATAGCAGGTTTGCAGAGAGGATACTCTGATTCTTTTGATACCATGGAAAGGGTAGGAGAAGATGCGGATAATGGTAATTTTGGATATCTTGGGGGTGTCATGGGAATGGGTGGAAGTGCTTCATGTGCTCTTGGTGGATTGATTGAGTTAGTTGGGGGATTAGTTGAACTTCCTGATGGGTTTCTTGAGTTACCAGAAGGATTTCTTGAAGTCTTCTTTGAAAACTTTGAACCTTGAACGTCGGAGTTTCTCATTGTTTCCTCGCTGGTATTATGTGTTGCTTCGGTCTTTTCATCTATCAATGTATCTTCCTGGTCTGACATTCTGCGGTCGATAGGAGTCTTAAGGGTATAAACACTGCTACCACTGGTATAGACACTGCTACCGCTAACGTTTCTCAATCCATTTTCAGTTTTGGGACCATTACCTACTATTTTGGGTTGATTATCCGTGCTTACCACAGACACTTGCTTGTAGTCATGAAAAGTGACTTCTTGGGATAATGGAGGAGTATCATCATTAGTGGAATATCCCACTTCATCAATCGTAGAAAACGATCTCTTATGCTCTGGAAGTATTTCAGGAGAAGAAGTATGAGATCTAGCGGTTTCGAATGATTGAGTGGAATAAGTTGATTCTCTCTGAGCTGGTTCAGTAAATGGGTTGTTCGAACTAAACAGGGGAGCTGTAGGAGGTCTCCAAGTCTCTTCTTCCTCTTCTTCTTCTAAGATTTGATGTTTGGCCAAAGGTTGAATTTCGGATGTAGCAAATGGAGTAGCTTGAGTCTTTTCATTAAGAATTGTTTCCAATGCTTTCATGGAAGGGGAGACTTTCATAAATGAAGTTCTTTCATTGGGAGAAGCACCCGAGGTGGATTTTGCATGGATCGACGTCATTGAAGGAGAATTCTTGAACTGGATGGAGTTTCGGAGGGTATTAACATGACTGGCGGGTGTAGGAGCCGAATAAAATGTATCGCTTAAAAGAAGCTCCTCCCCATGGGGATCGTTGTCGTGAGAAGCTCTAGGCATCGTATGAGCTAGCTGTGCCAGCGGGAGCGGTTCCTTGAGGTGAAAGGGTTGATTAAGGACGAGGTGGAGGGCGAAGGAATGAACAACGCTGGCCGCTTAAGGTGTTTGACGTATGAGACACGGTCATAAATTGTTCTCACTGGCAGTGAAAAGGCGGTCACGTGGGGAGAGAATAGATTCCGCCAAATATCCTAAGTTGTGCACGACTACCACACGCGACGCGCCGGGGCTGGCTTGATGAAGGAAAGGAGTATGTTTTATTAGTATGTGTGTGCAGGGCGAGTGTGTGCAGGATGACGTCAAGTTGTGGAAGGTGAATCTTACAGGATAGTCAGAGATGGAAGTTAAGCTTGTAGATGCAGAAAGGTATGTGTACCACACTAATTTTGGTGGTCTAAGCCAAGTTGTTCGGAGTGAATTCGGAGGTGGGAATGCGCGCGGTCTAGGCTCAAAGAGGAAGGTGTTGAACACGCGACCCCTACATGACGCGTCCGATCAAAGGAGGGATCGGCCAGGGCTGCAGTTGCAGACTTCCTCATAACATTTCCTAATTGAATAAATTACTGAAATTTCAACCCCAGGGAAAATGCATGTATTATCGAAAATATCTTAACCAAGCCCAATAATATAAAATATTATAGATTTGATAAGACAAAAGAGAAAAGGAAAAGGAAAAGAGAAAAGAGAAAAGGAAACAATTAGCCAGTGATCTCAACGAAAGGGGTTTGTCACGGGAGTTCACTTAGTTACGCAGCCTAATAGGCTCTGACCTCCTGAGTGCTTCTATGATACCATGATACCAAAATGAAAGAATTCTTCTAGTGAAGGCGAAGCAATGGTTGCAACGATTACTCACGTGGTGATGAATGTTGATATGGGTGGTTTGCTTCGGTGTATGCAGGCAAATAACGATATGTCATGATCATCCTGTTGGTCCGGGATCTGCTGATGTGATGACATTGAAAAATGTGAAAACTTCTGGACCATAGTATCTGCTGTAGATTGACTTTATGTTATATTATTATGATGATCTGATCTATTAAATTCGATGGTGATTCAAGTGGTTATTTTTATTACATGTTGTTATGATATCCCATATATTACATCTATCATGAACTACATAATTACACAGTCTCTCTTTCTCTTCTTCATGCTTGATTTCTTAACAGAAACCGTACTGGCATTAGAAGCAGCCACCGAGCCTTGGCCTGCGTTGGCAGAAGCAGGAACAGAAGGTAGCACTTTCTTGATCTCGATAGTTGAAGCAGAAGTTCCTGTGGAGACCACGGATGACATGATGGTTTGCATTCCTGTAGAGCCAGTGGTTCCGGTATTCGCAGTACTAATGGATGATCTTTTGTCGTCCAATAACATGGACAGAGTAACCAAATCATTAGATCCATTGTTGTGACTGTATGAGCGACTCTTTCCACCCCAGAAGAATGATTGATTCATACCGGAAATGGAAGCAGTCTCAAACATGTCATCTTCATCTTCATTTAATTTGATGACAGGATCAATACCGAATTGTAAAAGTGAGTTTGCCAAATACATGTAAAGTTTGATCCACAAGAGTTCGAGTTCTTGAGTGAATCTAACACCAAAACGTTCGTGGAAAGTTTGAATTAATGCTTCACCCATCAATTCGAAATTAGCTGGCTCGATTCCAAGAATACGAGAATGTCTCTTTCCCAAATTAATAAGGTAGTCGTCCAATACACTCAAATTTTCCAATTGACTAATAGCAAATGACATCACACCAGCAAACGATACCGCTTGATGCTTAATAGAGGGAAACAATTTTTCTAAATTGGAGTCCATAGAGAGCAAGTTAGAATAAAATTGACGACAAAAGAGTGATGATGCCACGGTGGAGGCGGAGGTACGATTGATATAATTCATGGTCTTTTCCTTACTGCCAGCAGCTTGGGTGGATGTAGAAGAAGGGAACGCACCTGGAATGCCATATGGAGTTTGTTTTTGTTCAATTGGTTCATCCAATAACATTTTATTCCAAGTATATCTAATAAGTTCAATTTCCTTTTTATTCATTCTTAAACTGACTTTAAATTGAGTCTGTATAGAAAAATCTGAAGACACCAGTTGATTCGTGTCCATTTTAACTAATTGATAATTATTTTCACCTGAATTGAGACTAGAGGTTGACAGATTAGAATGGACGGTAGTTAATGGTTCAGTCACAGGTGTTTGAGGAACAGATGAAGTAGAAGTAGTAGAAGAAGAAGTGGTGGTAGATGCGATAGAAGATACCGATGAAGCAACCGGTTGAGGAATCGGAGCATCGTCGTACCTTGGCAAGGTTCTCGATCTGCCAATGGGGTTAAAATTGGATAATCTAGACGACTTTCTCGTGTTGTTCGATATAATCGAGCTAGTATCTGGGGTGGTAAACGTCTGGCTTCTCATTTGGGCTATGGATTGCATTATGGGCAGGTTTTTGCAGGGATATGGTCTGATATGATAGACGTTATTAAAGAAATAACTCAAGAAATTGAAACTTTAGCAAATTGCACTTGAAGAAATCACGCCAGTTGTTGGTATTTAAACGTTGAAGATGAAGGGCCGTAGGTTTCGGAATGTAACAATATATCCGCATTAGTTGGAACACAAAGTTACATAATGCACGCATGGGAATTATTTAATAAGCATGAAATCTTATTGTTACCTCAATTCCTCGATGCAGTGCCAGGGGGAGGGAGAATCCATAAAATGATCGGACAGACGAGGAGGGGCAATTTGGGCAATTTGGGCAATATGGGTAAGGAATGGCGAATAGATAACTACGCAGGAGGAGAAATCTGTTGGGGAATTTTCAATAGTTAGTGAAGATTTTCATGCTCAGGCCCTGAGGTTTGATTAACATCAGTGGCCTAGAATAGGTTGGTTTCGCGGTTCCTGTGGCAGATATAGGGCGGAATGTAACATCGGCTAATCGTACCTCACTATGATGATTCACTAGACACTGCCGCCAACAGGGGGTGAGTGCTGTGCTGTGCCGGTCGCTTGATTCGGTTAGTAGCGCCTAGTTTGTTCGCCAATATTGCGAAAATCCGTGTTAACTCCATGCATCGTGGTTAGCACCCCAAGCATTGAGGTGTTGAAAGTGCAGTGCATTAGTTGACATAGATCTGCGACCTTCACTGCGTAGCCGGATTTACAGGAAATCTGGCCGCCAGTTACTTGATCCTACCTCCCATGTTTCAGATGGTGACGTTGTGTACCGGCATGATAGCCAAGGGAAATACTTTCCTATGGTTCCTTAGCTTACCATTTGTCCTATTGGCCATTTGTTTCTACCTAGTAGGTTCTCACTGTCTGTAACAATTTAACTATTATTGATTGCAGCTGCACTAAATCACAATCCCAATCGGGATTTAGCCTCAGGAGAATATTTCCTAGTATAGCCAAGAAAGAATATACTGCCGCGACGCGCAACCGTAACCGTCGTGAGCTACTAATAGGCTAACAACTAGTGGCTAGTAGCTAGCGAATGGTGGGATCGAGTGCCCGGACTTGAATACCAACCTGTTGCCATCCGCTGTACCAATTATTACCCCAAGTGCATGATAACCAGGGCATCGGTGCTACAAAGGGGAAACTCAACATGAAGGTTCTCATAAAGTGGTCTATTCCCTCGGTGGAGTCACTACATGTGCAGTAACCCAACCATAACGTCTCCACCATAGTCTTATGGTAGTTTTAATCTCTGGTAACACAATAGGGAGGGTCTTTCGGTCTAGTTCCAACTACATAGTCAAAGTCAGCATGGAGTGTGGGACTTCTGATTTCCGCATCTATCTATAGCTTTTTCGGGTAATATATGGTACAATTATCCCTACAACCTGGTGACGATCTAAGGAGAACGGATGCGCGCCTGGGAAGATCAAGTCAAAAGGCAAAAAGGCAAAGATTGAAGGTAATAGGCAAAAGGCAAAAGACAAAAAGCAGAAGGCAAAAGGTAGAAGGCAAAAGGAGTACTAGTTTGGAATGTCCGCGGATATCCGTAGCCGTGCCATTAACTCTAGTGTCCAGGCCCTATGTCCATACCAATGTGGTCAACCCAACGGGGAACCGGGGTTTGACCAAATGATGCTGATGTGCTAGCCCATGTGCTGGCCATGATGTCCGATGGTCTCTTCCCCTTGCCCAATGTCCCATGCCACACGTCATCATGGCAGTAGTGAGATCATCTGGTGGTGCCTTGGTTCGCTGTGCTTTATCGCCCCAGATCCTTTTGACTTGGGCGTAGTATTGCACCACTTGGATACCTCCATGGCTCGTATTTGAGCTCCCCCAATTTTCACCGTCAAAATAAATTCATCCACTATTGATGCCGTTTAGGGAAAGAATTATGAAAGAATTATTTATAATTGTTTGTGATGCCGTACTATTCACTCGCCTGTATCCGTAACACTTCGCTTCGCTAAGTAAATTCTCGCCGATAATAACATTGCTCATTCTTCCTCTAAAGTAGAGAAAAGGCCTGGTATACTTGCTGGTCCACCTAGTAATCTGCAGTGCTATAATAAATTATCATGCATTCAGCAGTACGACAATAAAATTTGATGCACCTTAATGCATTTAAATGCACTATTAATGCACTGTTAATGAACATTAATTGCATACTTGGTGTCACGATGCACAAAACAGAATTAGTGTAATCTACTGAAACATTATGGCTGGGTCCAGGGTGATGGTTTCACAACTACTGACTACAGCATCATGCATAGTAGATAGCAGATCATCTACCATCCCGCTTAGGTGGTTAGTGCTTAACGTTGTGTCAACTGATGCTAACATTCTAACATAACCACCACCATATTTTCCATCAGGTGGGGGATAGGGTGGAGGGCGGGATGGGGCGTACATTGGATCTCTGATCAATCTGGCATTTCATCTCAGCTGACGCATGCCTAAATACTAAATCCGTTCTTGACGACCAGATGTACGTGTCTATCCCGTCCAGCACCCCAAGTCCTTGGCCAATGCAAGGGCCAGCCTGAAACTCATGCATTGCTCGAATAGGATCGGCTTATTTTGGTGGTGATTTCGCAAAGTTTCAAATCTCACTCACACCGTTAACCTGCACATAATCTAGTATCCTGAAATATCGCACCTGAATCCAATCAATACGTGGCTGAACCAGCTCTTCTCCAATGCTTCACCATGGGAGACTCTTCTGCTGAACAAGTCTACACCAACCTCCTCCATTATAACAACTGGCTGGATGTCTCTAAGCATGAAATCCTTCCTGGCCTTGTTGCATTGAGTGGTTTCCCGCCCCAACCGCTCCTGCCCATCCCACAACTGACCACATCCGATTCCAGTCCTCTTCCTCGTCTAGAATGGGTGATTCCCCGTGCTCTTTGTCATAGCACAGATATCGCTGTGGCCCAAATCACCAGCTGGTTTCAAGCTATCGAGGCTATTGATCCCATGAACACCCGCCCGGAAAAGGTCACCATTGCCATCATCAACGACGATGGAACCATCGTGTACTACTTTATTCACGATGGCGTGGCCAAGCCTAAACAAAATTGATCTTCATTTTGTCATACGGCATTGTGTAAAGCCTGTCATATTATGGTCTTTCTCCTACTACTGTTGACCCACGAAGATAACCTCCTTACTGATTTTGTGAGTTGATGACATGGAACGAATTTTCATTTTTGACGTGTTCTTTGTCTTTCTGTCATGTCAATTATTGTTCGGCTTCTACTGCTGAAACGTCTATGTAAGAAACATAAAACAATACCACCATAATATTTTCAACGCCTCACATCATAGTTATCCGTCTATGGATTTTAGACGAAACACTATATTCTTGTGAAGATTGAAGACTGAAAATTGAAGGTTCTCTGTGAGCAACCTCCTCATATTAACGTTATTTGTTACATCGGTAAATACAACGAAGAACTGATTAAAAAATATATCGTCAAAATATATCTTCAAAATGTATCCTCAAAATACATCATACAACATACAAAAATCAACTCCAAAAAGCAACTTCAAAACCAAATTTTATTGAGTGCAAATTAAATATATGGTTGAAATTTCTACACGTCATCTATAATGCATTCTATTCAGCTATTATATTCAATACTTTCTTTCAGTAGCATTGTGGGGTTTCTCACTAGGAATCGTCTTCTGATTGCTCCATGGAAAAGCTGGGCTTGGTAATTTTGGTGGAATTTTGCCTTCCACCGAACCTAAAGTTGTATATATCTAGCTCCTCATCGTCATCTTCTTCCTCGTCGTCATATCCCTCATCTTCATCGTCATTTTCTTCTTCAAGTTGTACGATAGGTCTGTTGTATTGTGGGTTACGTGAGATGCGAAGTGGGTTATCCAACTCAGCATTTTGAGATATCTCTCCTTCACTATCCGTAAAGTATCCACTGTTTCTTCTCTTCACTGATTCCAAATCACCATCACCACCTTGGAATGAAAATTGCACTTGCAGTAATCCCAGTGGTTGTAAATGTTTTGAATCTTCCTTACTAATTGCTAACTTATGCTTAATCGATAAACGGGCACTACTGGCACCGCTATGTCCACTAACAAAACTCATGTTATCTTTATTGAGAGAAACTTCGGACGACCGGTTGGTTTGATTCCAATTAACTGCTAGGTAATCCTTGGAGGCCCTGGATTTCTCCGCTGGATTTATTACTGAATCCAATGTACTAGATTCGTCTCTGATACCTGGATCACCTGCGTCGGTATTATAACCACTATCATCATCGTAGAAGAATGGCTCTTCTTGGCCATTGTTTTCGCTGGCATATCCCTGTCCCTTCATGGATTGTTCAATAATATCCTTAGTTTCATCATTTTTTCTAATTCCAGGACGACTAGTCTTTATCTTTTCATGATAATCACTTTGACATACCCTTGCCATTCGATCAAAATGAATCATGAATTCCCAAAATTCTCTTTCCTCAATCAAATCTGGTCCAAAACGAAACTTTTCATATAATTCAATAAGTCTCTTTAAATCGGGTTTGGGAAAGTCCTTCTCATCAATGGAATCTGGTGCCATATAAATTCGGGATAGATAAATAATAATCTCTCTCATGGAGTAACTCACTGGTATATCCACTTCAGTTAAAAATTGACCTCCTCCATGCATAAACTTATCTCCTATACTCTGAATGATATCTTGATAATTGGTCTTGGGTGGTAAAGAAGTACCATATTCGTATTTCGAGATGTTTTTTGTAGTATAACTTTTTAATTCTAGTCGTTTTTGATTTAGTCTTTGGATATAATCAGGTGGAGACATACCTGGATGGTTAAGGATGATTTCTTCATTGTATAAAGGTCCGGCCCTTAGTTTGATTTCCCCAACACATTTTCGTAAATTGTCATTGATCATTTTGAGTGCATCATTAGGCAAATCACCTTCGAATGGCACATAAACAGATTTACTTGGTATATCATTCAAAGACATTCTAACGTGAAATAAACGTACAAAGTACCATATCATTGAGGCCACCAAAAATAGCACACACACAATAATCACAATAAAAACCTTGATTGCTGGAGATGAAATGGCGGTTGTTTGAACAATCACATCGATAGGAGTCACTGCTATCAACGCAAACATGATGATTAACAAAAGCACCAATGAAATGGAGTAAATCCACTGAAACACCCGTTTAGGTAAGTTGAAGATGGTCTTACCTTCGGATCCAGTCCAGATACCTCTGATAGTGGTACGGGTTTCGCCATTTGGGGCTGGATAATAAGTGTGGCGGTGTGATGTAACTCGACTAAGAGTGGGATCTTCCAATCTTCGGGGGATGTTTCGTAGTCTTATGTGATCGGAAAGGGAATCTTCAGTACGAGACTGTGCCCTGGTCCGTGATCCCGACAGATGGTCTGAAACAGTGGGGTCAAGTCTCAACTGTCGAAGATGTGAGTTATTGATAAAATGTGTCATATGGAACGAGTCAAAGTCATAAGTGTTACTTGGTTTAAGTATTGAGTATTGAGTAATATCTGTTTCTGTATCTATTTCTGTGTATTTTGGTCGTGCGCGGACTCGAACATCCAGGCTAAGTAGTACTTTGTCTTAGCAACAGATATAGAACATGCTCCCATTAAGAAAATAGTATCATGTTATTGGATCAATCGGGAAAGATTTCGATGTGTTATTACTAGTGAGATTTATATGGAACTAGGTATCTGTCGAGATAAAATTAAATAGTAGTAGAAGAATAAAATATAGGACAATAGAATTTTAGCAAGTATCAATCGTATGGTGAGTAAAATTGACTGTTGAACGCCTGCGCTCAAGCAGCAAATTCAGAAAGTGGATCTATTTTCTTGAATCTAAAATCTCCGGCATCGAACCGTTCTTTTGGTTTCATGATAGCGGGACCTCTGGGGCGACCAAACCAATTTATAAATAGGTTGGTCATGATGGATCCTGTATCGTAAACATTTATGTATCCATCTTCGGCCGAAACAATGTGTTTTGATTTAGCACTGCTGCTAGACTTTCCGAAAACATAGTTGAGATATTCTCTGGTGGTGATATTGTACGCAGTCAAATAGACGTGAAACCCCAAGAGCAATACCGGGTATGCGGAAGCCAAGAAGCCATATATGATTAGGAGCAAACTGATGGGATGTTTTTTGAGAGACTGATGCATGGAATGAATATCTGAATGAGATGCGATTTTATAGTGAAACAATTGAACAAATGACAAGATAATAAGCAAAATCCCAGCTAACAGGGCAGTAAGTAGAAACCATAAGAAATACTTGTAGTTTCGGTAGCCAACACAATTGTTTAAAAAAATGCAATGATGATCGTGGTGAACACAGCATGAATTACATACGGCACAATGACTGGTTCTAGGAGGTCTCCAAATGTGACATGTAGGGCAGTATTTCACAGTCACTCCATCGTATTCACTTTCGAAGTAAGGAAGAGCGATAGAGTTGAAATATTCTTCTGGTGCAGACTCGATCTTGGAGTCACGAAGTGAGATGGGAACATGAATATTTCGAGGCAATATCCCTGGGTCGGAGACGGTACATCGCAAGAGTAACAAGAAAGATAGCAACCATACGTAGGAGAACAATATCACCGGAGCTGGGTTGATATGATGCCATGTCCAGGAGGCTTCAAAAATCCAAAAGAGCACTCCTGCTCCCACAAGAATGGTTCCCACCATGATATTGATAGGAAGCTGCTTCACACTTCGCCATCTCCCTCCGAAAAAGTAGATATATTTCATGTCTTCATGGTGCTGGATCTGGTAGTTCTTTTTATATGTTTTGGATGCTCTGGATGTCTTGGATGTTTGGGAGGTATTGGAGTCATTCATACCATACTTCTCGATCAATGACGGATCTGTAATCAACCAATTGGTGATAAACCGATGTACAAATGACATGGGCTTTCTCTCATAGAAGGTACTGCCTGACTCGTTGGTAACTCGAGTCTCCCCTTTCGAGAGCACACTCATCTGTTGGTTCTGCTCCAATCGAGGTGAATGTCTCATGGCTGTTGACTAATACGAATCTCTACGAATCTACAGTTTAGTGCGACATTGATAGTACTCACTGCATTTTCCGGGACTTGCTGGTTTTTCCACCAACTTACCATAGTGCGATGAAAATTGGATCCCTTTATGGTTCCTTAGGTCTTTTGGTACTACTTCGCTTTTGAAGTTGTGCTTTTGTAGTTGTGCTTTTCTTTGTGTCAGAGAAAAAAGAACTGGTCCAAAGCTTTCTTCTGCTCGATTACTCTGGGCCTTTTCTCACTCCAGTAATATCCTATTACTTTTAACTCCCAATAGAGGCAAGGATACTGCCTTTGAAAATTTCACTTAAATAGTTCTAAACATTCAGTATTCGACATCAAATTACCGGAAGCAATATGTTTTTTATTGTTCACTATTGATAAGATGCATCCTATTTGGGCCTGTTTGATTTCATCCCATATTGGATGCAAATTCGTGCATGTACCAAGATAGATTAAAAACCATTTCACTGTCCTACAGTATCCAATGTTTTCCCATAGAATACGGTCCACAGGGTTGCATAGACTCCTACGCCCTTCGAATACCTTTTTCGGGCACTCTATTGTGAACCAGTCACGGAATATCACAGTTTCCCCCACCCAGATTGGTGCATTGAAGCGGTATGGGTTTATAGTCAACGTGATCGCTGGTGCTTATATTGGAGGACTTTTGGTTTGCTTTGGCCTGTTCTATCTTTTATATAACGATGCAACCGAACGCCAGCATATCCCATTTGAAATCGGGCTCGCCAACAACATCACTGCCGTGAAGGCCATCAACAAGGATGATGTCTTGAAAAGTCCTCGTTACGCCGTGAAACATTACAGGCGATTGCTAATTGAATTGGCTCTTAAGGCTGATCCTACATTAGTTATTGAAGAAGATGGACCCAATAAGTTCGATGTTCCTCTTTTGGATTCCAAAACTTTGATTCATGAAAAATCAAATTCCTTTGCCAATTTTTACATCGATATCGTGTTGAGATATTCCAAAGCTTTATTGGCCAAAGGTGAGCTTCAAGCATCGATCTCAATGCTTGAAAAAGTTATCGATAATGATGATATCTTCTACAAATTAGGTGATGCTGAAAAAGCTTCTCAATGTTGCCGGTTAATGAGTAAGGTCTGTGTTTCTCCCGAAGATAAGATCTCATACTTGAAGCGTTCCATCGATATGCTTACAAAAGTATATTCTTCAATTAATATTGATCTGAGCTACATGTTACAACCCTCCTCTAGAGTTACTGATGAATTAATGACATGCTTGAATTCATTGGCTTCGATATTTGCCAAAACTAGTAATTCTGATCCTCAACTACTCAATTCATCCCTCAATATTTACTTATCAAATTTGAAGTTTTTGACTAGTCTTAAGGATAAGCTTGATAATAATCAACTTTCACAAGCTCAATACCCTTTGTTTAATTGTGAAGAATCTAATTTGATCATGTTAGAATGTGAATTAAAAGCACACATCAGTGAAATAATGTGGGCCAAAGGATATAAGAAGAATGCTATTTCGTGGGGAGAAGATGTGGTAGAAGCAATTTACTTCAATCACAGTAACTCAAACAGAGCCACTCCAATTCTTTTCAATGTTCTCACTAATTTACTGATTATGTATGGAAGTACTAAAGATATTAAGTCCAAAAATAGGTGTGAAAAGTTGAAACTGGAATTGGAAGTCTTCGAAGGTGAAGAAGATAGCTGGTACGACAGTATTGTGAATCGTTTCAGTAAAATCATGTATCATAGGGGACCATTGGGAATCATTGAAAAACCTTTATTAGAAAGATATGGTAAACCCACTAGAACTCCAGAGTTGGAAGAGTTTGAAGAAGAAGACATCGAATAATACTGTGGAAAACATCTTGTACATATCAAACCTCAAAAACATAGTTGCTTCTTACCTCTGAACAATTCAAGTCATCCATATGCATTGCATAACGACATAAATAATTCACTTGGGATTTAATAAATAATTGGTGGCTAGAAATTAATTCTTCTTCACCTTTATGAATGATTTTTTGGGATTCATCAAACTCCACCGTGTTTCTTGTAAATTCAGGCACATCAATATAAATTGGTTGAATATACGCTTGAACAAACTGGTTCCCAGTCACAGTACAAGTGATGGTATCTGAATATGTTATCGAAGTGGCAGTTTCAATGGTAGTGCTGATATCTATATCATGCAATGTGACATTCACCACACCTATTCCTAGGGCAACTGAATTAAGTGTGGATACTTGAATGCTGTATGACCTCAGGATTTTCGAAGTGGAAAATGCCGTACCTTTTAAACATGATGATATTGGGATTTTCACTGTCGATTGTTTCACTTCAATGGCTGATTCAATGTCAGTAAATGTCCTTTCATACCAACACTTTGAGGTGTTATTGAAATATAATGCAGAGTGAGAGCTGATGACATAAATGGTATAGGCAGTACTTTTCATGTACTTGAATTTTGAAGGTTCCCATATTTCATCTAGTGAGTAAATGTAAATGATCCTTGCCCTTGGAGGAGCCATAGTTGGTTTGAATGGTGGCATATTTGCACGCAAAATTGAAGAACTCGAAAAAAAATTCCAGACAGTATTATTTGATTGATTCTGTAGAAATGTTTCATTTGGTATGTGTATTGAAGAATTGGGCCTTGTTAAAGACCCCAATTTCGTGGGATTAGGTGGTTTAAAATGGCTGAGAGCTGAAATAGTATTTGTAACTGCCCAAATATAAAGTAAACAAAAATGGATTAAACCATAAATTAATCTCATGAAGTGGTTATAAATTTGAATATCCAAAGATATATTCAAATGACTGTTTTATTCCCAAATATATTGACTTTAATGGGTTCCATTCTGCTTATTCTGGTACTGCATACTGTGATGTGACATATGAGATGTTCAAATGTTACCAAAACCACCCAAAATTCCATTGATACAAGTAACTAACAAGCCAAGCATGATGTGGGTTTATATATTTGTATAGCTTGGCAATATTCCCGTCAACTTCCTGTGGTTTTGGTAGCCTTTTCCATCCCCATACCTCAACATCAACCCCGGGGAAATCCAGCCAATCAAAGCGCACTGAAGTAATATCCGGGGAGAAAAAACTAAACTCCAATCACTCTAAACACACATACATCACAATGTTCTCCTTAACTCGTATCGGATTACAAAGTAAGAACCTTTTAAGGCCAACCCTTGCCCGTTCCATCGTCATCCCAGGACTTCCACAAGTCCCACAACCAGCGGGTAACGTTATTGGTACTGTCAATGATGCTTATGTTGCTCCACCTGCTCATAAGTTAGAGGGTTCATTGCATTGGACTTCTGACAGAATCGTCTCTGTTGGTTTAGTTCCATTGACCTTGACTCCATTCCTCACTGGTACTTCCACTATCGTGGACTCCACCTTATCCGCTCTCTTGTTATACCACTGTTATGCTGGATTCCAGTCATGTATCACTGATTACATTCCAACTAGAACTTACGGAAAATACCATAATTATGCCAACTACTTGTTGCTTTTCGGCACTGGTGTCGCTGGTTACGGTATCTACAACATTGAAACCAAAGAAGGTGGCTTGACCAATGTCGTTTCTAAGATCTGGAAGGCCTAAGCGATCCATTTATTCCCTTCTATATACTTCGCATATATATTTATTCTGAACACAACGTTATACACAATTATCAGGGGTCTTCCTTTTCCTTGAATTGGGACTGGCGAGATCTGTTTGTAGTGAATTACTTACTGGATTCAATCGTTCTTGATCCCATTTCTTCAAATTATTCACTGCCACCGAAAGTGACCGTTCTGGTATATCTTCTTCCTTTAAAACTCGAAGGGTGTACTGGGAAGGATCATAACAGTCTCTTAATGCATTTGCTTTATGAAGGTGCCAACTTTCGATTTCATCATCAATCTGAACATCTACTGCTTTCTCATCGATCATACTCATGACAATCTCTTCTATTATATGGTTTTTATTCTTACCAGTAATTCCAGCTAATGTAACAGCTGCAATATCAAGCTTGTATTTTTTCATAGTGGGTTTTATCAATACCGTTTGACCCTCATTATCTTGTACTATGGAGAGAATGGTGAGTTTGATCAACTTCAAAATTAAATCTGGAGAATCTTCGATATTGTAGTATGATTGATAAGTGTCATAATGTGAATATGTGCCGAAACAGAAAAGTTCAACTGTGACATCTTCATTTCCAAGATGTTCCAAAAAGTTGTAATTGGGTTCAGTCAAAAAGGTTAACGACATGATAAGATGATGGAAATTCACAATGCACTGAGTATTATATATTCATCCGTTCTATAAGTTGATGAGTTCCTGTTGAATCCGGTTCAAATTGTGGGAAACTAGGCGTTCTTTAATGTGTTATTCTTTTAGTGTGTTATACTTAATTTACTATGGTGAGACCTACCAGATCAACAATATCTTCCCCATAAATCTCCTGCGCACTACAGAATTGGACTATGAGCAATTGATTAAACTATCAATTATATGAATGAAATTAAACCCTTAGTTAAACCTTTAAATCCAACATGAAATTCGTACGCTTGAAATCTTGACACCTATGTGAGTCGATTAATGTAATATCCTAAAAAGAAAACCATAACCATTAAAGCAACCGAGCGAGCACCATTCAATTCCTCCGATACGGATAATGTTTGCTGTACTGATTCTAAACCGGCATACTTTTCATTATATTTCTTGTCATCTGGTAATTCTGAACTGGATGATTGTTCTTTGGAAACTTCGTTGGAATGAACCTCAGGACTAGAAACGATGGAGATCTTTTCCTCCAAGACTTCTTCATCGGACACTGGTGGTGTGAGTCCTGTGTTGTTATTGTTTATGTACAGAGCTTCCAGTGAAGTAAAAAGCATTGGCTTTGAGGAGTTGGGGGATAGATCCTTGATATTCTCCTTCAAAAAGTTATTAGTTATGCCTGAATTCAGATCACTGAATAAACCAAGAACATCAACCACTGTATCTTGAGTGGTTGTGAGACTTTTCTTTTCTATAGGGCCAGTCTCCTCTCGATTCTTCAATTCTTTCTCAATGCTAATATTTGATAAGTCAAGCAAGATTCGTTTGGAATTCTCAAAATTTGATGAATGAATAGAAGGAGAAATAGTAGGGATATTCAATTGAGTAGCATCAATTTCCTTATCAATTGAATTTCGTTGCTTTTGAGTTCTTTCTATCGTCTTTCTTTCCTTCTCAACCAACTCAGCAATTCGTTTTTTCAATTTATCCCTTTCACTCTCTATAGTATTCAATTTTGAAGTTAATTTTTCAACAGTAATATGCGTCATATCTTCGGTAGCTTTTATTCTTTCTTTTAGTTTCAGATTATTAAGTTTTTGTCTCTTGAGATCAACTTGGATGTCGGATGTTTGTTTTTTGAACTCCGAATCTAAGAATTTGGTATTAAGCTGCTTCAATTTGGTTTGATAGTTGGTGAAAAAATTACTCAAAGTGCACAACGATTGATTTTGTTGCTTCACTTTGGTAAGATTCATGATTATAACATTAATAGTAGCTTCCAATGTACCAGTATTTGTGAGTTGCGAGTTATTATAAATTCCCGAATTAACTGATGAATAAACACCAAGTAAACTATCTTCTAAGTGAGGATTAATATCACTGAAAAGGGCATTTTCGAATGATATAGTTTCATTTTCAAGAGTTTCGGAATTGGAGTGGTTGTTTTGTATGTCTTGAGATTCATTTTGATGCTTTTTGTCTTTTGAGTTGGTGAGTTGGGAATATATGTCTTCTATAAAGCTCAAATGTTTGAATTCATTTGAATCCATTCCAGGACTCTTATCAAAAAAGATACCAGGCTCATTATGTGATTGGCCACTTCCAATAATATTAATGTTTTCAATTCTTAAGCTAATTTGTTTATGAGTGGATTCCGCTTGTACATTAAACCCCAAACAAACATTATCACCAGCTATAATTTCAACGGGATCATTGGATAATCTTGTATCATTCAAATAAGTACCATTTGAAGAACCCAAATCTTGAAGCATTAGCTTTCCATTTTTAGGATCAATGTAAATTTGGGCATGATTTCTACTCAATACCCTTGAATCAAAATATCCGTTGGTTACATCTGGTTTAAATTTGGTTCCAGTGGGCCTACCTAACTTGGTTGTGTCAGGGAAAGTGGCCACTGGTAAGTGCTTTTTGGTAAAGGTGTCATTGAGAGGAGCAAGGGTAACATAATACTGAACTTGTGCCCTTTTACGCAAGTTTTCGTTAGCTCGTTGACGAGCCAACGCTGATGAATTGGATGAAGATGACGATGTGGCTGAAAGTTGTGCCTTTGGTTGAAGGATCACTTGCGATTGTGAGTTGGATCTCCGACGTCCATACATGGCATTTGGTACTGATAGGTTATTACCAGATGATGGAGGAATCGGATTATTCACGGGACTGGAAATGGTTGGATCAGGATTATCATTTGAGTCGGTATTGATTTTAGACAACGCTGGTGGTTTATTGGATATTCCCGAACTTGAAGCTTCCACTTCTGATGCAAAAGATGTTGAAGTTGGGAACGGCTGGACCACGTCGTCTCTTCCAACTTCTATCATTGAAGGAAAATTTAGTACAAAATTTGATAGTACTTTGTTTTAAATGGTATTTTCTTTAAAAAATCAACCAAACTATTCAAATAAATTCCACCTTCTGTTTCAAGATTCAACTTGGATTGTCTCCGTTCTTTCTCATAAGCACCACAACTTTTGTCTATACGTCACGTGTGTAGAAGTTCCATACCTCACCGCTAAATAACAAATAACAACAACAACATCAACACAACATCAACACAACATAAACAACATCATCATCAAACAACTATAAAAGAACTAGAAAGGAACCACGCAATATTTTCTTTTGAATTGATCATTACTTTGTTGGAATTTTGTGATTTTTTGCCTATTCATTTGCTTTGGTTGATTTGTTTCTTAGATGGCGACTTTCCAAGGATGTATACTGTCGCTCCGGGAGTCGGTAGCTCTATTGAATGACTCCATCAACGTACTAAATACAACTACTCATGATATACCTAGAGTCCAAAAGGTTTTGATGACACGTCGAGTTTTTGGGTTGATTCCAGAGATGGACTTGGATCATGCTAAGAAAAGTTTCAAACATAGTATCGAACCACAAATTACTAATAAGCTTGAGCAAATAGATCGTGAATTACAAAAGTTGAATAGGCGGAAAATTAACCTTCAAAACCGTCATGACTTACAAGCTGTTAGATTACAAGGAAGTAGAAGAGAAGCAATGGAATTACCATTGGCTAGACTTCGTAAACTGGGGCCTTTAGACGAATCAAAATTGACTAGACTAAAGTTTTTGAAAAACAAAAAAGAAAGGTTGAGGTATAGTTTATCGAGGTTAAAGCTTCAGGATCGCTTAAGTGTGACCCCTTCATTACCACCTCCTTGATTACTCCTTCATAAACTTTTAACGAATTTTCACGAAATACCATTCCACCAACAACTACTTCATCGAGGCCACCATTTTCTCTAGAATTGTGTGATAAAAAATCTCATTCTTTTTCAGATTAGTCACATTATCTAGCTGGTACTCGGGAAGTACCTTATTATATCATGATAGATTAATAGAATACTCATTGAATGAAACTAAATGTATAATATTACAATAACCTCCATAATTAAATTTTATCACCCTACCAAGCATCCTTAATAACTATACTCAACTTATTAACTAACTTAACTTATTAACTATACTCATGAATAGAATCAGCTTCATATTCTAGTACAATATACTATGGGTAGGTACTTACTGGGGGGTTGTGGTATTGCTCGTCCTGCATATAGAGTAGCCCCTGTTTCAGCGTGACATGAAAATCATTTCAAATTGTATAACTACATCTTCATATATTACACCACAAGATGAAGTTGAATTTGGTAGTTTCGGCTACTTTGGCTTCTATGGTCACTGCAAAGAACGTATTGGATTTGGAATCCTTGAGATCCGAAATCTCGAAACAAGGCGATCTTCTCAACGGAAAAAGAGACGCCAAGAACGTGGTAGAGGTGAACAAGTTGATAGATAACCACGATAAGGAGAAGAGAGAAGCTAAAAATATCATCGACTTGGACAAGTACAGAATCACCGACGAGAAGGAAAAGAAAGAAGCTAAAAATATCATCGACTTGGACAAGTACAGAATCACCGACGAGAAGGAAAAGAGAGAAGCTAAGAATATCATTAACTTGGATGAGTTGCGAATCGGCGTCGTTGATACTAAAGAAAAGAGAGATGCTAAGAACATCATCGACTTGGATAAATATATCATCACTGACGATAAGGAAAAGAGGGACGCTAAGAACACCATAAACTTGGATGAGTTGAGAATCGGAGTCGTTCATAACACTGTCCAAAAAGATGCAAAGAACATCATCGACTTAGGCAAGTTTAAAGAGCAATTGGACGAGATTAAATCTAATCATGAGAACAACGAATCTCCTAAGAAGTCTTTGAGCATCAGAAGTTTTGAGGTACAAAACCATGAGGGAACTGGTAGAAGATTATTTGATATGAGTGCTTTCAAGCAAGCTCACATGAAGTATGAACCTAATCTTCAGGATAATGTTGGCGAGAATGGTGTAATTTTTTCTATCAATGATGAACATTGCCATTCTAACCTCCTTCAATCTATCATTCCTTTGTCTAGAGAGATCTCAATTTTTGCAGGATACGTCCGCGATTTCCAAGAGATTTCAGAAAAGACTGAATTAACTAATGAAACCATGATTGTCATTGCTCCTATGAATGAAGCTATCGATTCCGAATTGAACGGAGTGAAACCATGGGAATTCCCTACCGACCTTGACACTGCCAAAAGCGAAGAAGATGCAGTCAAATCCAACCTTGAAAACTTTGTAAGTCATCATGTGGTTTTGAACTTTGAAAAGAATTTATCAATCGATAAGCAGAATGGTTGGGTGATTGTTAAATCCGATGCTGGTAAGAGTTTGAAAATCCAGCAGGATAGCTTCACTAAGAAATTCAGCATTGGTATTGACTCAGCTTGGATCCCAGTTGAAAGAGTTCAACAAGTGGACAATGGATTCCTCTTTGAAATCAATAATGTTTTAACCAAACCAGACTCAAAGAATTGAGTATTGCCATTAATGGTAACATACAGATGGTTTGAGTTGTTTTCTATTCGATACTTTTGTGCCCTACTTTGTTTTACAGTTTTTAAGGGTTTTTTAGGTTTAGGTTTACTTTTATTTAGTTCTACTAAGAATAACATCTTTTTCATTAATTAACTCAAATTGCTCATTCCTGTTTCTTCTTTATGAGAATTTCCTGTAGTAAATTCTGCCTTCCACTTAACTTTCAATGGTTTATCTAATGAATTTTCAATTGAAAAATCTTGGGTAATTCCATTGACTGCGAAACCATTAAGAGAATCACTCGATTGTGGTTTCAAATTAAGCTTACAAGATTTTGGAACTGCAAGCAAAAATTTCAACTGATTAAGCGAAGAGTCTTGGAGGTTACTAAGCAAAACTCTACCTTGAAACAACTGATTAGTTGAAGTTGGTAAGATTCCAATTTCAATCTTAAGATTATCAGATTTGTTAATCAAAGATGTTGACTTGAATTGACTTGAAGGGGATTGAATCTGAGAAGGAGTTGAACTTGGGAAATTGAAACCAAATGGATCCAATGCATTAGTATTTGATTGTAATTGTGGAGATGGAGAACTGAAATCAGCCAAAAGATCTACACCATTAGATGTCGAAGGAGTTGGGTGATGTAAAGGTTGGGATGCAGGTGGCGCTGGGCCACCCAAGGAAATAGATCCTCCAGCACCATATAAGTCAAGTGGATTAACTTTTGAGCCATTGGAAGCAGCAGGAGCTCCAGAATTTCCAAAACTTATATTGGCGAGATCACTCAACAAGTCATTATAACCTTGATCGTCTCTTTGATCATTACTGATTGGCATGTCATCATCAAAATCAATAAGATTCAATTCATTACTTGCAGAAGCACTTGCTCCATGGACAGTTATCTTAGATGCTTCATCTAATTTACCATTCTTCAAAAGCTGGAATTTGTTAACCACAGAATTGACATTATCATTTAAGGCCAAAAGATCACTAACTTCCTCTTCATTCTCATGGCCTTCTTCAATGATCTTTGTAATAATAGGCTGGGAGCTTTTGACAGATCCATGAAGTTCAGAAATAGCTTCATTATCATTGATTTTAGTTTCGCCTGATTCCACATTAATCAACATTTCGGCTAAAATTTCAACCTTTCTCCTCAATCTAGCAATATCATCACTGACTTGTTTCTTACTTTCAACAATATGATCATCCTTGAAACCAGCCATGATTTTCATCAATTTGTTTGCTTCTTGCAAATCCTGAGGTCTACCTCTTCTGATTAATTCTTGTAATTTTGCACTACGCACCAAGGATTCTTCTTTTTGGATATCATCTAAAGTCTTCAATGTATCTGATGGGTTCAACACGGCAGCATCTTCCACCTTGACCTCTGGGAAAATGTAACCTTTATTTGACAACAATCTATGCATGTCCTTGATATAGCTAAAATCATCTTTGTACTTGGAAGTCCGACAAATGGTTTGATACCATTCCTCTATCTGGGCCAAAATCAATCTTTGAACTCTGGAATATCTCATTGGTGGTCTTTCAGGGAAACGTTTAACGAGTTCATTTAAAAATTCCTTACGAGAAATTTGTAACTGGAAAGGGTACCCACAGTTTTTGACAAGGTTATCCAATAAAGAAATGGCCAATTCCGAGGTCTGAGGGTCTCTTTGACTGATAAGTTTTACCACGGCAATGGCAGCATCTCTGGGAGTGGATCCTTGCTTTGCATTGACCAAGTCACAAATTTCGAGATTCAAAGCAAGATTAGGCTCACTTAATGTTGGCCGACATGCGCGGTCTGTAGTTAGTAACGAGGTCTTGATAGTGGAAAACATTACCCAGAGCTTGGAGCAACGTGTTCGTATGTTGGAAAGTGCAGCATGTCGTTCTAAACAGGGTGAAACCGTAAGAAACAAACCAACTGCCCCTAAAACAATCCATCAATGGTCCCCGGTTGCAACTGTCATATCAATTTGTCGATATATTTGGAGGATGTCTGGATTTAGGCCCTATGGTTGTTGGTTCACTGGTTCTCCCCGGTCTCTTAGGGTAACTGAAACGAAGCCATGCCAGTCAACATATTCCCGGTGAAAGCTTCATCAATGTCATACTTACATATACGTCTCAACAACTTAGGGTTGATCTTGGAAAGTGAGTACGATCCTGAAGACATGTTAATCCTTTTGAGTAGGTTTAGTAGTTAGCGTAAATGGTAATTAAGCTCGTAGTGGTCGCCGCTCTCACTCACCCTTTTTTCGCCTGGGCGACTTACTAACTAACCGCAGGGCCAGCAAACGAGCTTCACCTGAGGCACTTAGTAAAGGTAACAGTGCAGGTAACAGTGTATGTTGGGGATCTGGAGGAAACCATGGAGTAGCTACGGGACTAATTTATATACGACGGTGTTAATTGTGGATTCTGTGATATATTTTGTAGGATAATGGTGGGGTTATAACCAGCTAAAAACTATTGCTGATGGGGATTAAATCCTCCCCCAGTTCTCATAGTGTAACCATTTAGAGTGTGCGAAATCACCACTACCAAATCAAGTCTATCAAGCCACTCTAAATTGTATCCATAAGTTTATCGCAAGCCTGTGGAATTGACACTCAAAACTGCTGGATATACTCAAAACTGCTGGATATGGATGGCTCTACAGACGGATATCCGAAATCCAAGCCCAATGGAAATGGAAACGATGCTACTAGGATCCAGATCAATGGGAATGAATCGAATGCCCCCCATGGCTCCAGTACCTTCAATAGCTCTAGTGGTTCTATTGAAATAGATACTGATATGGCTATTGAAACAGATACTATGGTACAAGATGGTCACCAGCCGGTAGAGGAAACTGACATAATCGATGGGGCTGATGGCAATGATCCCAACACAGATTCTGATCCTGATCCATTGGAAATCAGACCATTGGCTCTTTCATACGACTACCTCATGTACAAGATTAAAGATCATTTATCCACATTGGCCGAAGTTACTTTCACTTCCCTAAGCGAGAAACAGAGGCTAATAGAGAAGGAGTACCTTGAGGATCAGCTACAGTTGAAACAAGAAATGAAAGCCGTCACAGACATAGCTGATACTTGTAAAGCGCTTGAAATGGACTTCATGAAATTAGATCAGTTACTGATGTTTATTGAACAATTTAAAAGCAGATTGGATGACTTGGAGAAAGGGTTTCAAGCACTCGAAACAGCATAGATCCCCCAATTTACTTGTTTGGATTATCACAAAAGAAGTTATCGTACATTAAGGTAGTACAGTATGCTTTTTCTGGGTCACACTAGGTAGTTCTTAGAACCAGGAACAGGTTTTTGGGTTATGTTAGAATTGGTAATAGCCGGGTTGGTGGTTATACCTTGCATCTTACCATACTTCTTAACCAAATGCTTCTCTAGTAGGATGAAGTTACGAGAATTGCACTTATACATGATATTGATAATATCACCAACTATTGGAATCAACCCAATTCCGAAATCAAAGGCAATATTGGCAAGCATCTTCAGTTCCAAACTTGCGGGGAGGCCACCCTCAATTTGTCTGGCTTTCTTCAATAAGTTTAATGCTAATAACAATGCAATTACATCACCTATCCAAGGTATCAATCCGATCACACCAGCCCAACCAAATCTTAATCCACAGAGACTCAATTGAAGGTCAAGTCGGTATGCCTTGCTCTTGACTGAGTTTAGGATTTTCAAATCGTCTTGAGGAATGAAACCTGGAAGTCGTCTTTTTCTTTTTGCCCCTTGCCTTTGGTAGAAGTGAAGCTCATCTGCTGGTATCTCTTCAAAATATGGGTCTTCATTGGGGCCCATGGTCACAACATGGTCAAGATTGGTCTATGGTTAGTATTCAGCTATCACAACATGGAACAAGTAAGGACCTTCAAGCCCCTACAAGGAACCAGTAAGGAACTTCAAGGAATCTGCAAGAAATGTTCTACCCTGGTCCACTTACCTTCTTGAGGAAGTATTGGTAAAGTAATTGGGACATTATTGATGGTGATGTTTAGATAGTGAAATGGTTTTAGGGTGGCAGCTGGTGCTGCGGCTGAGCAGAATTTCACAAAACTGACTAGCAATGATTCAGGTGTGTATGAGCCCAACCCGGAGAAATAACCGAGTAAGTCATCAAAACATGTCAATTGCTAACTATGTTCTCCGCTGCTACAAAGAAACGTGATAGGCAGATTAACTCTGGTTGTTTGAGTGACATACTGATATGTTAGCAAGTTGGTACCTTCACCTGAGATAATCTGGGGAAAGGGGAAACGCATTTTTTCCACTACTTATAACTATTTCCTAGATAGTTAATGATATTACGTTACATTAAATTACATTATATTTTAGTATATATTATCATATCACAATAGATCCTTTTACCTGTTCAACTATACTTTCTTTGCTTTTTTCAATTTTTCAAAGTATTGCTTACGCAAGTTTCTCAAATCTGGTGGTTGCTCAATTCCCATCTCAGTTCTAAACTCATCAACATCTTTAGTTAAGAGCTTTTCCCAATACACATTAATTAATGGTTTGGAATTGAGTCCACTTTTGAAAGCCCATGGGTAGTAAATGTTGTATAATCTCTCTTTCTGACTACGTTTCAATCTCAATGGTGCAAACAACGCCCCTAATCCACTCATAGGAACACCAATATTCATGAATTCAAATACTTTAACAGCAATCTCCCCCTCTATGATGATAGGCAAGCCGGTGACAGCGTGGTAGAAATCGTGACATTCCCGATATCTCTGGTAAATGTAGGCTAATTCATCATCATCAATGTATCTAACTGGCACTCTGGTATCGGGGGAAACACCTTCTCTGTCTAACCATTTAACGTAAGTGTTACCAATGGAATTCTCAGGAAGTAAGCGAAGCTTTTCCAAATCTAACGAGGTGGATGTCATCCGAGGTTTCTCTCTCAACAATTGACGCCCCACTGGGTCGCTTAACATCTGTTTCTGTAAGCTTCTTAATACGGGTGATATGGCGGTGGACTCACCAAGTGCAACAATAAACTCATTTCTCTCGGGATGAAAATATGCCCCCATAGATGATCCCAAAAACATCAACATCTTTTCATGGAGGTAAAGAGGCACGTGGCCAGGGTACTGTGGTTTGCCTCTCTTGAAATAAACGTTATCTTGATCAGTTAATTTATTGAATATGGCATTGGGGTCTTTGTAGTGAAGTTGACCATTTTCCATTTTGGTGGCTAACCTGTTGTTTTCGGAGAAAACCATTGATCCCAAAATGGAAGCGGCAGCAGTGAGCACGAACGTGCGCTGTTGCCCACGAGAAACTATCCTGCTGTTTAAGCTGGATGATAAACTTAACATGGTTGGTTGAAGTTGTCTTACGACTTGGGTCTAAAAATCATATGATAGTGGTCACGTGATAGGGTGGACACTATCGGGATATGATTGTTATAATATACAAGTATTAATTAGTATCTAACTCTAGAATGGAAGTTATTCTTGTTGATATTTGATGTTTCAGATTTCCGGATATAAATTCCCGATGAAACAATCTAGGAGTTGTACTACCAACAATTTATTCAATTCGCAGTCCTCATTTAATCCACCCAGATCAGAATCTTCACTGTTATAGTTGAATAAAATCAATAATTTTTTGATTGATGCTTTTAATTCCTCATCATTCTCGTCGGAAAATTTGAACAGTATTAGTTGAGAAACAACCTGAGGAAATATTTGGGGAATTTTGTTGAAAATGTTGAAAATGTTTTCCACAGTTTCATCGACTGTAGTGGATGGTTGATGAATTTTTTGGGACTTGTCCAATTCAAACAAGTCAATACGTAATTTTTCCACTATACCACATAGAAACTCTTCACTTAAAACTGATGAATTCAATAACTTTTTCAGAATGTACTTTTGTAGCATTAAATCAATTCTGGATGATAAACTTGGATGCACATAAATGTATGATTTAAAAAAATGTAGCATACTGATAAATATTGGTTTTCTCTGAGAGATATTTGTTATAGTATCCAATAGTTTGAATGCTGAATTATCCAAAATATTAGTTCGGCAATTCATTTCTTCAGTCTCATCAATACTTTTTCGAATATATGGCACGATGTTGGTATTTGAAACATTAACCACTAAATGACTGATGTGCATATATGCCAGGGTGAGCATAGATCGTATCTTTTGACCCAAAGGTTTAGGAACGGTATTTTTCTGATTATTTATTTTGACATCAAGAGAGGAATTGATCGAGTTTAACGTTGGTTTTAGAACAGTATTGAAGACAAAGTCTGGTGATGATAATATTTCAAATATTTTGTTAACAAGCAAGTCACTGAGAAGGAGTACAATTAAATCGGTTGAGATTTTCGAATTCAATGGAGTAATGGAATATTCATCCCCACCCGACTCAAATGTACACAATAAAATTTTTCTCATAATAATTCTAAAGTACATGAGCTTGTTCACAGCCAAATCCTTTTTGTTTGGCTCATTTATCGACATGTTTGACTCGTCTATTTTAGTCTCCATAGACTGATCAAAATTATCGTCTTTCGAAGATGAATCTGATTCCAAGTCAGATTTGCAAATTTCGAGCCTCTCATCAAAAATAATATGCTTATTACGCAAGTAAGTCAATAATGCATCATCTATAGACTTTTCTTGAGTTTTTATGGAATTTTTGGTTTTGGAATTGATAACATAATCATTAAGAATCTTCACGTCATAAGGATCATTTGGATTATCGCATACCAATTCTGATAAGTGGGTGTTTATGATGTCACAAATTTGACTTATCAATTCTGCTACACTCTTTTCATTTTTCAAGAGTGAATTGGTTCTGTTACTTAAATCCTTAACCATATCGCATATTAGTTGATACACCAATAAGACAAACTCCAAGTTGTCTGTGTTTAGCTTGTTCAAGTACCAAGAGTTAACAAACTGGACCACGATGGTACTTAAGAACAAATGGACCTGAAAGTTCAAATCGATGTATGTGTTATTATCTTGGGTAGAGGAGGTGGGGATTATTAATGGTAAGTGATTGAGGAGATGCTTGGTTGATACTCGATTGTTCTTGATAATGTATTTGTTGGGCACAAAGAGTTTGTATAAGAGATTAAATGCTTCTGATTTTTCAACCATATTCTCGTCAACTGAATGGATATCGGCAGAATCCCGAAGGGCCTTTCTTGGTTTGTTTTTCAATGCATTGGTTTTCTTTTTCATAGGAGCTTTGTTACGACTGGTGGGAAAGTACTGTGGCATGGGATCGCTTATTGGGGTAGACGGATCGGTATTTATACCCAGTATCAATACTGTGGGGGTAGAAGTTGGTGTTTGAGCTGCCAAAGAACTTTGCGAAGTATCAGTGGTGGTTCTGGAGATATTCGCCGTTGTGGTGACCGTAGTTGGTTTTCTCTTGGTACGATTCAACAAATTAGGGGTGGTTGGCCTTCTGCCGAGTCCCAGCGGTAACTCCATAGTGTATGGTTTATTTACTTATACCTTTGTATTATGCAGTATGCATTTTATGTAAGGATTGAGAATTTAATGGCAGCCACTGATCTCTCAATCATTTACCATTTCCATGAATGTTAAAGTGTTTATGAGAGGAGTTAGCTCCTGCACTCGTTTCATCCCTATATCAGAAAACTACAACACCCTCAGACATATTCATTTCCCTGGTATTACAACGTTTGAACGGGGGCAAAACATTCAAAATGCTATGGTCAATGCTAATCTCGACTTCAAGAAGTTGGAAAGTAAGATTAAGAAACAAAAGAAAGATATTGCTACTCAAGGAATGATTCTCAATGATTATGAAGCATCTCTCCTTGATAAAATTCTACAAATGAAACCATTCCCAACGTTATTGACATTTGAATTTGAGAACGTTTATACTGGAGGCAAGAAGGTTAAACAAGATCCAGAAATAGCAAGTAAAATACAGCAATTTGAAGAATCTGGGTGTAAGTATCATCAGCTTGAACGAGGAGGTCAAATAACCTGGCATGGGAAGGGCCAATTGGTTGCATACGGAATTTTGGATCTCAAGCATTTTAGTGACCTTAGTGTGAGGTGCTATGTTGATGGAGTGTTATTAAAATCAGTGCAAAACTTATTGGAAAAGAATTATTCCTTACCTAGTATTCTCACTGATAACCCTGGGGTATGGACTGAATCTAATCAAAAATTGGCTTCAGTAGGTTGTAATATACAAAGAGCCATCACTAGTTATGGGATTGGATTAAATGTCAATCCAGATCTCAAATATTTGAATACTTTTGAAATGTGTGGTTTACCAAATGCTCGTGCTACATCGATTGCAGAATTAACTGGCCAAGAAGCTTCTGTCAAAACTGTTGCAGATCAATATGCTAAAGAATTTGCTAAGCTATTGAATATCAAAACCGTTGAACATATGAGTGGTGAAGAGTTACAATTAGAACAATAACTCAAATGTATATAATTTCACCATTGTAAAAAGTTTAACTTTTCAACTTTTGATATTACTAGCCTTGACTACAAGAATTTTAGAAATACACATTAATTATAGAACAGAACGAATAAAAACATTCTGTGGAAAGCTTTTGTAACGAGAAGAAAATAAAACCACAGTACAACCATCCCAAGATTCAGGAACTAGCCCTACTTATCTAGTCTTAATCATACTGACGCATAATCATTAAACTAGTATAAGATGACACCAATGGCGGCGAAACCGACAAGGATGGAGGACATGATACCAGTACCGGTAGCTGGACCTTCGTTACTAGAAGAACGAGAACCAGAAGCGGAAGCGGAACGAGAAGAACCACCGGAAGTGGCAGTGTCAGTGGAAGAACCAGAGACGTTACCCTTCTTAGAAGAAGAAGAAGAGGAAGAACCACCAGCACCTGAACAAGCGTATTTGTCACCCTTAATGTTGTTACCGTTGTTCAACTTGTCGAAGGCTCTACAAGATAAGTCACCGTCGGAGATCAAAGAGAAACCACCGGAAACAGTAGACAAAGCTGGGAAAGTACCATTGTCAAAGTCACCAGAGATGTTAACAGAACCACCAATGGTCTTCAACTTAGGGAAACCATCAAGAGATCTCAAGTCGGAGTTGTCACCGATTTGCAAGGCACCACCGAGAGAAGTCAATTCTGGGAAGTCTAATTCTTCAAGGTCATCGTTTTGGTTGATAGTCAATGACTTACCAACGGTCTTCAAGTTCTTGAATTCAATCTTGTCAACATTAGAAGAAGTGATGGCAAGAGAGTCGTTGACGGAAGTCAAGTTGTTGGCGGACAAAGAGTTAATTCTTTGCAAGTCAACGTTGTTAGCAGAAGTCAATTGGTCCAAAACAACGTCAACGTTGTCGGAGTTGTAAGAAATGGACAAACTGTCAGTAACGGATTGCAAACCAGAGTCGATGGTCTCGATGTCTCTGTTGTTGTTGACATTGAAGGTACCTAATTCGAAAACGTTAATACCGTCCAAGGACTTCAAACCAGTGTCGGAAATGATGATAGAGCTAGCGGTGGTGATACCAGAAGCCAAACCGGTCTTTTCCAAGGATGGCAAGGCAGTGAAGGTCAAGTTACCGACGGTGGTCAATTGAGCCAAGTTCAAGGCAGACAAGATTTGAAGCTCATTAAGGCTGAATTCACCAGAAATCAATTCCAAGGTTGGAGCATTGATGGCGGTGGTAAGGTTGGCATTTTGGATCTTCAAGTCACCGAAGAATCTCTTGACACCAGTCAAGTCGATGGTGTGCAAGTCGGAACCTTGAATGGTAACATCACCAACAGCGGTAGCACAAGCAGCGACAGAACGGACTTGAGCATCGTTGGTGGCGGTGAACTTAGAGAAAGAACATCCGGATGATGGGGTTGGGGTGGCTGCGGTCAAGGTGGAGTCTAAATGTTAGTAATTGTTATCAATTAGGTATTTGATAGGTTTACGACGGTTGTGTTTGGTGCACCGTCCCATCACGGCCAGTGCCTCCTTCGTGCCCACTTCGTGCGGTTTTCAACGGGTTGTTAGCCAGGCGTCAATCAAGTGGTGAAGAAGAGTAATGAGGGGATGGCCCAGTGATCGTCTAATAGATGCCGGTGCTAATACCTCAAACCAATCATTTTGTCTCAAACTTGACATCAGGCAATAGTGACAACATCAACTATACCACCACTTGATCCTCTCGAGACAACACTGAGATTGTAGATGAAATGGATCACCAAGATACTCGAGTAAAACAAGACTAATTAAATCTTGAGGTGACGAGAGTTTGGTGATAATTTTGACACTTATGCCGGGTTTTCCCGGCAACCAAATAACTTATAGTAAGAACCTATCAAGGTGAAGAACACTTTACTTACTGTTAGCACCTAAGGTGACTCCAGAAACAGCTGCGATGGCCAATAACTTCGAGAATTGCATCTTTGCTAGGAAAAGAGGTGGGAAAAATTTTCGAGCAGAATAATGGTTTTATAAAAGGTGGAAGGGACAGTGCTGGTGATAATTCGAAGGCAGCATGCCCGATGGTATGCAGGAATATACCCTTTAGGGAGAAGTATAAGTAAAAACGAGGGCTCGGAATTTAATAGAAATACAGTAATTTGTGGTAATTAATGGTCGGCGGAGTTCATTACACCCTCGGAGTTCATGAAAAACCCTCGGATTTCATCCAAGTAATTGGCGTAGTTTTCGAGTGAAATATGCAATCCCGGCTCAATGTTTACTATTAAATCTGTTGTTAATTTACCCAATCGGGAAGGTGGATATGCTAATAATACCTGCAAACGCTTGATCCTGGTATGCAGACTACAACCGGTAATAGTATTCCGAGGTTTGCTTATTGTTAAAAACTTGCACCATTAGCTGTGGGCTCATTGGATCAAGGTGGGAGACTCCTCGTATTATGAAGGTTTCAGTAGATCCGCCTATTTGTTAGCCCCGTGGATCAACACTCTTGACCGGTTAAACTTAAGCCTAGTTTCAATGTTTTATAAACAATCCAAAGCCAGCCATATGGACATCCCTTTTTGAACGATTGCGGACGGATTGTAAGGTTGCGCCTTGAATTCCGGTGGAGAAGGTGGGGGTGAATATGTACCTCACCATTTCAATTCCGGTCTGATCGATTAAACGAGTTTTAGTCGGCAACTACCAAAATCAAACTGAGGGAATATGACACCTTTTATGCCTGGTGCATACTCGTCAACTTCACCTGCATTCGTATTGTTATCTATTGGTATCTTTAGCTTTGATAAGTACGTACGAATCTACCACTCTACAAGGTTTTCTGTCTTGTTATAAATTACCGATCACCCTCGGTTCCTCGGCATGCGTAATGCGTAATGCGTCGGATGCCCTAACTAGTTTTTGTCTAAGACTAATTTGGCTAGACCACGAGCTCGGTACCACGCCGGGAACCTGGACCGCAGTGTTTGCTACTAACCTTAGCTAAAGCATAGGGAGGGTCCAGTGAGGTTTCAGATGATTAACTGGCCAAAAAGTCAAGGGTTTCACGGATACCTTCTCCAGTATTCATCCAAAAGGTGACATCTCCTTTTAGAAATGGATGCACTGAACTGACACCCTAAAGTGAAATTTCATGATGATACCGATTCCGATTTCGATGCCGATGTCAATGCCAACGCCGAAGCTGTAGAAAAAAAGTTTCATCTGTTGCCGATTCTCATTCTTTCCTTCACCACATTTCTGAGGGGCACGGCCATATCTCCATGAGGCTAAGGACATGGTGAGACAAATTTGTGGTTCACTTCCTGATTTGGCGTTGTCGTGATCGGTAGCATAGTAGTGATGGTATATCAAGGCGTTGGATGCCAATTATTACCACTCCTGTGGCAGCATAAGTAATTACCTTACCTGTTTCAGAAGCTTCGCCCCACTTACCAGATCGGGAAGGGTTATTGACTGCCTGTGCCTGTACCTGTGCAGGAGGTAAGTGGGGGTTATATGCTTCGAATCCATCGCCACCTCCCTGGTACTATGGGGATCTGATTGTGATCCACTTTCGGTGAGTTCTTTTTTTAGAAACTTTTCAAATCCCTTCCCTGGGTACATTCCTCACTCAGGCATATGCTCACTGTCATTTTAACACCCCCAATCTCACCCAATCTCACCCCCAATCTTCCCTCACTTTACTAGTTTCATCAGTTTTCAACAGGTACATGGCTCATGTCTAATGCCTCATGTCCATGTCTCATGTTATCTTTTTCACATAACCATGTTGAATACCCTGAGGTTTCATTGTGCTGGCTTTAATGTTGGAAAGCTGCAACTGTTACGTGCACAGTGAGCGCATGTGTTAAACTGATTCAGAATGTATATTACTGAAAAAATCAACAATTTGCAACTTTTGTTAAATAAGCTGATTATTATTCAATGTGTAACAAAATTACTGACTTGGGTATCATTCAGGATAGTTCATAATTTTGGTTAGAGGGAGTATGTATTAAATTAAATATTAGTAGTTACTTTGTGCTACAATTTCTGAGATGTCAGAACATATCCTAACAAGGATATGTATAAGGTTAAAGCCCATCATCAAAATTAAATTGATCATTTAAATTCAATTGTTGCTCGATCATTTCTGTCCATGGACCCACGAAATCCAATCCCACATTCCGGTTATTCATAAACCATTCCATCACTTCATTGTCTCCTACCAATACTTGTAAAGGACTGCGAGGGGTGATGTTTTCACTGCTGGTATTTTCTTTATTTTGGTCCATAAAATTCTCGTAGCTAACAGAATTCGAGCTTAAGTTCGATGGATAAGTTGGTCTAGCTGGTTTACTAGCCATATTTCTATTATTCAAGTGTGGTTGGTTAATAGAGTCTTCTTCTTCAGTTTGATTTTCTTGATTTCCTGGAACATTCCGCTCTCTATAATCTTCATCTGAGTAATCCTGGAAGTTTCTTGAGGTGGTTTTCATTTCTGAGCAAAGGTACATCAAAACATTGGAGTACCGAGTACACAAATGTAACTCATCTGGTGAACAATCCCTTAAGGTGATGGCAGCTCTTTGAATACTTTGAATGATTTCATCGATGGAAATCAATGAAAGTGATAAAATGGTAGAATCAAAATCATCAATTGAACTGTTTACAAGACTAGATGCAGTTTTGGACATCTTTTTATGAGCCGTGATAGTAAGATAACATTTCACAATAAATGCCACTGCTCGAACCATTCTTGTCAACCATCTCACTGGCATATACCTTAGCATCTTCAATCTGTGCACTCTATGTGCTACAAGAAGCATCTCATTAGCAGCATTGAACGCTTGTTCAATGTACTTAGCAGACTTAGAAATCTCATCAAGCTTTAACGTAGCTTTTCCAGCTTTTCTCTTATTCTTTTTATCATCCACTACTTTAGGTGTTGGACTTAATGCAAGTGAATAAATATACAACTTGACATAATTGAATTCAAACACAAATGATTCATTTTCAATGAACTCAGCAATCTCTTTGGAAGCTTTGGAATTAGGATGTAACCAGTGACTTTGTAAATTGGGAAGATTCCTTAAAGACTTATTACTTGGTTTCAAAAAATTCTTGTACTTCCTTCCCCAATTATTTATAAGTGGACTTATAACATTTAATACAGAGAGGTTTTGTCTCTGAGTCAATCCACCCAATTGGGCTTTGTAACCATATAAGGACTCATGACCCAAAGACATAATTTGAAGCAATTCTATCTGTGCCTTTTGAGATCTGGTAAATCTCAATACATGTTCACTGGAAATTCTCTTCAAGTCTTCTTCAGTCATTTTCATAATCATATCATCGTCATCTTCAACCGTTTCCATATCTTCTTCCGAAATTTCATCTTCATCCAAATCCACTTCAGAAAGGGAATGTGCCAACATCGATCTCCGACTAATATTCATTACAGAATTAATTTCTGCAATATGACTAGCTAAAAACGTTTTGGAACTAATTTCCATGAATCCCATATCTTGAGCAAGTCTTACAGCAGACCCAATTAACATCCATGCCATACGATAACTTCTTCTCATGGCACCTAGTCCTGCTAGATTGGGCTCATCTCCTGATCCTTTAGGAACTGCACCTCCACTTGGAAGAGGTGCACCTGGCATCATACCTACTCCACCGTAAACACCTTCATCAGTTGCTTCATCAGCTTTATTGGCATAATCACTCCATCTCCAATGAATGGCTCTAGGATTCCATTCTGTGAATAAGAAAAACGCAAAAATAGTTCCAATAGATCTGGTACTTGCTTCTGCCCAAACAGTTTGAGAGATCAATCTTTGAACATAAAGCCAAAGACGATCATGGACTTCGATATTTCTAGGAACTCCACCGCTACCCACATTATTTTCGAATGGATGATATCTGGATGCAATTGTAAGAATGGTACACAATAAGATTGGGTAACCGGAGAGAACAGTGGGAGAATGCAAGAATCTTGGGATATGGGGAAAAAATGGATGCATAGTAGTGAAGAACAAATGAATCAATCTTTCTGCTTCCAATTCCGATAAAATTCCATTAGGTTCTCCAATATAATCAATGTTTGAAAGCTTATTGGATGCTTTAGGTCTGACAGCAAACCCGTTTTCAGCAGCTGGCATAGTCATTCTTTTACCTTCTCGTCCTGCCTTTATGTAAGAGGGTATAGAAGGTTTTGGTATCGAATTAGTAGTTGAAGAATTCATTGAAGTGGTTTGAGAATTAGGTTCTTTATCTAATGATTCAGCCTGTGCTTCAAGTTGAGCATGTTTTACCCTTGCATCTATGTTATCTCTTTCGTCAGCTTTTGCTATGGTACCTGCTGCCTTGGCGAGAAATACTAGAGCACCTTCCATGGTTGAGAAATGGTTACTTGGAGGTTGCTTGGGATCTGCAGAAAGATCAGAATCTCCATTATTGTTGGTATTGTTACTGCTGTTGTTGTGATTTCTATTAGAATGGTTGAGAATATTAGTAACCGAAGGTAATCGATTTTGACGTGGTGGTGGGTGTGAATTTGTAGGAACTGCTTCTTGGAACGGGGATGGATTGGTACCATAATTATTAACAGATGAACGTCGATACATCTTCTCTTCAGGTTCAGGTGACTGGTTTGATTCTGGAGTGATGCTTCCAGTACTTGAACCAGTGCCATCTTCCAATTTACGTTTCTGTCGTCCTAGGGAAACATTGACTGAACCACCGCGTTTGGATTCAACAAAAACGCAATCTTTCCTTTCTCTTTGACAACGGGCACACTTGCCATCCCTTGGATTATCCACCGGTCCCAAATCACATTTGACCTTGCGGACTCGACAGTTTAAACATGCTCGATAATTTCTCTTGTACTTATTCAGCAATTTGTTCGGATCATCTCCAAAATCAGGAGGAAATGAAGTAGATTGCATAATCTATGGATCTGTTTCAGTGTCAGTTAAAGGAATTGATGTTAAGCTTTAATAACAATCAAGAGTTTGATGACGTGAATTATGTGGAGTGTTCGCTAAAGAAACACCCTCTAGGTATGAAGAAGGATAACGGGTAAGGGTAAAGGCAAAGGGTAAGGGTACAGATAGGGATCGGGATTGAGAGGGGATCACTAGTTTCAGTATAGATTGAGATTGGAGGGTCTACTGAGATTAGATCGCCAACATGTATGTAAGGTATCACCTTGAGATTAGGCAATGATATGTGGTACTGAAGATATAATAAATTTTAGTAGTCTGTTCCGTTTTTAACCGCGAAACAAAAATATTGATGGCCATAACCGTTCACCAGTTGCCGTGCATTAGGTGCGTAGGTGGGGTAATAAAAGTAACAAAATTTGAAGGGAAAGCCCGAGATTAATTGCTATCAAAAGCCACTAAACCACCAAAAAGTCACTAAACCACAAAAAATGGCCCACGTACATAAACCGTATGTTAAAACTAGTCACTACATGGAAAGGGGGTTCAAAAAAATGGCACGATTTATTACATAAGCGGTGTTGGGTAAAACACTTAGATTGTATATGGGATTGATTTACGCAGCGAGAACTTGTCTCAAAAACACTATATGGTATGAACTAAAACCAAAAAAGAGAACCGGAAAACATGGTAAAAATTAAAATCAATTAAATTAACGTTTCAGTAATTGTAACTTCTTGACTTGTTCTTCTAAAGTTTTCAATTTGGTTTGCATTTCTTCCAAATCTTGATTTAATCTGTTTCTTTCATTAACAATGTTAGTTTCCCATTGTCTAAATCTTTGTTCTTCAGCTTTAACTTGTTCAGTGAAGAATTTCTTCAATGCATCTTCTTCCTCTTTGAACTTTGGGTTATGTAATCTTCTAGGTTTCTTAGAGAATGATTTCTTAACGGTATCATCATTTTCAGTTCCAACCTCTTTTTCATTTTCAGTTTCTTCTTCATTACCTCCCAATTTAACCGATCTGAAGGTTTCAAAATGAATTTCATTGGTAGATAATACCAAATCCAACATATTGGTTCTTAATAATAAACTTCTTAATTTCTTAAAGTCACAATGTTGATCATTTTCAACTTCAACCAATCCCCATGGATACTTTCTACCTCTGACGAAATTACCTGGAGCAACTTCGAATTCTTCTTCGGAACCAACAATAGCAAAAGGCATGGATTCAATCAATTGCTTGGAGTGCTCAGCACTAGCAGGATCATCTAATTCTAAAGGTGGTGTGTAAATATTGATATCTTGAGCTTCGATCACATCTCTTATTCTAGACTTGAAGGCTTCCAATTCAATAGGAGACAAGGTGTCTGATTTTGCAATGATTGGAATCAAGTTGACTCTGGTGGAAAGACGTTTCATGATTTCGATGTCCAATGGCTTAAGTGAGTGACCGGTTGGACGAATAAAGTAAAGACAAGCATGTACTCTCAAATCCTTCTTATTGCTTCTTGAAGGTTGTTGTTCTTGCTTCATGTAGGATTCATGTTGATCATCGATAAAATCGATGATTGGAGTCCAGGAATCATGGTTGTTAACATTATTACCGAATCCAGGGGTATCAATGATATTCAAACGGATCTTGAAGTTCTTTTCTTCTAAGATGGCACGAACAATATCGATCTCCACAGTTTGGTGAGAGCTAGTGAACTTGTTGTGTCTTTCAGTTGCTTCTTGGTATACTTTCAATGATGATTGGAAAAGAGTGTTGATAAAAGTGGTCTTACCCAATCCGCTTTCACCACACACCATCAAGGTGAAAGTGGATCCTTGCTTGGATACAATTTTGTATCTAATGTTAGTATATGTTCATAAACATAGACATGAGTCTAAAGTTTGGGATTTTGTTAGCCCCACTTGACGTTGTTACCACGTCTTGTTACCACGTCTCAAGTGAGAAAGCAAACCCCATCTGATATTGATGAAAATTACATACCTTTGGTTTGGTAAATTGGCAATTCCAACTGGTTCAGGCATTTTGACAATATGATGTGGTCTCTTATCGTAACCTGTTTGTATAATGTAAAAAGTTTACAGAATCAATGACAGACACCCGATCAACACCCGTCGTCATTTTTGTTTTCTTTCGAGCGGTCGTGTACAGGATGAAAATTGAACGCGTTATTGTAGACGAGGAGTGGGTAAGGAAACAAGCACCCAGGCACCCAAGCACCCAAGGCTAAATTACATGAAAAGCTACGGAAAATTTGACAGCAAGTCACCGTTGATGCTTATATTTAAAAATCAGAGTCAATACTGGATTGAGTTATGATATGATAAATATATATGATATAATATAACTGAAGATCAGGCGTTAATTCAAGAGGCGACTCTTTTCTTTATCAAAACAACGGATCTAGGTTGACATTGCTGAAGAATCACACACGAAATATACTAAACAATATAACAAGCAAATAAAAACTGATAAGACAGGAGAATAGAATAGAATAGACAGAGACATACAAAACATATAGATAAAAATAGTCACACGTCTTGATTATATCTATTCTTCATCAGCCTTAGTTTCTGAAGTTGCTTGTTGTGGTTGCTCTTCAGCTGGAGCTGGAGCTTCAGACAAGTCAGTCCATAAGGTCAAGTTATCTCTTAACAATTGCATGATCAAGGTGGAGTCCTTGTATGAGTCTTCAGATAAGGTTTCCAAATCAGCAACGGCATCATCAAAAGCTTGCTTAGCTAAGTGACAAGCTCTGTCTGGGGAGTTCAAAATTTCATAGTAGAACACAGAGAAGTTTAAGGCCAAACCTAATCTGATTGGGTGAGTTGGTGGCAATTCAGTAACAGCAACATCAGAAGCAGACTTGTAAGCTTCCAAAGATAAGTCAGCAGCTTCTTTACGCTTGTCAGCAGTGGCGAATTCAGCCAAGTAACGGTGGTAGTCACCCTTCATTTTGAAGTAGAAGACCTTAGATTCACCGGTTTGAGCAGAAGAGATCAAGTGATCAGTCAATACAGACAAGATGTCTTCACAGATTTTAGATAATTCAGCTTCAACCTTAGCTCTGTAGTCGCGAATCAAAGCGACTTGTGTCTCGTTACCCTTAGCATCTTCCTTTTGTTCAATGGAAGAAACGATTCTCCAGGAAGCACGACGGGCACCAATGACATTCTTGTACGCCACGGACAACAAGTTACGTTCTTCAACGGACAATTCTTGACCAGAGGAAGCAACAGCCTTCATATTTTCAACCATTTCTTCATAACGTTCGGCTTGCTCGGCCAATTTGGCGAGGTAAACGGAGTCTTCACGAGAAGCTGGCATTGTGTGTGATTAAACTAGAAGTTAGTAAGTGATTAAGAGAAGAAAAAGATAAACCACGTTAAAGGAATGCGACACTTAATAGTAGTTGACGATCAAGGACACGACATTTGCTAAATTTTGCGAGAATTATCCCAGAACCCGACAACACGCGTTGAAGTCAACGGTTTTGCCGGATAGGATGAAATCTCCACAATACAAATAAATGCCATGATACAATCAAGTCAAAAGCTTAGAAACTTCAAAGGTTAACATTTACCCGTTGGTGCTAGTGTTGACGCAATTTGCGCGCGTAATAACAATTTGCGCGCAAGGGGGGTTGCAAGCCAATGGTGGGATAACTAGGCATTGATTGATAGTACCAAGGTTCCATGAGTAATACTTGTGTGTTCTATAACCCTTGATCCTTTGCGTTGATAGCAATCAATTGAATGAGCGCCAAACAACTCCAACGATTCACCCCAAAAGTTGTGGTGCGAACAAACCATAATGGGAGTGTTGCTGTTGACAAGTGGAGTGAATGGAGGAGGCCACGCTGAAGGACCAAGGGTTGAAGAAGCATGGAGGGACATCCGAAGTGAAGTTGTAACGCAAATCACGTCGAAAAATTGATTGATTGAAACGAAGTGGCCAACTTTGGTGCATGTGGGTGATTTGTTGTGATGTATTGCCAACACCCGATCTCACCACCAATGCCATCAATTTTGGATATTGAAACCTTCAGACACGGGAGAACCATGGATGATTATTGAATGGATGATGGGAGATGTATTCGAGGTGTTTTGGCTGGAGAATCGCCACGGGCAAACTTGACATAAGTGACCAAAATGTCGATGCAATTGGACAAAGTTTCTTGCGTCCAAATCACTCCAGTGACTTCTTTGAAGACCCCTTAGCTACTGGTGACGTGATGGCATTCCTTAGGGAGGTTTAATGATTCAAACGTACGATTGGTGATAAGTTTGGTATTTAATCCAAAATAAAGAGTGGAAAGCAAAAAGAAAGAAAAAGTTCCGACGACTGGTTGGTGCGAGCAAAGATTTGATTTTTGGACCTTGCTCACGAAAATCACATACAACCGGGCGGGGCGGCGGTAAGTGGGGTGCGTAAGATGCCAACGGGACTATTGGGGACACACCGGAACGAGGAGGAGGAATTGTTGATGGTGGCGGGGCGGTGTCAAGGGGCGGTCTAAACCTGGTTGAAGTTAGAGAGGGGACTTATGGAGTGGGTCATTGGTGGCGGTAATTGAGTCAGTAAGCCAAGGGGCAAATAGATGTTATGCTACACTAGGTACTCTCACCGGGAACATATTATTGTTCAAGGGGTTGGCTAGAAGTAACGTTCTCATGGTAGTTTGTTGTTTAAGTGGCAGGTTGAAGATACCGAAGGTGCTACTTGAAGTTACAGGGTAGTTTGGATGTACTGACGATATTTGAGGTAATTGAGGCTACAGGGAGGGTGAGCAATTAGACACAGGGCTCATCCATAGTTGGTGGAACTGTCAGTTAGTGTCAGGCCATTTGAAGGTGCGGGTGTAATCGTGGGCACAACAACTGAGAGGATTTGGTACCGCAGGGTGGTGGGATTTGATTTGACTTAGGGAGTATGAGTATTCTAATGGGGCGGGACCAATGTATTGGTTCTGATAGTGAGGGAATTAGAGGAGTGGCCTAATATTTGTCCAGTAATCAGTGCATTGGTCTGCCCATCTTTGTTAGTACTACAACCAATTTAAAGGCTCACATACCTACAAACAGATTTCGGGGTTGGTGGTTCCGGGGAGTTGGTGGTTTCGGGCGTAAGGACACTCACACCATGTGGTGCTAAAACCCAATGGTTTACCCAATCCTTGGCCAGGTTGTACGGAGGGGCGTATTTGGTGCCTAAATATAATAGCCGATCTGTATGGTGATTGACATCAGAAGAACAAGGAGTGTATTACGTAAGCCACAACTCTCGCCCAATTACAAAAGGTTCATCGACGCCATTTAGCCTGATGTACATTCCCAAACAGTCAATTTCTGGAACGGTCAGGTTTCTTGCCTCGGTAGAGAATGCTGAGGTGAAATCTACCAATTCTAGAGTCTGAAACAGTAATCGCGTCTTGTATTGATTTCTACAGTGTTGTCAATAATTGACATCCCCTGGAAAGTGTGGGGTTTGAGCGTTGGAACTTCATACCGCAATACTCTTGGACATTAGCAAGAAACAGTTGCTTCAGAGCTCACCTTTATACACGATTACGTCATTAGGAAATTTCAACTATGTAGAATTAACTTCATGGAAGATCCAACCGTTTCACCATTAGGTGCTAAATGCCGAAATTGTAACCCTTAGTAGTTAACCACCTCAATTTGAATCTGCTACTAAATAAGGTGCTGTGGTTTGCTGGTGAGAGATCAGGGGAATCTTTTGATTTAAACCATCAAATGAAACCACAGTCCACACTCCATGGGCCTTAGTACGTATTGGTATATCACAGACACAGATGTAAACATTTAAGATTGATTAGAATCGATTCTCTACAAATATCTCTACACTTTCTCCGGCTTCATATTCTATTGGCCATTGCTATATTACACTACTCGTCCAATTGCATGGAATCAGTTCCAATTTGTAACTTGTAAGGAGCACATTCCTTCACCTTGATACCAAATCTCTTATCCTTACTCAATTCAACGATTTGATTAATGCTTTCGAGGTATTCACCTCCCAATTGGTATTGAGAGTGAACCCAACTTGGTTTAGAAGTCTTTTCACCTCCAGTTAATCTAATCACTTCATTACCTTCATTATTGATCACTAAAGTGGCGGATTCACGAACATTGGCGATGTTTTGACCATGTCTCAACAAGTTCTTTAATAACAAGGAACTGACACCCAATTGTGGTAATGGAATCTCCATACCTGGCAACACTGGCTTATCCATATCCATACCATGCTTACCAGTAGGGTTGGCACTCAACAAGATCTTTTCGAGTGGAATAAACTTGGTGATTTGAATTGGCTTACTCTTTACCAAGTGACGATTGTTCATTTCAGACAATCCCAATCTATTAGTCTTGATATCACGCTTAATAGCCTCAAGTTGTTCAGGAATGTTTTCTTCTTCTTTAATTGGGAAACTCTTGGAAGTGTAAGATAATTTGAATGGGTAAACTGAGAACTTTTTGTCAACTTCAGCCAATACTCTTCTGGAAGTCTTAAGCTTCAATTGGTGATTGACGGCAAAGTCTCTAATATGCAAAGTGCTCTTGGAATTGAAGCCTTGTCTAAGCTTCTTACCAGTGAATTCATCGATTTCTTCTAAAGTTACGATACCAGGACCTGAAACTTCACCGAGAGATGCCATTCTAATTTCAACTTGGTATACTTCTCCTGGAACAACAACAAACTCATCAGTTGGGACAGAATTAGAGTTATTGATGGTTTTGGATGAAGTACGGTTTTCAGAAAGAATTAATTCTTGCCCAACACTCTTCTTCAATAATCTTTCTTCTTGATGAGATTCATCCCAGACAACACCCTTAAAGTCTCTTTCAGCAACAACACCTTCGGCTTGACCAGCCAAAAATCTTCTAACTCTTCTGACCTTAGATCCTGGTAAAACCACACAGTTAAAAGATTCAGCAATGGAATCAACCATGGATCTGATAAGGGTACCAGTGACACCACTAACAGCAAGTTGAGCTGGTAACTTTTCTGGAGATAAAGACATTCCTAATAAAGCTACCATGGTTTCAGTAGCAATATGAGTAGCACAAATGGCATCAGCTTTAGCTCCTAACAATGGACCAGTAGGTTTAGATTCACCTCCTGGGTATATGATAATAGAGTGAGAAACGTTGGCGGTGTAACCATCGATTTGAACCCCCAAAGTGATACTAACCACATCTCCTTGACTCAAAAAGTATGGATTCTCATCATCGAGTTCTGGTGCAAATCCATTACTCAACTCATTAACATCTATGGTACATGGATGAGCAATACCCTTTTCTCTAACAACGTTGTTGTAAGTCTTTCCCAACAACTTGGTCAAGTAAGAATCGGTCATAAGACATAAATCTTGTACACTGACTGGAGCAGCCTTTTGGTAGTGGTATGAATCATTAATCAATGAGATGACATATTGTAACCCAGATTGAGAGATTTGTCCGGCAACTCTGTATTTGTCTAACACAGAGCTGTCAAGGATGTTCTTCTGCTTCAACAAGATGTCGGCATCATCCTGGTGGACTGCAACTTGCATTATGAATGTAGGTGATAGAGAAGAGTAATGAAAATTAATTTTTCAGCTCATCGCGAGTATGAGAACAGAGACAAATGATTCTGGAGTTGCAAATACAAATTAAGGGGTAGAACCCATGTGGGTTAAAATATTAATATTGGTCAAAAGTTCATCTACATTGACTATATAAAAGCAGTTATGGTAGTTATATTGTTTATGACTTCGAATTCGAATTTGTATTCGGGGTTTATCTTAGGTGAAACTTCAGTGGGGGATAGGGCAAAAAATATATCGACAACTGCAGGATTCGAACCTGCGCGGGCAAAGCCCAAAAGATTTCTAATCTTTCTCCTTAACCACTCGGACAAGTTGCCTAATTCTGAGGATTGCAATGAACATGTATAGATAATAGGCTCATGCTCGATGATGGCCCATTTACTATTTGTATTATCTTATATACATATTTATACATGTTATTTTTTGCCAAAAAACAGATCAATGGTCTTTCCTTCCAGTTTACGTTTCTTGCGTGAAGTATAATGCAAACTCGAGTCTTCCTCTCGCTTCACAGTGGCTTTTTTCGGCGATACATATTTGGCACGTAAGTCTTCCGTTCTCAATTTCGGTGCTTCTGACTTGACTGAGCCACTCAGTGGTGATTCTAAAGGTTTGACCACATTATGATCTTGCTTTATTCTCTTTGTTTCTCGATCTTCCAGGTTGGGTCGTTTGAAAAAGTGGGTGATGGATTTCTGAGGTTGAATATATCTTTCAAGTATTTCAGGACCTTTCTTGCCGGGTTTCCCCACATCTTTGTTCACAGGATAAGCTTCCAAGTTAGCGAATGCTTCATTATTGGTGGTGTTTAAACTTTCATTCAAAATGGATTCCAGCCAATCATTTTTGGGGTTGAGCCAGTCATCCCACTGTTTGGTTCCAGGCTTTAAAAACATCGGCTTCCTGCTGTGTAACCAAGAAAGGTCATAATCATCCTTGGGCTGTGCAGTTCCAGTCACAATAGTAAAGGATGAAAGATACTGATCCCTAATATTGAAGTTTTCTTTATAGTTTACATTATGTGAGTATAATCCCGCAAGATACACCACCGATGATGCCGTGGAGTGGACAAAATGTGGAATCTTATCCGCAGGAGTTTTCTGCCACTCGAAATAGCCCAGAATGGGAACAACACACCGAGTGGTTCCTTTGCAACTATTCCATACACTTTGTGGTTCAGATAACGTTTCTTTTCTGCAATTGAAATACCTTCCGCAATACCTTTGTAATTCTCGAGTATATGGTAAGGCATTAGAATCATCGCCTCCCACTGGAGTGTTATCAGCAGGTTTTGCCCATGGGGGAATGAGACCAAATGTCAGTGTTTCCATTATGTAGCTGAGTTTCGATCCAACACTTTTGGGATCCACATAGACTATTACTGCTGCATTGGTTGGTGCAACATTGTATGTTTCTTGGTAATTGTTCAAGTTTCTTGCATCGATATTAACTGCTGTTTGATCTTCGGAACCTCGGATACTGCTATGGTATACACCTTGCTGAACTTCGCTTATATCTCCCTGCTCACCTTGCTTCAACAACGCAGTTTGTTGGAATTGACTAGGTAAATCATTGGCATTCTGAGATTAGTATGCTGCTATGTTCGTAATGTAAGAACTTACCACTCCTAAAGCAAATCTGCCACACATTTGATGATAATGAGAATCCAATCTATTTGATGAAACAGATAAAACGAAATATTGAGCAAGGCACGTACATGGAGAAGATGGATTAGACTTTTGCTTCATCGAATATTTCGGTCAACTCAGGATCATATTCAACTTCTTCTTCTCCAAAGTATTCAGGCTGTGATTCTCGATCCAAAAATTCATCATATGGATGTTCAAAATTACTGGTGCAATCTGGATCATCTGAATATTCGTTTCTTTCATCTCCATCAAAATATTCTGGTTGAACTTCTTTAGGTAAGTTTTCGTCATATGAATGTTGTCTTAAAGAAATTTCATACAATCTTCTTAATTCTTTTCTTTTCTTTGATTTGAATTCTTGATAATCTTTCTGTAATTTTTCATGTTTTTCATATTCTGCTTGAGAAACTTTCTCATCAAGCTTAGTTCCCAAATGAGTACTCTCAACAAACTTTACATCTTTAATTTCTGTAGGCAAGTAAGTTTGGGAGACTATTCCATGCTTAAAGTCAGGATTGTATCTATAGGAATCACCATATCCCAATTCTTTCATAAGCTTAGTTGGGGCATTTCTAAGATGAATAGGGATAGGGAGTTTAGTAAATTCCGGTTTCTCCCTTAAAAATGCTTGAGCATTTCTTAATGCTCGATATGCTTTGGTTGATTTTGGAGCTCTAGCTAATTTAACAGCACAGTGTCCCAATATGATTTCACCTTCCGGCATCCCCACAAATTCTAAAGCTTCTTTAGCAGCCACAATGAATGGTAAGCAAGAACTATCTCTTATTCCAATATCTTCACTTGCAATTATTATCATTCTTCTCATTAGGTACATTGGGTCTTCTCCGCCTGAAAGCATTCTAGTCATGTAATAAACTGCAGCATCAGCATTGGAACCTCGAATTGATTTATGAAATGCACTGATGGTATCATAATGAGAATCACCAACTCTATCATACATCTGGTGAAAGTTTCTTGTACTCAACAAAGGCTTCAACATTTCTGGATTCACATGAACCACTCCACTGCGTTCAGTATTAGCTGTAGAAAATTCTTTGGTTGATAAGTAGGCATTCACTGACTCTAATAAATTCAATGCTACTCTTGAATCGCCCATAGCCAAATCTGCCAAATATGTAACAGCAGCTTTGTTTAATGAAATGTAATGTAATTGATATAAGCTCTTTCTCAACTTGTTGACTTGATACAACCCACGATTAATAACTCGAGAAATGGCTTCAGAATCAAGTGGCTCCATGACAAATGTATGCATTCGAGATAGTAATGCGTTATTCAATGTGAACGATGGATTTTCAGTGGTGGCTCCAATCACCGTGAGAACACCCTTTTCAATAACTGGTAATAAAAGATCTTGAACTCCCTTATTGAAACGATGGATTTCATCAAGAAATAAAATCGTCGAGCGACCGGTTAATCCTCTCTCATTCTCTGCTTGTAAAAATGTTTCTCTCAAATCTTTTGCATTACTTTGAGCCCCTGATAATTCGACAAATTTACAGGAAGAGGTTTGGGCGATTATTCTAGCAAGGGTAGTCTTTCCCAGACCAGGTGTTCCCCATAATATAAATGAAGGAATATGATCCGCTTCAATGATATTTCTTAGTAATCCATTCTTGCCTAATAACTTCTCTTGACCAAAGTAATCTTCTAGAGATTTTGGACGAAGTCTTTGTGCCAAAGGAATTGATGCTTCCTTACGAAGTTGGGCTAATTCTTGACTCATTTGTAAAATTTTTGAACGTTTTGGAGGTGCAACTTCATGTTCAATTATGGATTCTTTCGAGATACTAACTGGCCTTTCCCCACTTTCAAGTGATTTCATATTTGGATGGATTTTCTCGTGTGTAGAGTCAACTATAAGAGTTTCATGTGAATCTTCTGCATCGGTATGTTCTTGGGTATTCTCAGATACAGGGTCAACCTCAGGTTCAGGTTCGTGTTCAAGCTTTACATTATCTTCTATACTTGCTTTTGATCTTTTCAATCTTCTTTCTTCTATCAATAACTTTGTTAAAGAAGGTCTGTTCTTGGTTCCCTTGTCAAGTTTGGGCTTCTTCGAGTCCATCATCAACCCTAAAGATTGAAATGCATTCCCTCGCTTCTTCTTAGGGATCTCTTCCACCACCACGATATCGTCGTTACTGGGCTCCGGTGATATACGGGACTCCTGGTTATCAAGGCAACTATTCACATGTCTCTCTAGAAGTGCACTCTTGATGGTTTTCGAACAAATAGGGCACGTAGCATCCATATTGTTTTCAATGGTTTGATGAGAAACGCGTTATATTCGGACAATGAAGTGAATGATTTGGTTCGGAATTCTGGATAAAGTGCTTTTCATAAGCACCGATTCGATCACTACCTTTGATGACGGTAATTTCTTTGAACACCAGTTATATCAGTGATGAAATGAATATAAGGAGTTGAGTAGTATTATTAAACCTATTTGACCTAATGCGTCGCGGTCCGAAATTTAGTTGAAATATCAAGCTCAATACTTCATTACCAAACTTTTTGAGTACGATGTCAGAAGTTTCTGGAAGATCTGAAGGAGACATCAAGCGAAAGAAGCAGGCGTCAAAGCTACAACAAGCAAAACGTCAGAAATCTATACGGCCTCACGAGGTAGAAGACAAGCTCGAAACCCTGGAAGAGTTGGCTAAACAATACAAGAAGTATCAAAATGCAAACAAATTTGATTTCAACAGTGAAGAAGTCTTCTGTGTCTGTCGCAAACCAGATCATGGCGAGCTCATGATTGCTTGTGATGGGTGTGAAGATTGGTTCCACTTCAAATGTATGAACTTGGATGAGCTCTATTCTAAGCTAGTGGCCAAATTCTACTGCAAATTTTGTCAGTGGCAAGGTAAAGGATCGACTATTTGGAAGAGAAAGTGCAGACTAGATTGGTGTTTCGAGCCTATTAAAGCAAGCTCGAAGTATTGTTCCGATGACCATGGAGTTGAATTTATGACTCAAAACATTAAACAGCGAAACCAAACTTTGAAAGATTTAACTAATGAAACCATAAAGGAGATATTGAAACACACAACCACACAAGCTGAATTGGTGGAAATGGGCTCTAAATTTCCCGAATTAGAAGCGGTACAAAAGTTTAGAGAAACTGGTGATCTTACCCCATTTCCCGACACAGTGAATAAGGAATTGCAATCGGTCAGCGCAAAACTTATAAGCTTAAATCAAGATATCGACGCAATTACCAAGAGAATGGAGTTCATGATTACATTAAAAGAAAGCATCAAAAGCTTCAATGATAAATTACTGGAGCATGGAGAAGAAAGTACCAATCAAAAATCCAAAAAGAAGTCAAAACAGAAAAAGGTAGATATGTGCTTTTATGATAAAAGTCTCAAGGAAATAGATATAGCTCAACCTACACAATCGATTTTGGTTACGATACTTGAAAGTCCAGAACAGATGAGTATATTCACGGATTTAATCAAGCAAAAATTGAAGGATGAGCTAGAAGATGAGTGGTATAGAGAAAGCCTATGCATACAAGAAAGAAGAAAATGTCCACGTCATAATGGTTGGTGGAATTTAGTGAATGATGATTTGGGTAAGAAATTGAATGAACTTCGTACTAGAGTGCAAAAATTGGAGATAGATAAGGAAGATATTCTTAGAGAATACAGCGTGGAAATTTATGAACAAAATTCATCAGCCTCAGAACCAGCATCAACTTCAGAACCAGTACCAACCTCAGAACCAGTACCAGCCACAGTACCAATCCCAACTCCAACTTTGACCACTTAATCATTACCTACACTTCAGTTTCATTCCTTGGTGATATCACGGAAAATTTGCATTAATAATATATTCTCATTCCTTGGATCCGTTGATGGTGGCAACAATCTTTCTTGTGTGTTTGTAAGTTCTGAATTCGCATAAATAAATTCCTTGCCATGTTCCAACAGCCAATCTACCATTGGAGATGGGGATACTCAAACTAACACCGATGGTAGAACTCTTCACATGCCCTGGCATGTCATCTGGACCTTCATCGGCATGGATATAGAAATCTCCTTCCGGAACCATTCTGTCCAAGGAATTGGTGAAATCCTCTCTGACGTCTGGATCGCAGTTTTCATTCAATGTTAAACCAGCACTGGTATGTTGTAGGAATAAATGAAGAATTCCTACTTTGTACTGCTTGAGTTGTGGTATCTTGGACACAACCTCATCGGTAACAAGATAGGTTCCTTTGGCTCGGGGAGCGAGAGAGAATTTGACTTGATCCCAACTCATATTGTAAGTACAAAGTTCAAATAGGTTTATATTGCTGTTAACTGAGAGTGAGACATAATCTGAGGTCACGTGGAGCTCCATCAAAATCAATATGAATAGTGATACCAATTGTACAACAAAACAACCTGAATTCAATGGGAAACTTGCTTTCAATATCATAAAATATCACAGTTGATTATTCACCTTTTCAGAATGAAATTAAAGTGTTTTTTCATACATTTTGTAGCGTTTTAAGTGGAATTTTCATTAAAATTTCACCACATTTCACTAAAAAATCCAAATGAAATTATCAACAGTATGAAGTTACAATTTATAGTAAAATTGTAGCAGCGACTTAACAATTGATGTTTGATATTTCCTCTTTATACCCCAAACACAGCCTTAGTTGGTGGCTTTCTTCCCTGTCAAATCACGTGTGCGCTCATTAAAAATTTCAAGAAAAATTTCGACATATTCACCGCTAACAACTACAATGAAAGCTGTCAGAAGCATAAGGCCTTTACGGTTCTATTCAAAGCCCGCAGATGGGCTTTACCTCAATCCCCACCAATGGAAAGGACTTCCGTCCGACCAGATTTTCGAATTGCACAACATGAGAAAGGCCAAGTTGGGAGAGCACTATAACCCCAATGATGAAGAAAGAATGGCAATTTTGTCTACTATGCAAGACTTGGCCCGTCCTTCTCCAGCATTAGAGTATGTTTATGAGATCGACAACTTTAAGGAGAGATTTTTGACCGAGAAACAGAATGAAACTAAAGGACAACCTCCAAAGAAGAGTAATATTTTGGTGGCTAATAAGGGTCAAACTCCCCATGAGAAGCGTCGTATCGAAAACCTTACACGTGTAAGCGCCTACGAAATGCCCCTTCTTGCCAAATTTCGTCAACCATACCAACCTCCAGCCAACAGTCCCCTCAAATTCACTTATAATACAGACTTCTCCGACGAGGCCACCAGTGAGTTCAACCGTAAAGTCACTCTTCAAGTCAACCTTGCCGATCTCGGATTGAATGATAAACAAACTCATAAATTCAAGGTGTTGGCAGGCAATAAATTCAACCTCAACACTAATGTGTTCAGACTTAAAAGCGCACAGTTTGAAGAAGCATCTCAAAACGTTCGTTGGTTAGTGGATACCTTTAACAAACTTTTAACTGAATCCAAGGATCTTACCAACGACTTTTCCGATATTCCTGTGGATTCCCGTCACATGAGAAATCATATCAAGAAACTTGAAGCCAAATTTCCGGAAGAATGGAAGAGACCACAAGATGCCCCAATTCAAACCCATGCTATCGTGCAAAAATTGGTTGAAAGCGTCAAGAAGCAAAGGGATATGACTTACGTCAAGGATTTCAGTCCATAGCATGTATATAGCTGCAGATAATTCTGTATAATAAAGTAAGAATATCATCCTACCCACAGTAAGTAACCAAAAGTTAACTGTTTTACCAATTCACAATTATCAGTTCAATTACTAGTAATCAACTGCATTTACTTGTGATTATATATAGAATCAATCTACCAACTGTTTCATTATTGTTTTGATTTATTGAATTTAGAGTGAAATATGAAATACCCTTAATCACACTGAAACTTATTTAAGAAGCTATTAAAATTTCATGGGCTTTTTCACAAGCTATATAAATATTTTAGAATTAATTTGGACTCATTGGTAGGTTTCTTTCCGAGTAATCTTTTATAGTTTTTCCCATTAAATTCTCACCGTGTACTATAACTAGTTAATAGTTAATTCCAGTCTTTCTTCGTTGTGGTCGCGCTATATAACAATTAGCCCGCACACTTATATTTTCATAATCAACACTGAGTCGGAGTGAGAACTTACTTGAAAGTATCAATTCCCCATACAAAGCGATACAGTCCATCGAAGTGGTCAGAATAAAGACATCGGTACTCTTGATTGATACAATCGTGTCTTGGAAACTCCAAACTGAATAAACCAAACAATATTATCCAATGTCTGATGAAATACATTTAGCATCAACAACCCTTGATGACATCATCAATGAGTTAAAGTTGACCTATGATGTTTCTGTGGGATTGCTTGAAGGAGATTCGTTGCGAGACATCCCCAACATCAACACATTGTCCAACTTGAACAAGCTTTTAAAGAACTTGAGTCGCGAATTACATGATGTCGAACAAGTCGACGGAGTGGTGTTGAGTAAGATCAACAAAGTCCTCGCCGGCGAAGATCCCAGTTCTGAACAGTTGGAATCAAAAATCCAAGATGATTCAATGGTGGAGGATGAAGAAAAGGAAGAACTTAAACGTGGATCGGGAAAGTTAGATGAAAATGAACCCACCGAAGAATATAAAAGGCGAAAACTAGACGATAATGATTACGACTCTAAAACCGAAGAGTTCCATGATGCAGACGATAAAGGTGAACCAGAAAGAATCAACTCCAAAAATGATCCGGTTCCTCCTGTACAAATTGGTTCATATACACAAGATAATGATACCAGACTTAAGAATCCAAAATCAGAGTTCGTTACTTCACAAACTTTGTCAGCTAAAACTATCGAACAATTAGGTCTATTTTCTGAAGATAACAACGGACTTGAAACCCAAGGAAAGGAATACCTTAAGAAAAAATTTGGTGTTTCATCTTATCCCGAGAATGATTTACAGGACTTGCTTCCAGGGAAAATACCAGACATAGACTTTTCAAAAAATAAACCTCCAGCAAATCAGGTTCAATTCTCCACATATCAAACTTATATCGAGTCTTATTTCAGAAATTTCAGTAATGAAGATTTAGATTTCTTAAACGAACTGAATATACTACCTCCAGGGTTTGAACAATCTGACTATGACCCAAATATATCTCCCTTCATTATCCCCAAGTTAGGGCCATTATATTCGGAAGTCTGGATCGAAGAAGATGCAACATTAGGAACAAAATTGAATAGCCCTGCATTCCAACCATTCCACCCAGATTCTTATAAACCAAAGGGAAATATTGATGATTTGAACGATGATACTTTGTATACAGAGGAAATTTCATGTGGTCCGTTGTCATCAAGATTGATTTCTGCTATTTTGGGAAATAATGAAGCAAATGAAGAGTCTCAAGATGACTACGAAAAAATATCGGAAATTGAAGATAAGCCAGAAGATGAAATTAATGATGAAGAGGTTGTAACAAGACTCAATAGTGGTGAAGATTACAAATTGAATACTGAAGCCAATGATTTCTACTCTATAGAGGAAAGATTAAAGCGAGAATTAAAATACATTGGAATTTTCATGAACTTGCCAAGTTCCGAAGAAGAGGCCAAATTAAAACTTAAAAACCAACATAATTCACTGTCTAGCCTTTCAGGAAATGGGTCCAGTATCATTGACGATGAAGAATGGATTCGGAATAAGGAGGATGATGAAGTATGTGCTGAAATCAGAGCTCTTCAAATACAGTTACGAGAAAGCACCAGCAGAAACAAGTTAAACAAAAAGAAACTTATTCCTGTTATTGAGGAACAACTTGCTTATCAAGAGTATTTCACTATATTAGACGACTTGGATAAACAAGTTGATCAAGCCTATATTAAGAGACTTAAAGGTAAAAACAAGAAGAAGAAACAACCAGGAGCTATCCCAAATCCACAGCAACATACTATCAATAGTGGTTTACGAGGTCTCTTAGATAAGAGGAATCGGTGGATTGAAAATATTGGTAAATTGTTTCCTCCGGCCGAAGTGATGAAAAGAGAACCTAAAGACTCCAAGTTGATCAAAGAAGGTGATGTTGTGGAAGAAACCATTGAAGAGGATAATACGGAAACAACTGAAGATCTACTCTCGCAAAAATAATTATAATACATGTATATACATTAGAATGATTTAATGAATGTGTTATGACTCCCTTTTGAATTGGTCAAAGAAATCGTAGCATTTATAAAGACATTCCACCTTGGATCTCACCATGAGATGGTAAAGATTTGACGTTACCTACTGCAGATAATGCAATTGGTTTATCTTTAAGTCTATAATTAGCCCAATCTACCACATCTTTCTTAGTAATAGCTTCCACTCTCTTGAATACATCTTCAGGATCCAATCTGTAACCGGTATTAACTAATTGTCTGCCGATATCTTCTGCAATGGTTGTAGAGTCGTCTAATGCCAATACCAATGAGGCCTTTAATTGTGCTTTCGATCTTTCAACTTCATCCTCCGTGATATCACCAGACTTTAATCTAGCCCATTCCTTTAATACTGCATCAACGAAAAGCTTTAAATTCGAATCTTTTTCAGCAGTGAAATAAACACCCATTAATCCTGTGTCAGCATAAGAAGTGGTGTATGCCATGTAAGAATTAGCAATTGGAGAAGCACCTGGTCCACCAGTTGCAGCAGTCAATGCAAGGGGAGAAGGGGAATTGGATCCAACTCCAATGCTTCTATCCCAGGTTCCAACAATTCCATTAGCCACAGAAGCAGTGAAAAAGTCGGGAGCAGACCAAGATACACCTTCAACTGCCAAGGCAACATGAGTAGAAGGTAAAGAATCGTCTTGGATACGGATTTCATCTCCATGAAACACTGGCAAATCATTACCACCTTGGGTGAACGGAGTTTCACTCTTCTTGATGTTGGCAAAATACTTCTTACCCAATTCAACGAGTTGTTCATGATCCACATTTCCTACTCCAATAAGAGCCATTCTATCTCCCTTGTAATTCGAAGTGATATAATTCACCAAATCTTCTCTATTGATGGTTTTAATCAATTCCCGTGGTCCCAAGATGGTTCTTCCCAAGTCCTGGTTCTTGTAGGTAACAGCATGTAAATGATCAAAAACTACTTCATCATACATCTTATCCACTTCATCAGATTCTTGTAAGATAACATGACGTTCATTTTCAATGGCTTTTTCTTCTAATCTTGACTTGGTCAAAAGATCACTTAAAATATCGATGTTTTGATCGATATCTTTAGAAAGACATTTGGTATAGTAAACGGTATTTTCACGAGATGTATAAGCATTAATTTGCAGTCCAATATTTTCGATTTCAAGTTCAAGGTTTAATTGTGATCTTCTATTGGTTCCCTTGAAAGCCAAGTGCTCGAGGAAATGGGCAGTTCCACTGCTTTTGGGATTATCTGCTCTAGAACCAGCATTAATCCAAACCCCAACGGTGGCGGTTCTAGTACCAGGCATAGATTCACTAGCCACCGTGAGTCCATTTTCCAACACGGTGGTTTTATATGCGGAAACTGTTTTTGCCGAGGTGGCCAAATGACGAACACCATCAAGTGACCTTGTTCTAATCAAAGATCTAAGCATATTAAGTGGTGTTTCCTCCGGTTGATTTGATCACTAATTTATCATGAACTAGACCTCAGACCCAGAAATCCCATCCACACGACCATCGGTGAGGGTAGCTCGCGAATTTTTAACCACAACAACTTCCATCCAACGTTACCTCAATCCACAAACCAGCACTGATGTTCAATTCTCCAGCTGTCGTAATAGACAACGGTTCATACACCACCAAGGCAGGGTTTGCTCTGGAGGACTTACCTTCTCTCGTTTTCTCTACAAATTACCAGAAACAATCAGATGGAAAGGTGATTGTTGGAGATGAATTAAACCCCGAACTTGAAGTAATGACTTTGTTAGATAATGGGTTGATATATGACTTCGATAACATTGTTCACAATTGGAATCATGTTTATGATAACTTGGACAACGGGTACTCTGTTGATGCTAAAGAACATCCATTGGTATTGACGGAACAATCGTGGAATACATCTAAAAACAAATTGGCTACTGCCCAATTAGTATTTGAAAATTTACAAGTTCCAATTTTCCTGTTGGTGAAGAATCCATTATCACAATTGTATCGTGTGGGTAAACTGACTGGTTTGGTTATTGACATTGGATCTTCTATCACTAGTGTGACTCCAATTTTGGATGGTATAATTCAATCCAAATCTTCATTTCACCTGAAATATGCTGGAGATTTTTTGAATCTTCATGTTTTAAATTATGTTCAATCTAAAACTCCGTTTGAATCTTTACTTCCAGCTCAATTCCAAAATGCAACCGATTCGTTTAAACATCACTACACTTCTCACCATTTCTTACAAGAATACAAGAATTTGACGTTGAACTTCCAAATTTCAGATTATCAATTGTACAATCATCAGCACATCTCTCTTGCAGATCAACCCAGCTACCTTGAAAACTTATTCCAACCAAACTTGAATAAGTTACCAGGAATCACCATTCCTGAACCAGTGGTAGACAAGCCTCATACACATGGTTTGACTAACTTGATTTTCTTATGTCTCAAGAGTATAGAAGGAACTTTGTTACCAAGTGACGGTAACGCATCAGGAAATCACAATAAATTTGCCAGATTCAACGAGATTTTCAAAGGTCTATTATCCAATGTATTAATTACTGGTGGTTCATCTTTGGCTAACGGCTTGATTGATCAAGTTTTAAACGATTTAAGAATTTTAACTCCAAAATACTTCCCAAACTATAGTTATAGTCCTTATTCCATCACTCAGGTTCCAAACTTAAGTCCTGCTGGTGAAATAAATGATGTTTGGGATAAACAATTCAGTGCTTGGTTAGGTGCTTGCAGCTTAGCTAGTATGTTAAATGATGGAAGTCAAGATTCTGCTAATATTGCTTTAGATAACTGGTTTGTTACTAAGAGTGACTATGAAGAATTGGGTGAAGATTTAATTTTGGAAAAATTCAAATAATTAGACACTGTAAACTAGGCAAATGATAATAAATGTATAATATAAGATCTAAGATCTAAGGCTAAATACAGACATGGATTTCCATGTTAACTTTTGTTTTGAAACATCTCTTTTGAAGGTTTGAATATTATTTATGCTTTCCAGCTAACATATTTGCCGTCGTATTTGGACAAATCGCCATTAATATTAAGAATTGCATTAACCTTCTCCTTCACACCTAACTTGTTGTCGGTCTTTCTTTCGAAATGCTTGATGACTTCAGCAGGAGTTGGAAGGTATGATCTGTTTGAACCATCATTTCCTGTTATGAAGTTGGACACTTCAGTAGTATTTGGTAAACCCATATTGAATGGGTATTGTTTGTAGTCAATTCCGAAGTATTTGTGAATCAAAGGAGAACTCAAATACTTGACGGTTTTGATGGAAGTAGATAAAGTATCCTTAATGTACTTTTCATCTATTTCTGAAGGATTATTCCATTCAGGGTGGGCAGGTTCTTTAACCTTATTGATCAACTTATGAGACACACCCTTGACGAAGTCACTCTTGTCAACTGGTTGGTTCATGATATTAGTGGCAGCAACCATTTCCAATTCAAATTGCTTTTTGATGGTGTTTTCTTGACCTCTGTTCATTAATTCGTATGCAACCTTGAGTGAAGAAGCTGGCTTTGTGGATAACTTCTTGACGATTTGTTGAGAGAATTGCGAGCCCTCTTTGTTCAAGTAATCAAAGATTGCATCCACGCTTGGTTGACTGAATGCAGTTTTGATGATATTCAATTCCTCGGTACTGAATGGATATTTGTAATCTTCTGGCAATTTATTTTCAGTAAACTCCTCCAACACTTGATTGACTTGAGCAAAGTATTCGGCGTTGTTGAAGATGATTTCAGAAGAAATGGTCTTGTTTTCATTGACCACTGGAGGTTGCAAGTTGGACAATCTGTTAATCAACAGAGGAATTCTGTCGGACTTGACAAAGTGGGTAGCAAATCCAGCAAAGTATGCATCCAATCCATTGATGAACTCACCAGTCATAGCATAATAGTAACCCAATTTATGGTCTAATTTTGGCAAGAAAAAGGTGGTACCAACATCAGGGAAAAAGCCGATATCCATTTCTGGCATGGCCAATTTGGTCTTCTCGGTAGCAATTCTGAAAGGAGCGTGAACAGAGAGACCAACACCTCCACCCATGGTGATACCATCCATCAATGAGATGTAAGGCTTGGAATAGGTAGAAATGAGGTAATTCAAGTTGTATTCCTTTTGGAAAAAATCACTAGCATAACCAGGGTTTCCTTCAATGATCTTTTTGGCACATTCAGCCACATCACCACCGGCACACAATGCCTTTGGAGAGTTGGAGGATAAAATCACCACGTTTGATGCACTGGACTTGGCATATTCCAAGAGTCTGGGGGTAATAAGCTCCACCATTTCGGTGTTGAGAGAGTTAAGCTTCTTAACTCTGTTCAACTGAATAACTCTGGCACTGTTCTTATTGGAGAAGAGAACTGGGGCCTCAGCATGGCCATGTACATTATCTGCGCTAGTAGCGTTAGGGGTGATGGTGCTAGCCATTCTGAATTGATAGGGACGCTTCAAAAATGACTTAAGATTAGTTCTCAACATTGTGGATTGACACCGAATTGCCGACTTATAAACTTCAGGGGTGGGTGGGGTAGAGGTTCCGTGGAATCTTGTGAAAAGTTTGTAAGGTAGTGTGGGTGCCATTAATCAAAGGTTGGGTGTTGATGGCTACTAGGCGAGCATTAGCTTTGGGGGGGGGTAAGGGTACCTTTAATAAGTAATAGGGAAAAAAGTTGGGGAACCCCAACGCTTCAATGCTACTTTGGAATTTTAGGGATTTATACGTTTCATTCCTATATGTTCCACAGCTGAAATCTTTGCAGCCACACATTTCCGCCACTAATCTTCACACAGCTCGCACTGGCCCAATACGATGGTTAATACAATTATCATTTATATAGACCCAGACTACTGCAAGGCCAAATTAGATAATAGTAAAAAGACAAATGTAACTTAAATGACCAATTGAAATTTGTATCAGAGTTATAGTCAGAAACGAATTTTGGTGGTAGGTATAAAATTTGGTGGGTATTAAATTTGTGAGTTAGGTAAAGATTTCAGTATTTGGCGATATTTAAGATCTATGTCAAATAGATCAATTCTGTAGGATCCATCTTAATGCAAGATTGGTGATAATTAGGCACTTGTGGGAATTTAACAGTCACTTCCTGCGTCCTTCAAGAGAATTTTTGCTCGTTACCTTAGCCTCTTCAAATAGCCTCATGGGCAAATAGTATAACATCTATGAAAATATTGGATAAGTGATTTGATTTGACCAGCAGGCCCTCCTCCTATCTTAAGATTCAAACCAAAGAATATTGATTTATTAAAGAGCATTCCTGTCTTTTCTCTTCTTCTTTACCTTTGTGAGTCTTTTTTGGTGTTTTTGGTGTTTTTGGTGCTTTTTGTATTTTTGGTTGTTGTGATGGTAATTGGTACTGGTAGAACGTTCCTGTCATATAGGAGGCCAATAATATCAAGTTTCCATTAAACCCAATCTCAACCTTATGTTTGGACGCTTCCAGTGAGCCCGAATGTGGTGGTGGGGGAGTATACTCTGGTAACTTAATATATGCAAAAGATCTTCTTGGAGGTTCCCAAATCAAATTGTCAAAGTAATTTTTATATGGAAGCCGTTTCATGATGGATTTAGTATACTGATTATTGATTAGTTTTGAGGTTTTCGTGAAACTAAAATTGAAGTAGGATGTTGAAGAAGATGGTTCGTCCTCGGCTTTAGGGGTCTTTTGTTCAACCAACAAATTGGCTAGGTTGTCATTTAAATTACCTGACCAAGACTCTTCATCAGATTCAACTTCCACATCCTCTTCATGTTCTTTACCATCATCATTGAGGTTGAAAAAATGGATGGTATTACTCTCAGAACCAGTGCCAAGAATTGAACAATCATGATTGAAACTCAATGCATTCACCTTTGCAAGATTATGACCTCGCCTGAGACTAATTACTTGTGAAACTTTGAGCTTTTCATCTTCTTCTTCAGTTATTTGGAATACTCTTATGATGGTTCCTTTCACTGAAGCGGTGGCGATCCTTTTGGTATCATTTGAAATAGAGATTTTAGCTATTTCCGAATCATGAGCTTTAAATATCAACCTTGGTTTGAGTTTAACGGTGTCGTAAATCATTATCCATCCCTCACTATGCAGTTTTAAATCTTCAAGAGTAACACCTTGACCAATTTTCTTGCCAATGCTAGAACTATCGCTTTTATGAATTATTTCAATGATATGGTCTAATTTGTTCTCCATGAAAGTTGAATCACTGGGTCTAAGCACTGGAGTCGAAGGCTGTGAGTTTGGTCTACTTCTATTCCCATATTTGCCGTTTTCGGTATTGAATAAATCTGTTTGATCATTGAGTACTGAAATAGGTAACACAAGAAATGATTGATCATCGGCACTTAAGTCTCCAATTAGTTCAATTTGAGGAGATTTTTCATCTTGTAGTGATAACTCTCCACCGAAGGAATTGATCTCCAAAATTTTGATTAATCTGACACAACTCAAATCGTAAATGTATATTTGACCAATTTCAAGGAACACCAAAAGTCGCTTCCGGTTCAACCGCAAATTGACTATATTGGAAGGAAATGTCAATTCACAGATTTTAAGATTCTGTTTGAGGTTGTATATCTTGAGAAGTCGATTTCCTAATTTGCTTGTTGATTGAGGAATGGTTATGGTAAGTGAGGTAGAAAATAACATCTTGATGAATGCTGTTGGTTGATGATTCAAGACCTCACTATTTACAATTCCATCTTGATTGAATTCCATCGATATGTTTTTACTATTGGTGTCATCATTACTTGATTCCCCCTTATTCTCGTTTGCTGGTTTCGATAGAGCTTGAGCTTGAGTATGAGCTTGAGCTTGAGATGAATAGAATTCCCCAAATGGTTCACAATTGAATATCTTATAATATTGGTCGGTAGAAATTGAGATACAAGAACAATCTTGGTTGAGTGTCAAGTCATTTATCACTACCATGATTCAAGAATTGAAAGGGTTAGTAATTAAATGTGTCGTGCGATATGATAATGATAATATGTTACCTGTGTTAATATGTAAAAATATGCGTGAATTGACAGACTGAGACCCTTGATGCAGGTTAGGGAAACTAATGATAAATTTAATAGTTAAATATAATTCATTTATAAACAGTTTTTATGTCACTAATAATGGGATTTAAATGTTTATAATGTCAGATCATTAGAAGATTCTATTCTTCAACCTCTTCCAATGTGACTCTACGTTTGGTTGTGGTTTCACCTGAAGCAGAAGTAGAAGCACCAGTTGCACTTGGACCTGAAGCTGATTTGGTGGTGTTAGAAGTAGAAGAAGTGACTGGGGCAGAGGTTTTAGACTTTTTGGATTTCTTCTTCTTCTTTGGCTCTTCCCAGCCATACAATGGTTTGAAACTCTCTATAACACCACAATCTTCAAACAAGTTAGGGAATAACCAGAAAGGCATGGGGAATGCAACCAAAGATATGATATAAATGATCAAACGAATAATAGCAATGACGAAAAACAATCCCAACAATCCCAACGCACCCATGGATAAGTACCATACACCACGTTTCAAGAAGTTTGGCCACAATGGGAACAAAATTATACTGAACACACCCACAATGGCTAAGATGGCATAAAGAAGCAAGTATTGGTTAGGCTTGGAATAGATCCACCCATAATAGGCATCGGCATCCAAAGTGGCTTTATCCGATCTTTTCAATGTTGGCTTGGACCGGTTTGGTTTCCAACCACGATGTTGTTTGATTTCGGCAAAGTGCAATTTTTGTAATGGAAGCAACATTTGGTTTTGAATCAACATAATAAACACCTTTTGAGCCTCGGTCTCATCATTGATTGGTGGAAGTCCATTTTTGGGGTTTTGTTGCTTTGATTTGTAGTCATCACTTAATAAAGCCCGGATTAAACGTTTGTATCTGAAGAAGTCAATATCATCTTTATTGTTCAACAATCCGGTTCTTTCCTTTAAAATTTTATTTTCCTTCAAATAATTGGCTAAATTGATGGCAATAGGTGATTTTTGCTGAGCAATAGGGACCTGAACTTCCCCTCCTTGTTGTGACATGTTGTTCGTTAGTAATTGTTGTTGAAAAACTAGCGTGTTCATAAGTAGAGCGTCGATTTGGTGCACGTGAGCTGCCATGTGATCAGTTTTTCATCAAATTACACTTTACATTTTATATTCTACATTTTACATTTTATGAATTAGAATGATTTATTTGATCACCTCGTAATTACTCCGGTATCTAGGGAACGTCATAAGTAAAAAACATTCCACCGATGATGAACATATGCAGAAAAACTAATGTACAAATAGGAAACCGTCCACGATAAACTACTTCAACAACAGTCTCTATAACCCAGCGCTGTCTAAGAAGAAGTAGTTACCAGCAGACTTTTGTTCCTTGTCCATTTGGGAACCCAACTTGTTAATTCTAGGTCTGAAAGAGTTTGGATCTCTTCTGAAAGTAACATTCAAGTTCTTTAAGAATCTGTTACAACCAGTCAACAAAGATTCAGGAGCTTTGGCGAGAGCATCAATAGATGGTTTACCTTCGAAAACAATGACACGGTCGGCCAAGTAAGTAGCCATGATGAAATCGTGCTCGACGATGAAAGCAGTCTTCTTAGCGTGGAGAATAAATCTTCTAATAACCTTAGCACAAATAATACGTTGTTCAGAATCCAAGTAAGCAGAAGGTTCATCAATCAAATAAATATCAGCTGGAATACCCAAGGCCAATACAATAGCAACTCTTTGCAATTCACCACCGGATAATGTTTGAACTTCTTGATCAATGATATTATCGATCTTCAATGGCTTAACAACATCAGTTTGAAATTGTGGGTGCAAAAATGAAGCTCTAATCTTCTTAAAGAACAATTGTCTGACGGTACCAGGGAACTTTGGTGCAATTTTTTGTGGTTTCATGGAGACATTCAATCTTGGAATTTCTTTACCTCCATCTGGTGCAATAGCACCAGCTAATAACTTACAGAAGGTAGTCTTACCGGTACCATTTTCACCCATCATGACCAAAATTTCAGAATCAGTGAAATCACCAGTTTCAACCTTCAAGTGGAAATCACCTTGAGTCTTTTCCATGGTTGGATAAACTAAAGCATTGGTTTTGTCGAGAATTAAATCTTCAGCGGCATCAGCCAATCTAAAGTTTAATGATTCGGTTCTGAATCTCATATTTTCACTTGGAAGGTAACCATCCAAGAAAATATTGATACCTTCTCTAACAGATGAAGGTAAAGTCACAACACCATAAACAGATGGGGCACCGTACAAAATACAAATGTAATCTGACAAGTAATCCAACACAGACAAATCGTGCTCCACACAAATGGTATAAGTTTCAACAGTAGATAAAGATCTGATGGCTTCAGCAGCTCTTAATCTTTGCTTGACATCCAAGTAAGAAGATGGTTCATCGAACATATAGACGTTAGCCTTTTGGACAGCGGTCATGGCAAGAGCAAATCTTTGTAACTCACCACCAGACAAGTTTTCAACTTCTCTATTCATAACACCTTTCAATTCCATAAGGTTGATGATGTAATCCCAGTCTTCAGTTCTTTCCAACTTAGATTTCAAAATAGCACCCACCTCCTTAACTGGAGATTTGGCTAAGGCTCTTGGAATGTTGTCAACATATTGAGGCTTAATAATGGCCTTGATATCATCTTCCAAAACCTTGGTGAAATAGTTTTGCAATTCAGATCCTCTAAAATACTTCAAGATATCTTCCCAATCTGGAGCATCATCATATCTACCCAAGTTTGGCTTTTGCTTACCAGCCAAAATCTTCAATGCAGTAGATTTACCAATACCGTTAGTACCCACTAAGCCTAAAACTTGACCTGGTCTTGGGGTTGGTAAACGATGTAACTTGAAAGAGTTTGCAGAATATCTGTGGGTGGTTTCATTTTCCAAATTGGTTGGCACATTGATAATACTGATGGCATCGAATGGACATCTCTTAACACATGCGTTACAACCGATACACAAGGTTTCTGAGATGAAAGCAATTTTTGATGCTGGGGTGACTTCAATACATAATTTTCCAGATTTGACAACAGGACAACTTTTACGACATTCTTGTCTGCACTTCTTGGGCTTACACTTGTCGGTAGAGACAATAGCAATTCTTGCGTTCTTCGAACTTGTATTCATTTCCGGCGGTTTCAAGGTTTAACTAGTGAGATTGACTGATGGCATCTTTTATTCAATTTTTTTTCAGAGTGGTTTTGTGTAATTGTCTTTAGTTAAGACCTAGATTTACGCGTCTGGACTTTATACGCGTTAACTTCAGCATATTACTAAGGACCACATCTGATTGGCCGGTGGTTGAGGGTTCAGTAATGACATGTTTTGCTAATGGCATTATAAGTTCAACTGGGCTTATTCTGGCGGGGAATCACTAGTCATATGATTTGATTCCGGTACGTTAAGGGGCCATCAAATTGCCTAGAACCCATACCTTGGTAGAAGGATCCATGCCCGCACCGCCACACGTGAATCGCCAAATCAAAACTTGGTCTCTTCAGCCATTCATTAAGAGAGACATTTAAGCGAGACATTTCATCGCTTGAAAGGGCAAGCCACCACCACGGGAAAATTTGCCAGTTTCACCTAAAATCCTCAATTGTTAAAGGAATGGAAAATATGTGATGTTTGCCCCTGAAGTAGAAAACTATTAAAGTCCCAATTGAAGTTTCATGACTTTCGTCTCGATTTAATGGCACTTGGGTTATTCCTCATAGCCAATATAATCCCATCCCACCAGGTAACCGTAACTTGTACAATACCATCCTGGCCAACCTGTAAATTAACACCTCCTTGTCCTACCTCAAGTGTAACCTTCAACCTCAAGTGCAACCTGCACATTGCCTCAAATTGTCCTGCGTGGGGTGTTTCGCCAATCACAGCCCACGCCTCTACCGAAATAAGGGCTCCTGAAATGTTTTTCTTTTCCTTACAACTATTCTCTTCTTTATCTTAGAATACATCACTTGATGGTTTGAGTTTTGGAAGTTCGAAGTTTACCCTTCGTGTTGTGTAAAAAGTCAACTAGATGGCTTGAAAGCAAATTCGGCACGAAAACCATAGTCTTCCCTTAAGTGGTGATACCTTTCTTATTACAGAAATCATTACTGGAACCAAGTTCAAATGATGAGGTTTTCAAACATTCAGCAAGGTTGAGCATTTCACGGGCTGTGACACGGCAAAGGACTTGGTGTTCTCTGGCTGATGAAAACACTCTCAGTTTAGGGATTATCTACCTGTACGAAGCAGGATGATGGTACACTAAGGACAATAGAAACCGCTGTTTCAATACATAAACCGTGAACTTGGTCTAATATCGTTCTGCGCTTGGTGTCCAAATCTTTTCAGGCTTAGAATTGAAATATCTCATTCTGCTAGAGTTACAAGCCTATTGGGTTTTTTGGTAACAATCTACCCCACATATGCAACTCATCTCGGCTTGCCTGTTCCTTAGATTGCTGGTATGGTGGGAAAGAAGATTCTTCTGGTTGAGACTTGAGTCTCAACCATGAATACATCTATCATGTTCTCCAAGACAGGCCTGGATCGGAATCGGAATCGGAATCGGAGTCGGTTAGGAATTGGAAAACATGGTCGTCACCCCACCGCTGTATATTGGTTTCAATGATCCAGATATATTCCGAAGCCTATGCAAACTGGTTTCCCAAAAAGGCTACTACCAATCCGTTATTGAATATAATATTGAGTATGTATCATGGCAGATCTTCTTCAAGGTTTTGGTTCATTTTAAGCTGGAACACAACAGCTCAGTATTCTTAACGAGCTAATTTTGCATTGCAAATTTACGAATCATTCCTCGGCTACTACAAGTCCATTTGGAAGTGAAACTCAAGCAAATTTTGAAGGAATTTGCGGCTGCAAAATCGGTCTGGTTGTCACTTTGTTGAGATGAAACGAATTGGAATCATTTAACCAAAGATTGGATGGCTCTCAAAATCCATGCGTCTCATACTGTATCCTTTCCTAAGGCAATTAAATCAACTTGAAATTCAGTTCTACAGTTCTTGGATTATATCACCTATAGATTAATTAAACTGTAATAAGCAATACTCGTAATCTTTCACTTTATTCTAATTGTATCTTCTTGTAAATTAACTATGCTGGTGATATTCCTGTATTATTGGCTTGGAACTTGTCGTTGGCGGACGCAAAATTGATCAACAATTTTCTCCCTGTTCTCGTTCCAAAAAATTTTCTTGTCTAACAATCTCTGTTTTATCCCCACACCAAAGACTGTTTTGCTCCATTGGGTACTTCTACAGTATAAATCAAATCTGATCAACTTCTAGTCAAGACGACCTTTTACTTGATTGTTTCATAGGTTCCTATTGCTGTTGTTGTTACTGTTGTTGAGTTGTTGAAATATATGGTGTTGAGATTAAAAGTATCAACAACACGTTATATCAGCAAAATAACTTCAGATTATCGATTCAATTTAATTGATTATTCGTTGTGTGTGATTATTCGGGAAGTTTGTTAAATTTCTGTAACCATAACATCCTGTTCGGATTATTTGACTGTTGTATCATCTAAAGAGTTGAATTTATCATGGCAAGAATAGATATACCGGAAGATATTTCCGAGAATCCAGAACTTTATGGATTAAGAAGATCCCATAGAGAGAGGAGAGTCAACGCTATTGTTGAAAGTGAAAGTGATGAAGATGAACCAAAAAGAAGAAGAAAAACATATCAAGAAGAATACGACGAAGATGATGATGGAGAATTGGAAGACGAAGATGACTTCGAAGACGATGATGATGATTTCTCAGTTGGTGGTGCAAGATCGAAGAAGCCACCCAAGATAGGTAGAAGTACCATGAAGAAGGCACCAAAGAAAGTAAAGGCAGAAGTTGTACCAGCCGAGTTACGGTTTTCTTCAAGAAATAGTAAACAAGTGAATTATCAGGTAGATTATGATAATGATGATGATTTACTTGAATCGGAAAATGAGGAAGATGTTGGTGATTACTATTATTATCAACAAGCAAACGAAGTTGAAAATGAACGTGGTATTGATATTGTAATGGATCATAAACCTAATGATCAAAACTCAGAGAAGACTAATGATGCTAAATATGACTTTCTCTTCAAAGTCAAATGGAGTGATGCTTCACATTTACACAACTCATGGGAAACATGGACTACTCTTAAGGACTTCAAAGGTTTCAGAAAAGTGGATAATTATATCAAGCAATTCATATTGATGGATGAAGAAATCAGAAACGATCCATTGACAACCAAAGAAGATATCGAAGCGATGGATATTGAGCGTGAAAGACGTAGAGATGAGCAAGATGAATACACTCAAGTTGAAAGAATAGTCGATAGTGAAAGAGTTGAAGCTGATGGTGAAAGCAAATTACAATACTTTTGTAAATGGAAAAGACTTTACTATGATGAATGTTCATGGGAAGATGCTGAACAAATCGCCGAAATCTCACCAGATCAAGTAACAAAGTATCAACAAAGATTGAAATCTAAGATTTTACCAAACTTATCGGCAAATTATCCATTAAATTCCAGACCTAGATTTGAGAAATTAGTTAAGCAACCAGTGTTTATTAAGAATGGTATTTTGAGAGATTTCCAATTAACTGGTTTAAATTGGATGGCATTTTTATGGTCAAGAAATGAGAATGGTATTTTGGCAGATGAAATGGGTTTAGGTAAAACTGTCCAAACTGTTGCATTCTTATCTTGGTTAATTTACGCTAGAAGACAAAATGGTCCTCATTTAGTTGTTGTACCTTTGTCGACCATTCCCGCTTGGCAAGAAACTTTTGAAAAATGGGCTCCTGAAGTCAATTGTATTTACTATCTTGGTAATACTGAAGCAAGAAAAAAGATTAGACAATACGAATGGTATAATGTCAATGGTAAGCCCAAATTTAATATTGCTTTGACGACATACGAATACATTTTAAAAGATAGATCAGAATTGGGATCGATTAAATGGCAATTCTTAGCTGTTGATGAAGCTCATAGATTGAAAAATGCTGAATCTTCTTTGTACGAGTCATTGAAACTGTTTAAAGTTGCTAATAGACTTTTAATCACTGGTACACCATTACAAAATAATATTAAGGAGTTGGCTGCATTATGTAACTTCTTAATGCCGGGAAAATTCACCATCGATCAAGAAATTGATTTTGAAACCCCTGATGCAGATCAAGAAGAATTCATCAAGGATTTACAGAAAAATATTCAACCATTTATTTTAAGAAGATTAAAGAAGGATGTTGAAAAATCACTTCCGTCCAAAACTGAACGTATTTTAAGAGTTGAATTATCTGATATCCAAACTGACTACTATAAAAATGTTATCACCAAGAATTATTCTGCTTTAAATGCTGGAAATAAGGGTTCTCAAATTTCACTTTTGAATGTAATGAGTGAATTAAAGAAGGCTTCAAATCATCCATATCTCTTTGATGGTGCTGAAGATCGGGTATTACATAAAGCAGGATCTACTTCCCGTGAAAATATTCTTAAAGGAATGGTAATGTCCTCTGGTAAGATGGTGTTACTTGAACAACTTTTGACTCGTCTTAAAAAGGAAGGCCATAGAGTTTTAATTTTTTCACAGATGGTAAGAATGTTGGATATTCTTGGAGACTATTTATCGATCAAAGGTTACAAGTTTCAAAGATTAGATGGTGGTATTCCATCATCTCAAAGAAAAATCTCTATTGATCACTTTAATGCACCTGATTCAACAGATTTTGTTTTCCTTTTATCTACTAGAGCTGGTGGATTGGGTATTAATTTGATGACAGCTGATACGGTTATCATATTTGATTCTGATTGGAATCCACAAGCTGATTTACAAGCAATGGCTAGAGCTCATAGAATCGGTCAAAAGAATCATGTTTCAGTTTACAGATTCGTAAGTAAAGATACAGTTGAAGAACAAATCTTGGAAAGGGCCAGAAAAAAGATGATTTTGGAATATGCCATCATTTCCTTAGGTATCACTGATCCAAGCTCTACAAGGTCAAAGACCGAACCGTCATCTGGAGAATTATCTCAAATTTTGAAATTTGGTGCCGGTAATATGTTCAAAGCCAATGATAATCAAAAGAAATTAGAAGATTTGAATTTGGATGAAGTTTTAAACCATGCAGAAGATCACGTAACTACACCTGACTTGGGTGAATCTAATCTTGGTTCGGAAGAATTCTTGAAGCAATTCGAGGTTACCGATTATAAAGCAGATATTGAATGGGATGATATTATTCCTGAAGAAGAACTCTCTAAATTGAAGGATGATGAAAAGAAAAAGGCCGATGAAGAATATTTGCAAGAACAAATTGCCATGTACTCCAGAAGAAAGGCAGCTGTTCGTAAGTTTGAAGATGGTTCTGTGGCTCCAAGTGAAGATGACGATGAAGAAGATGAAGATGGATCACGTAGAAAGAGAAGAAGAACTGCGGGTGATCATCAATTATCAGAAAAGGAAATAAGAGGTATTTACAGATCAATTTTGAAACTAGGTGATCTCACAGGAAAATGGGATTTATTGGTAGAAGAAGGTAGTATATCTAACAAGAACCCAGTTTTGATTAAACATGCTTACAATCAAATCATTAGTATGTCAAAACAATTAGTTAAAGAAGAAGAAGCAAGAAGAACTAAAGTATTGGCAGAATTAGAAAGAAGGGCCATGGAACTGAAGGATAAGAATGTTGTTGATGGAGATGGTAATAATCCAACTGCTCTTTGGATAGCTAAAAAGAAGGAAAAGAAAGCTGTTTTATTTGAATATCAAGGAGTTAAAAATATCAATGCGGAATTGGTTTTATCAAGACCTGTTGATATGAAGTTGTTGGAAGAGTTGGTCTCTAAAGATAGTCCAACCAAATTTGAATTACCAAAACATCCTAAACAAGTTACAGCATGGTCATGTGAATGGTCACCTAAAGATGATGCTATGTTATTGGTTGGTGTGTACAAGTTTGGATATGGATCATGGGTGCAAATCCGTGATGATCCAGTGCTTGGATTACAGAACAAATTATTCTTAGAAAACAGTACAGGAAAAGAAACAAAGGAAGAAAAAGCATCCAAGAAAGTTCCAGGGGCTGTGCATTTAGGTAGAAGAGTTGACTATCTTTTCACTCTTTTGAATGGTCAAGACGATGGACCAGGTAACGGTTCAGGTTCCATGCCTCCTAAAAAGAAAAGAAAGCCAAAGACTGATTCTCCAGCTCCTATTAATGGAAATGGAGTTCATTCATCAGGTAACAAACGGTCAGCTAAAACACATACTCCAGATCCTTCTAGAAAGACCAAGAAGACTGCTACAGTTGTTAAACAAGAAAATGAGCATGATGATTTGGAATACGAAAGTATGGATGAAGCTTCTTGTAAATCCAGCTTGAAACCTGTATCTAAATCATTGATGAAGTTACATCGTGGTAATAAGGGTATGGATAAACATGAATGGGCCAATACTTTAAGAAATGAGTTAATTCTTATTGGAGATTTCATTGGCGAACAAGCATCAGGGGCTAAACCAGGACAAAAGGATAGAATTTCAAGACATTTGTGGTCATATGCCAGTTTGTATTGGCCAGCAAAGGTTCCAAGTCGAAAGATTAACGATATGTATAATAGAATCAAAACCCAAGCCAAAGCTCCCAAGAAGCCACTGAAAGCCTGAGATAATGTGAATATTGGAATGGCTATAAATACCACTGGATGTTAAAGTATCGATCTGTAATATTAAATGTGACAAATTTTAACAACGTAATTTAAGTAAAGAAGAATTGAGTGTTCAACCCTCAATATTGAAATTCAAATCATTAATTAATTTTAAAGTTAACAAAGATCGAAGAACGATCGTGAACTTTGGTGTGGCTAAATAATTTCACTTCTATCAAAATGTCTGAATACATTATAAAAAAACTCAACAAAAAAATACTAGGCCAATTCTTGCTTGGATTATCGTCAAATAATCCTATTAATTAATATCTAGACGAGATGCAAATGAATATCAAGTTTCCTTGTTTGTTCCATATAATAAACTATCTCTTCAATTTGCTGTCTTCGTTAATGAGTTTATATGAACACATATAGGAAATCGAAGGGGTAGATAATGTTCAAATTGGGTGCAATTTTCACTACTAATGAAATTCCAGGTCTAAAATATTACCCAATTTAAATAGTCACAGCTCAGCTGCAACTAGGGACTCGGACTCTAACCCAAAGAAAATTCACTATGATGAGTATACTAAATATCTACCAAATTTGGTTCAACACAATATTTCGCCCTTCATCCATCCCTGACTTCTACCTTTTATCTTTTACCTTTACCTTTGTCCTTTAAGTTTTTTCTTTACCTTTTTCCTTTACCTTTTTCCTTTACCTTTTTCCTTTACCTTTTTCCTTTACCTTTTACCTTTTGCCTTTTGGCTGGCTATTGGCTATTGGCTATTGGTATTGCAATTTTGAAGCTTAAACTTCAAAACTAAATATTCCACTTTATTAGTGCTATACCCCATATGTGCCCCGCGTGAGACAGATCATTCTTACGGAAGGCATTAATTTTCTACGTATTAATATCAATACAGCTTCAATCATAATTCTTAATATTTATCCGATTTCCCACATTTTACTAATGTAATTTGCGAAGGTTAAGAAATGTTATTTTTAAGCAAGTAATTAATTCGCTAAATGTGTGGAAATTAGCTGGTGTTTCTACTCTTCTTTGTACATCATGAAGGAGCTTTCTTAAGGGACTGCTTCACGTGCCTAGTGGGACATGGGTTTATATCCAGGATACACAGGGGTAGGGATGTAATGGTTCAGTACACGACGTTGTCAAAGTTTCACATCTACCATAGTAGTGTCCTGGCATAAATATCACTATACTCTAGCCCATAGTATATTCTATATTGATAGGGTCCAGTGAAGTTCCCGATGTTCTAGAGTATTCTATTTATTCTATTCAATTCTAGAGTATTGCTCTGTAATTAGGTACAGCACAGAATAAAACTGGTAGTTCTTTCATTGTACAGCTTGAAGCTACTGGAACCTCATAGCCTGAATCGCAACTTCAAGCCTCTATCTCAAGACCCCTAAACCTAAACTTAAACATCATTGCTATTGCTATCGCTTGCCCATATGGTGATAATAGTCAATCACAACCCATTGAATGCATTCAATGTCCCTAAAAATTCGTTCAATTCCCCTTAGAATTCCACTATGGCTACTCTACTTCTAATCAGCATTCGCAATCATTTGCACCCACTAGCACCAGCTTAATCCATTATGCTAGATAACACTCTCCAGAACTTGAAATCACTCTCTGGTATCTGGTATGTAGTTCGATGCTGGTAAAGGGTAGATGTTCCATTCCGTTTAACTTGTCTATTAAAATCATATCACGTAGCCACCAACTTCCATTGGAATGTCGGATTAATTTGAAGTTGCAGCTTCAATTAACATCCTGCGACTTCGGTGAACATTATCAAAATCTCGATGAACCATTAAATTATCCGTAGTTGCCTGCCTCATTATCAGATTGATAGTCCCTACTTAAATTGACAACAACTCCGGGCTCTATAGACTTGAGACAATTAAAATTCAATGTCTTCAGCCTTTGGGGTTTGTTTCGTTGTGTTGTCCCAATTCGTTGATCTGCTGATAAGCATCTGGTAGTGAGAATAAAACAAAAATAAATACCCTTGAAAAAATTAATAGAGAGTAACTATAACCACTAATTTTCACTGGATGCAAGATACTAAATTGTGAGGTTGTTCCAAATATCTTCAAAATTTGTTGAACCTTACAATAATTAAACCTGTTAAGATAGTCCCCTTCCACCACTGCACTCAGTGTGTTCACTCAGTGAATAATCCTCACTCTCAGTTATCAGTTTAATAATATGATCCGGGTAACTCATCTCATTCTCCCGCAAATTTTCATTTTCTCTGCCGCACGCGAAAAAATCAACGAAACTTTTACCCGCTGATCAACTCGTCCTGAAAACTTTCGTCTTCAAGCCTGCTTCTTAATTGTAATAAACAAATTGTACTCAAATAGTACGTAGTTATTACAAGGTATATATAAAAAATCCAAAAAAAAATACACCCTTCCCCCCATCAGTCCAATCAGTTCATCACCAATATCCACGATGTCTGCCGCTGAAACCAACCAAGTCCAAGAATCCTTGGAAAAGTTGAACCTTGAATCTGCTCCAGTTGAAGAAGCTGCTGCTCCAGTTGCTCCAACCACTGAGTCTGAAGAAGCTTCTGATGCCGCTGCTGTCAATGACACCTCTGCTTCTCTTTACGTTGGTGAGTTGAACCCATCGGTTAACGAAGCTACTTTGTTCGAAATCTTCTCTCCTATCGGACAAGTTGCTTCTATCCGTGTTTGCCGTGATGCTGTCTCCAAGAAATCCTTGGGTTACGCTTACGTCAACTTCCACAAGCTTGATGATGGTGAAAAAGCCATCGAGGACTTGAACTACTCCTTAGTTGAAGGTCGTCCATGTCGTATTATGTGGTCTCAAAGAGACCCATCTCTTAGAAGAAACGGTGACGGTAACATTTTCATCAAGAACTTGCACCCAGCCATTGACAACAAGGCTTTGCACGACACCTTCTCTGCTTTCGGTAAGATCTTGTCTTGTAAGGTTGCCACCGATGACATGGGTCTTTCTAAGTGTTTCGGTTTCGTTCATTACGAAACTGCTGAAGCCGCTGAAGCCGCTATTGAAAACGTTAACGGTATGTTGTTAAACGACCGTGAAGTTTTCGTTGGTAAGCACATCTCCAAGCAAGACCGTGAATCTAAGTTTGAAGAAATGAAGGCTAACTTCACCAACATTTACATCAAGAACATTCCTTTAGACTACTCTGAGGATACTTTCACCAAGTTGTTCCAACAATACGGTGCTATCACCTCCAGTTACTTAGAAAAGGATGCTGAAGGTAACTCCAAGGGTTTCGGTTTTGTTAACTTTGAAAACCACGAATCTGCCACTCAAGCCGTTGAAGAATTAAACGACAAGGAAATTAACGGTCAAAAGATCTACGTTGGTAGAGCTCAAAAGAAGAGAGAAAGAATGGAAGAATTGAAGAAGAGATACGAAACTGCTCGTTTGGAAAAGATCTCCAAGTACCAAGGTGTTAACTTGTTCATCAAGAACTTGGATGACACTATTGACTCCGAAAAGTTGGAAGAAGAATTCAAGCCATTTGGTTCTATCACTTCTGCTAGAGTCATGGTTGATGAAACTGGTAAATCTAAGGGTTTCGGTTTCGTTTGCTTCTCTGCTCCTGAAGAAGCCACTAAGGCTATTACCGAAATGAACCAACGTATGGTTTTAGGTAAGCCATTGTACGTTGCCTTGGCTCAACGTAAGGATGTTAGACGTTCTCAATTGGAGCAACAAATCCAAGCTCGTAACCAAATGAGAATGCAAAATGCTGCTGCTACCGGTGGTATGCCAGGTCAATTCATGCCACCAATGTTCTACGGTCAACAAGGTTTCTTCCCACCAAACGGTAGAGGAAATGCTCCATTCCCAGGTCCAAACCCTCAAATGATGATGAGAAGAGGTCAACCATTTGCTGGTCCAGAACAATGGCCAAGACCAGGACCAAACGGTCAACCACTCCCAGTTTACGGTATGCCACCTGCTGGTTACCCTGAATTCCAAGGTCAAAACATGCGTCAACCAAGAGGTAACTACTACCCAAACAACCGTGGTCCAAACGCTAAGGGACGTGGTAAGGATTTGGCTGCTATTATTGCTAATGCACCAGAAGAGCACCAAAAGAAGATCTTGGGTGAAGAATTGTACCCAAAGATTGTTGCTACTGGTAAGGCTCCAGAGCCTGAAGCTGCCGGTAAGATCACCGGTATGATGTTGGGTTTAGACAACCGTGAGATTTTGGCTTTGTTGGATGACGAAGAGTTATTCAACACCCAATTCGAAGCTGCTTTGGCTGCTTTCGAAGAGTACAAGAAGTCTGAAGCTACTGGTACTGGTGAACCTCAAGCTTAAATTCTTTTCGCTAATGGTGAACCTAAAGTCTAACTGTTTGTGATTGTATTCTATTTAACATATTAATGTAATGGTTTTTTTGGGTTAATGGATTTATTAGATACAAAAAATGAAAAAAAAAATGAAAAGGCTGAATATCTAACTTCATTTTGTAGTCACTATCTTTTTGATCGGTTGGTGTTGAGTAGAAATTGTCATCCAACTTGACTTATCAATACTCTTCTATGAAATGTTATTAATACTCTTTGAAATCTTATCGATTTCCTGATAATATCAACACGCTTATCTTCCTATTTTGGTTTCCGGGGAGACATGTTTCCTAAAAACTACCATCAAACAGGATCAATCACTTTCGCAGCAATCCTGATTGACCTAGTGGTTGCTACGAGGAGTAATACTGATCATGGGCACTTTGTGTCAACATTAATTAATGTATTATGGCACCAGATTGATTCATAAGATGTATCGGTTCAACCTCTTCCGAATTGTATCTTCATCATCATATGGTGCCACTGTGAGAAATTAATCTCTACAGATTTATGCTTTAGAACAAAATCTAATGTAGTGGGTTTTATGCAAGCTGACGTAATTGCTGATGTAATCGAGTACTACCCGGACTTATGGTTGCCATAAGTGGGAAGGCAATTCAGCAAGTACCGATTTCATAGCGTTCTTGTTACAATTGATATTTAAATCCCACATTGCTTGTATATTCATTTCAATATTTGATCACCAATGACCAACCTTGAATTTTATGCTTACCCGTCGGAGAGTCCAGTGGTCAAACCTGACCTGAGTATGTCGGGCAGAATACTTAATGTAATGACTCAATTACCCACTCTGATCTATAAAGGTCAACAAGGAGAATGGGATGTGGAACCTGTACGGGGTAGTCAGGCGCTTTACCTGTCCCATTTCTTTCTTGATCAACATACTGAATGGGAGACCCATTTGATTGGTTGGACTGGAGAATTGATCAATAAACTGGGAATTGGACTGTCTGCATCAGAGAACATACAAGAAGATCCGCTTTATTTGGATGATAATGACAAGCTCAAATTGGAAACGAGTATGCGTAAGGCATGCCGCAGTGATAACATTCATCCTGTGTGGTTATTGCGTAGAGACCAAGAGAGATGGAGAAGATATGCTGAGAACTATTTGTGGCCGGTGTTCCACTACATTCAAAACCAACCTTCCAATGGTAAGGCCGAGGCCGATGCTTGGCACGATTATGTGAAATTCAATGAAGCTTATCTTAAGAAAATTAAGTCCATTTACCGTCCAGGAGATATCATTTGGATTCATGATTACTATCTCTTATTGTTACCTCAATTACTCCGTATGGAGTTTCCTGATGCTTATATTGGTTTCTATTTGCACGCTCCTTTCCCTTCTTCTGAATATTTCAGATGTCTTCCAAAGAGAGCTCAATTGCTTGATGGTATGTTGGGATCAGACTATGTCTCTTTGCAATCAGACTCGTTTAAAAGACACTTTTTATCTTGTTGTGCAAGAGTCCTTGGATACGATGTGAACAGCAAAGAAGTTTTGGCATATGGATCCTCAATTCTCGTGAATACTTTGCCAATTGGTATTGATACAGAGAAGACAGAACATGAAGCTTTCAATGAAGTAATTGATGAAAAAGTTAAGGCTTTACGTGAAATATATCACGATAAGAAGATCATTGTTGGTAGAGATAGACTAGACACAGTTCGGGGTGTGGTGCAAAAACTTCAAGCTTTTGAAATGTTCTTACAGATGTATCCTGAATGGAGAGATAAAGTTGTATTGATCCAAGTATCCAGTCCTGGATTCACACAATCGGAGAAGGTGGAAAATAAAGTTTCCGAGTTGGTCAATCATATAAATAGTGAATATGGTAACTTGAACTCTACGCCAGTGTTACATTATCAAATGCGTATTGCTAAAGAAGAATACTTTGCCTTATTGAGGGTTGCTGATTTGGCTTTGATTACTTCTATTAGAGACGGAATGAACACAACTTCGCTTGAGTTCGTCATTTCCCAAAAGGAAAATCATTCACCTTTGATGCTTTCAGAATTCACTGGAACTGCTTCGGTATTACACGAAGCTATTCTTGTTAATCCTTGGGATTCAGTTGGTATAGCCAAGACCATCAACGATTCACTTTTGATGTCGGACAGTTCCAAGAAGGATCTTGAGGACAAATTGTACAAACAAGTCATTTCCAATACAATTCAAAACTGGACGTCAAACTTCTTGTCGCAACTTCTCCAACATGTTTCCAAGAGTCATCAGACTCATCATACCCCTGCATTGAACCGTCCTTTGTTATTGAATAATTATAAGCATTCAAACAGGAGACTCTTTTTGTTTGACTATGATGGTACTTTAACACCTATTATTCGTGACCCGGCTGCTGCCATTCCCTCTTCAAGATTGAATGAAATTCTCGATGCTTTGAGTGCAGACCCCAAGAACCAAATTTGGGTGATTTCTGGTCGTGATCAAGTGTTCCTTGATAAGTGGCTTGGATCTAAAAATATTGGTTTATCAGCAGAACATGGTTGTTTTATGCGTGATGTGGGCTCTAAGGAATGGGTTAATTTGGCTGAATCATTTGATATGTCATGGCAAGATAAAGTAGAAGATGTGTTCAAAGATTACACAGAGAAAACTCCAAACTCCAATATCGAGAAGAAAAAGGTCGCTTTAACATGGCACTATCGTCGTTCTGACCCTGAATTGGGACAGTATCAAGCTGAAAAGTGTTTAGAACAATTGAAGAACACTATTGCCAAAGAGTACGATGTGGAGATCATGGCAGGAAAGGCCAATATTGAAGTCAGACCCAAATTTCTCAATAAGGGAGAAATTGTCAAAAGATTGGTGTTAAACCCACATGGAGAAAAGCAAGATCCATCGCCAGTACACAAATTCCGTAACGATGTTCCCCTTGATCAGCTTCCGGATTTCATGTTGTGCCTCGGAGATGATTTGACCGATGAAGACATGTTCCGTTCATTACTTCAAATCGAGTCTGAATGGCACTTGAACGAGTTGCCCAAAAACAAGTATGGTTCCTACGGAGTTTATCCGGTTGCAGTGGGTTCGGCTTCTAAGCAAACCATTGCAACATCCCATCTCAACGAGCCTGCACAAGTTATTGAGACATTGGGGTTATTGGCTGGTCAGGTTTCACTTTTTGAGAGTGCTGGGTCGGTGGATTTGGATGACCGTGGTCATTTGACCAATAGTGAGTCTTCCGAACGGTCCAAATCGGCCATCAAGGCATTTACTCTCAAGCGTGAACAATCCCGTAAGTAAGGGGCCTCGGGATTTGATATTGACACTGTGGAGATGAATTACATCAGACTTTCTAACTACGAAAATAAATCAAATAGAAAATGAAATAGAAATTCAAATAAGAATTGTAGACTTGCTGAAATTATTGGAAGATGACCAAAGTTTTGTTAAAATTACTGGTGCACAGAAGGCCAGAAGTTTATTAGTGGACTTTTAAGTTAAGCGAATTCCCAACAATTAATTTAATTGTGCGATGATGTAAGATCAAAGGTTAATTATGCTGATGCTGCATAAAGCAAAAGATTAGATAACAACAAGCATCAGCTGAACCGATGGAGATTTAGAGCAAGTATCGAGCCAACCAATGGCTCGATATGGTGCTGATCGTCACTGGACCATTAGCGGCTTGATTTACCGGTGCTGGAATCCCCAAGTGGGTGTTGCAGATTGTTGGCTGTGTAGTCCCAGCTTGGCTGTTTACCGGATCTGTCCGCACATAGTTGGGCCGAGGTAGCAAAAGAAATTGAGATGCCAGTTTTTCATTCTTCTATCAACTATGGGTTTCTTCAACTGGGGCTTCCGGTCCAACGTAATCGTTCATGAAGGTAAAAGTGTCGAGCTCCCTGTCAAGGACAAAGAACAAGGAACTCTCTCGTTATCAGACTATGTGAAAACATTAGGCATAACCTCCAAATTATGGTTGAACCCGTTACTTTTTAATGGAGTCCTTCAAACCATGTACTATACCTCTGCCGGTTCTGAAGTGAAGGTGTTCTATGGTCGTGAAATCTTCACCTATGCCGATGAAGGTGTTTGTTCATTGGATTGGGTGGTTCCTGCCGAGCCTATCGAAGAATTCAAAGCCAAATATGATGCCAATTTACCTGCTGATAGTCCCAGATTACACCCTAGAACTCGTTTCTTGAGTAGTGAGGAGATTCAACAAAGAAATGACCAGTTGGCTGCCAAAACCACCCCTGTGGTTTTGATTCTTCATGGACTTGCTGGTGGTAGTCATGAACCACTTATTCGTTATCTTGCCAGCAAATTGAATCCCGAATGGGATGCCGTGGTCATGAACAATAGAGGATGTTGTCGTACCAAGATCACCACTGGACAGATGTATACCGCATTGGCCACAGGAGACATTGCTGAGGTGGTGGACGAGATTCACCGTCGTTTCCCTGGCCGTCCCATCTATGCAGCTGGATTTTCCTTCGGTGCTATCATGTTGGCCAATTACTTGGGTGAATACTCCGATACCATCAAGGCTGCTTGTTTGGTTGGATGTGGTTGGGATTTAGTGGATAGTGCATACCATCTTTCTAATTCATGGTCCGGAAGTTATATGTTTGGACCTGGTTTGACCAAGTTCTTGATCAAGTCAGTGCAGAACAACTTTGGGGAACTTAATTCCCATAACCCAGAGGTTTTCAGCAAGGACCTGATGTCAGCCGGTAAAACCTTCACTAAAACCTGGCAATTTGACCAAGCTTTTACTTGCAAATTGGCAGGATTCGACTCCTCATTCGAATATTATCGTGAAGCATCACCTGCTAGACGTCTTCCAAAGATCACCACACCTACTTTGGCACTCAACTCTACTGATGATCCATGCGTCAGTACCAGGCTTCCAGTTTTGGAAGCCAAGGCCAACCCTTACGTCTCTTTGGTTGAAACCGATTTGGGTGGACATTTGGCTTGGGTTCAATCGGGAGGTCGCTTCTGGGGTGCCGAGATGGTTCAGAAATACTTTGAAGGTTTTGAGACCACCTTCGCTTAATAGAATTAAATTAAATTAAATTAAATCATATGTGAATAGAATTAGAATTGTCCTTTGGAATAATGCCTTGTTAATGGAAGATTTGTGAATAAATTAGATTGGTAAAATAATTGATATGTCAGTAAATTAGGGAACCCACCACAACCAACATAGTGTTATGTAGATACGACTTGACGGGAATGAAACTTCCCTAGTTAAATCAATCGTGGGTATAAACTACATTTGAATCCAGCCTGATCCATGGGATTTGAAATTATAATTCCCTCCCAATGTAGCACCTCACAAGCATATATTTGTATATGTACCTGGTTGCACTTCCAACATAGTGCGAAGGTAATTGTGTCACTGGAGGTTCATTGTGGTAACAAGCAACCAACCGCATCCCAAGGTGTTACAGAAGTCCACTTCTCCCTACTACTGGTGTTGTACTTTTGTGAGGTAGTGATATTTATGGCATTGAAGTTGTTATAATTTTGAATCAATGAAATGGTCACTGGCCTCATGGCGTAATTGTTTTGTCTCATGGGTGCAAATCGGTTTTTTCGGAATAATTGTCGCCAGACTTTCCATCGCGTTCGCACTTGCATTTTGACATGTTGGTTGCACTGGCCTAATGAATTTTACTCATCCCTCCTTGCTCAAGCCTCCCAACCAGAACCCGTCTAAGGCTGTTGGTAAGCCTGTTCGTAAGCCTGTTGGTGTTTTTTTTGCTATTGTATGAACTTGGTGATATGGAGAGGCTTGTGGTGCTGATCCCTGTGAACAAGTCAGATGTTCTAAAGTTTACTTTGGTCTATCCTTCTCCATCCCTTGATAGTGCTAGTCGCAACTGTCGGAAGAACACACCACACCACTTGATACATAGTCATACGGTGCGGCTCGGTCAATACACGCCGGTGTCAATAGATAACAGAGGGATGAAGTGACCAACAGATTTCACCTTCATACCACGTTTCTTCTAGAGTCAACTACCAGTAACACCGGAATTCTCGATAAAACCAATTGTTCCCATTATCGCTGTTATTGTATGAGTGGTGACTTTTCTAGTCACTTCCCCGGTCAACTTTTGCCTCGCCATCGTTTCTAAGTAGGGCTAGTGCTTTATTGCTGCACATTAAGTTCTGGGTGAGCTTGTATCACCCAACTACGTTATTCGATTGAGCCTACTTCCCTAAATTCGGTTATTGAAACCATCGTTGTTTCAATTCACCCATAATGTTCAAATCCCACAACATCAATCTTGCCCTTTTCGATATCAAGGTAAGGTCTCCTCACAAAGACCTTTTACTTCTTCGTGGTAATGAATTCGAATTGGACTCGGTTTTATTGGAGGGTAGCGTCAAAATCGCTATTCCAGAAGATATCCATGTAAAGAGGGTCAAACTTTCATTAATCGGTGAATATAATGTGGAATATTTCTCCCGTCTGACCCCAGGGGCTATTGCAGATCAGATTTATGATCGGCTCTGCGTTCTAAAAGTCGATTGGAATAATTTATTGACTTCCCCAGAAGGTGCTTTTATTTTTGGAGGCTATGGTGAGATGTTCATGAATTACCACAAGGTGGAGCAAATGAAAAAACCAAGATCTAGTAATAATTCTGATGTGCATCTTGATGATCCAAAAATTAAAACACCACCTGAAAGTCCAAATGAAAGACCGACATTCCTCAGATCAAGCTCTCATCCACATATTGGACTGAAAAATCAACAACAGTCAAAAATTTTGATCCCTCAAGATGGTATCGATGGAACACCCTTTGCCAATACAATTGCCTCTGCAAATCACTCGTATCTCTTACCTAAAGGTAATTATAATCTCCCATTCAGGGTTTTCCTTCCCACAAATGTGGCTGAATCAATTGAAGGTTTGCCATCTGCTTTTCTCCATTACAAGCTTCATTGCACCATAGAAAGGGGAAGATTTGATAAGCCGCTCATTTGTTCAAAGCTAATTAGAATCGTGAGAACTTTACACCCTGCGAATTTGAACTTATCTGATAGTATCGATGTTAGCAACACATGGCCAGGCAAAGTCCAATACTGTGTTGGAATTCCTAGAAAGGGTATTGCAATTGGATCAACGATCCCAATAAAATTGACTATAATTCCATTAGCTAAAGGTTTGAAGTTGAAGGCTATCAATGGAGCAATTGTGCAACATTTCCATTTGCTTCATTCGGAGGGCAAGTCTCCCGAATGGGAAATTATTTCTGGAAAGCAGTCATTACCGATTCCTGAGTCCAGCATAATCAATGATGATGAATGGGTCATCAAAACTCACCTCAAAGTACCCGATAGTTTAAAACAAATCTCCCAAACTTGCGATTTGAAATACAACATGGTACAAGTGAAGCATAGATTGAAGCTTTCTATTCAATTGAAAAATCAATCTGGTCATGTCAGTGAACTTCGAGCAAATTTGCCTGTTTATGTGTATATTAGTGCAAATTCAGGTCACGTTAAAGGAAAGCATTATACTTTGGAACCCAAACTGGGATATATAATACAAGACAGGAGTAAGGAGGATGTTTTGTTTAAAAAAGACAGAAACGAAGTTTTAAATAATAGCTTGAATGCATCAAGCGAAAGTTTGTTGGATGAAGATAATTCCCTTGATAGAGAAGAAGAAGCTCCACCACTTTATCAACAACACGTACTTGATAAAGTTTATGATTTGAACTTGCCACAAAGTCCTTTGGAACAACTTCGAATTCAAAGTGCAACTACATCACCCATTCATTCAGCGACGGGTTCATTAGCAAATCTAGACAGCTACTTTGATCTTACTCATCCTGACAGTACCCATCATGAACTCAGTTCATCCGCCCCCTTGAAAAGTCCCACACTAGATGTTCTTTGTCAGATTCCATCTTATAATGATGCATTGGACGAAGATGATGAAGGAGAAAATCTTGAAGAGCCTGCACCTACATATGATGATGGCAAGACTTCGACTTCTGTAATCACGCAGTCCATCTCGTCTTTAGATCTTGCTAACCAAACTTCCTCATCTAAAAAACTCTTTTCTTCTGGCCAGCACACTAGATCGGCAGTATCATCTGCTCGTACATCAGAAGTGAATTTGACGGCATTATTGTCAAATCATTCGGGTGGAAATGACACACATGTGTCCAAACATCTTCACATTCCTCATTGGAAACCAAAAACAAAGAAGAAGTAATCAATGATAATTATACATAAAATTATAGAACAGTGTAATAAAGTTGTTTGGTAGAATTCGCCACTTTTTTGTAGCACAATTGTAATATTTACTAATGAAGACGGAAATAGATATCCCATGGTTTGTAAGTAAAGATTACCTATTTACAATATTACACTTGTTCGAGGTTTTTACCTAGAGTGGAGCATGAAAACTTTTGGACCAAGTGTTATTTTACGATTACTCGGCTTTTGCCTAGATGTTGTTGAGCAACCAACAGTACCTGCATTTGGTGATACTGGTACTACACGCACGAAGCCATATGTTTTTAGAAGAATCCCTTTAAACAGTTAAATGACCCAGGAAATACCTTAACCGGATTTTCAAATGTTTAAATGATGATGTTCTCGTCGGGCTTCTAGAAGTCAACTTAGTGGCCCAATAAGACTAAAGTAATCAATTTCTTGGTTACAAGTTTGTATTATTCCCCAGTATGCAATCGAATATTTCTCTATGGAAGTCCTCATCATGAAAAAGCAAACACATAATGAGATGTTGATAAAGATACTTTCCAAGTTTATAGGTGACTTTCAATTTTGTTTTGATGTTGAAGGAGAATTTTTCTTCGCTGCTTAATACACCTATAAATGGTTGTTTTGCACCCAAAATCTACATAGACATTTTCCATTTGTTCCCCACCTCAAACCTCCTGATTTTATGGTTAAAATCAGTGCAATGACGGTGAATGTTCCTGTATGGCTGATGTTCTGGCACCAACTCTGGAGCCTTTAGATGTCTAATACTGTGAACCCCATATTGAGGTGAGGTCCTCACCACTAAGACTCTAACTCATAATTCTGTTTTACTTCACTAATTAAAGTGGAATTTATAGTATTAGATCAATTGAACTGATAGAACACCTCTTTCTCGAGGATGAGTGAAATTACCTCTCCACTAAGGTGAACTGAATTGATACGGTAGCACATCGGTTAGAGGAGTTAACGTGAAAATTCATTCCACGAAACAGGTGATACACAATAACAAAAGTATTATGATAATTCTTCTACTTAACTTGATTGTTTGGTCGCTTCCACATCATCTCCTCATCTCTGCTTTTATTCTACTAGTCATTTGCTCTGTTCATCTACCTATGGAGATGTAAAGGTGTTACACGACTTTGGTACAGGTAGGGGCACTACTAACAACGCGAAGCTGCAAATGCAGCAAATACAGACGTGTTTCACGTAATCATGATCTGAATCATCATCGATATTTGTTATTATGACCAGGCCGAAAAAACGCCACGATCCGTTTGAGGTTTACAGGCTCCAGTCTCAAGCAAATGTCAAGCGAATGAAGCAACAGAATCGGTTGAATCTGAATCAATCCGATTTCAACAGTCCCTTAATCGCCAGTCCCAAAACACGCAGTCCACTTCGACCAGTACCAAATACTGTGACTAATGTAATTAAAGGTCTAAGAAATGATAAGTCAACGCAATCACGGCGTACTATGAAATCTGGAATGGATATGAAACAGGTTATACGAACGATCCTGCAACGACCATCAATACTCGATACGAAATCTTCGGTATCGATATCCAAAGTGATTGAAAACGCCGAAAGTGGTGGGTTCACCAAATTGAAAGGCAATGGACTAAGTGCAAGGTTTAAGGAAGTCAATGAAATGATCTCAAATAGATTGCCTCAACATGCAGACTCCAAGTCCTTAGCTAATGCCACCACTATAAATCACTTCATCAGTCGATTCAAGATTAGTCGCTACGAATATGTCATCAGCAACCAGTTCCTTGCTGAACTTAAAAATTGCATATCACAAAGGGATCATCCCACAGGCACAATAGATACTCTCAAGGAAATCGAAAGAAAAATTAGACTAACTGGAGTACCCTTGCCTTCACATATAATTTTACAATCAAGAAAGTTGGGGAGCTTTTTAGAATTCGTCAAACTTCAAAAAATTCATTCAAATAATGTTATTCATTGCATCTTGACAAAATTGGATGCAAGGTTGGAATTTTGCAATGATGACTTCATTTTCCTCCCTGATGATATAGAATCCCAACAAATGGTTTCAGGGTGCAAAGTGAATGTTTATTCAGAATGGAAACTACATCGTTCGTCACTCGATCCACCTGTCACAAATCTCGTGCCGGAATAATCTCTATTACCAAGTTATGATCTAATGACCCAAATTAATATCTGCATAATATATAAGTGGCTTGAATAATTATGGAATTCTAAGCATCCCATTCCCCATAATTGTAACCAAGGAATTATAACCAAGGAATTATAAAATCACCTTCCAATAAAATCAAACAGTGGCTTGGTGTTAGTAAATTTACTTTTAGTATGTTTCCTCGACATAGAAAATGCACGAGTTACCAAATCACCGTGGTAACACTGAGATGGCACATAATTGTGGGACTCAAGGATATCAGTAGCAAAAAGATGCTTCCCCACCAGGAGTCGAACCTGGAATCTTCTGGTTCCAACCTAGAAGTGGTTACTTAATCGTAGCCAGACGCCTTGACCATTGGGCCATGAGGAATTTACGAGAACATGGATTGCCACGATTTGACGTGTCTGAGAGTTATTTTTTTACTAGAAAAACTAAAAGTAGTTTACAAGTTATTTCAAGTTTAATCTTTCCATGTGAGGTAAGTTAGACCCCTGTTTAGTCTAATCGAAGTCCATTAAATGCAATATTTGACAAGCTAGATAGATTCATCTTGATTGTGCACTAGCTTCCACTTGTCAACAAATGGAGGGTTGGCCGAGTGGTCTAAGGCGGCAGACTTAAGATCTGTTGGACGGTTGTCCGCGCGAGTTCGAACCTCGCATCCTTCACTATTTTTTTGATTTTAATCAGCATTTTTGAACCATTTCAAGAAACCATCTGTAGCTCTGATGGGTTTTAATTGAAAACGTTCGTTGTTTTTTTATCAAAACCAGCTGATTCATTTTTGTCAATTTTCTTTCAGACTAAACATATTACCTCCTCTCAAACGCATTGTGAAAAATTAGTACAACAAGGCAAGGAAGTGAAATACGAAACATAAATGATAAACATCAAAAGTAAAGACTTTTATTTCCAATAAACAATTGAAATGAGTACCATGATTTCTGAACTTTAAATACACTTTGATTTACTTGACTCTAAGGGAATTAGGATTGTCACAATTAGCGAAAAATTAACAATTTTGAAAAATATGAAACTTATTCATGCAGTAAAAATGAAACTTATTCGTAATGGACTTTATCAATACCCTTTCCAAGAATAAACCGGCAAAATGAATGAAGAGTAACATACTCTCTATCTGGAAACTGATCATTAAGCTAGTTGTATACCTCAATCTTCTTCTGAATTTATTGATACCGGAAAATTATTTGTCAATAAGATGCCTGCGTAGCGTAATGGTTAACGCGTTTGACTTCTAATCAAAAGATTCCGGGTTCGACTCCCGGCGTGGGTTCTT
>JAJMGF010000028.1:0-187435 GCA_030568495.1 Suhomyces chickasaworum | reverse complement strand
ACTCACGATCTTAAGATTAACAGTCTTACGCCTTAGCCAACTTGGCCACGAAGTCAGATTTCTTGATCGGAGGACATCCACTGGGACTATACCATGACTGAAGACGTGTTCCCACCATTCAAACGATGTTTAACTATATTTCCTACAGTGTAGTTCAGGTTCATGTTCAAACTGCTGCTTCAGACTTCCAAGAAGTTGATATTGGATCCGTTTTTCAAGTTCAAGTGTGGCCTTGAAATCCATACTCAATTGAAGACCAAATTCAAACTTTTCTCCCTATCAAAAACCGGCTTCAATGCTTCACCTAACACCCAAGTAAGTTACTTTGATTGTGGGCTTCCAGGAGCTCAACCCAAGTTGAACCCTGAGGCTGTGGTATTGGCCCTCAAAACAGCAGTTGCCTTGAATAGTGACATCCAGTCGTCATCTGCCTTTGATAGAAAGCATTACTTTTATCCTGATCAACCTTTGGGATACCAAATCACTCAATACTATCATCCCATTGCACGTAATGGACACTTGGAATTATCAGGAAAATATGATGAAATTGACCAAGACTCTAAAACCATCCGTATAGAACAAATACAGCTCGAACAGGATACAGGGAAGACTAATTACGATTCATTTGATCAGACTATCAAGGTTGATTTAAATAGAAGCAATATGCCTTTGATTGAACTTGTAACCAAACCAGATTTTGAGGATTTTCAACAAGTTCGGGCATTTGTGAAGAAGTTCCAGTCCATCGTTCGTTATCTTGATATTTGTACTGGTGATTTGGAAACTGGGGCAATGAGAGTGGATGTTAACGTCAGTATCAATGATCATCCAAGGGTAGAGATCAAAAACTTAGGAAGTCACAGTGAAATTCAGGCTGCTATGAGGTTTGAGTACCAACGTCAGAAATCGTTAATTCAGAATGGTGAGCTGGTGATACAGGAAACTAGAGGTTGGAATGGTCAGAAAACCGTGTCATTAAGACTGAAGGAAGATGCGGTTGATTATAGATATATGCCAGATTCAGAGCTTCCAATCTTAAATTTCGGTCCCAATATAGCTCAGGAAATCACCACCCAAATTCCAGAACTTCCCCAAGCAGTGCTTGAAAATTTATGTGGTAACGTTTACCAACTTGAGCTCAAGTACGCCAAGTTTTTGATTGAAAATAAACCCTTATTGGCTTACTACTACAGCATGTTCGATATAATTGCTATCGAAAACAAAAAAACCGCTAAATTGGTGAACAATTGGCTCTTTCATGAATTCATAGGTGTATTCTCTAAACTAGATAAGGAGGTTGACCTTGAACTATTTCCTGCATCGAAACTCAGTGAGTTGATATTAAGGGTAGAAAATGACAAGATTTCTTTGACATCTTCTAAGATCCTCCTTTCCCAAGTCATTCAGATTCCTATTGATTCAAACATGTCAGTGGATGAATTAATAGAGCATTACGACTTAAGTAACCCAGAAGAATTATCAAAAGAGGAGTTGAATGAGGCAGTACATGAAATATGCCAGGAAATCATTGACAACAACATGGATGTGGTGGAGAAAATTAGGGCAGGTCAGAAGAATTCTCTAAAGTTTTTGGTGGGGTTGGCCATGAGAGAGACTCAAGGAAAAGTCAAACCAAAAGAGTTCACCGATAAGTTTAATGAACTCATATGATATTGGCCATTTACTTTTAAATAGAAAGGCTGAAACACAAGCCATAATATAATGCACGACATATCATAGACAATCATATAAGATAAAGCCAGACATATTAATCGAATCTCACAAATCAGACAAATCAGACAAATCAGATATTCTCAAACCTTTTCAATCACTTGAAACTCATATGAAAAACTTGGGTCTTTGGGGTTTAACAGGGAATGGTTAATATTTTGTTTCAATTCTTTTAAGGATTCTTGGCTAGAATCCTCTTCCAAATAATCCACTAAAGATTTCAATACCAATTCTTGGGAATATGGGGGATCATGATGCAAGTTAAATCCCTGATATGATTCTGTATAAGATTCTTTCAGAGGAGAGCTTTCGGTCAGATCATACTGGGGATTCAAATGGTTTATCACCGGCTTATCAAGGGCATATTTCGAGAATGGGCTCGATCCCGAACTATCTGATTCCGAGAATTCATCCTGAGGTTTCTTGGGCTTCATTCCAAGCATTCTTCTATACATGGCTAAAGCATCGCTTCCCAAACCGAAGATCAGGAAGGTAACCACCGAAAGCACTATGATTGCAATTTTATCTCCAAGCAGATTTATGAGTCCTAGATCTTGATATACGATCCTCGACCGGTCATACGAGAACTGTACTTCAGGTCCAGTGTATTGAACCTTAAGCAGGGAAGTTAAATAAAAGATCGAAAACCCTGAAAGTGCCAAAACCACTAAGCAATTGAAGATCAAAAGTCTAGCAAACTTCCGTACATCAAGAGAGGAATTGGAACACCGAAGAATATTTGAAAGCTCCATTCTCTTGATATAGTATTGAATGAGGGTGAGAAGAGAAAACACCACAGCCACTGCCGACCAGAGCACGCCCCAAATGGTCAACAAAGGAAGGGTAAGAGCAGTAACTCTGTAGGCACTGTAGCATCCTGAATAACGGGCAATGTTATACCTTGAGGCCTGGATGATATAATTGGTGGCCATGACAAAAATTGGAGTGACTAAGCAAATGGCCAAGTTGATAGCCAATTTTCTTTTGGAACCCTGCCCCATGAAAATAGGGTTTCTTGCTCTTAAAATCATGAACATATTCAATGATAAAGCTGCAATGGCTGCAGTGGTCCCTGCAGCAGAACCAGCATCCAACTTGGCCATTACATCACAATATCCTTTACCGTTCCATGCCATGTCAAAATCAGGACCACTCCATACTAGAACACTCACCAGAGTCTTCAAGTTTAAGATGATGAGCCAGAGAATCAAGCAGATTACGGGCACGTTTTTGAATTGAATATGCCATACCAATGGAGGAATCAAGAGTATATTAGCCAATATTGCGAACACCGCAATAGCAATCATTGAGCCTTCCATGATGATCGTGATTATTAGTGAGTTAATCAAGACAATCATGAGAATCAGGCGGGTTTAAATAGCTCTAGAACTCCAATCTAACATCCCCAGAGTGTTGATTGGAGTAACTCCTTTACCATTCGCATTGGGCGATGTGGCGTTTTTTGCGGCAATTGGAAGCAACAAAATTTCCCAATCGAGCCACCAAAGAGATACTTCAACACTGTCATGATACTTTGTGGGAATGGAACTAGGACATGATTTCAGGATCTGACTTGAATTCAGATAGGTTTCTTTGGATAATGGTGGGTTTACTAGTAGGGTCTTCATAGTTAACTTCATTGCATTTAACATCCTGGTATAGCGTATACAAATATTGGGAGGATTGTTACAGACATAATAATTCATAGCCCATTTATTTCGATAATTCTATTACGTACTACTCCTCTTACAAAATAAAAGGTCTAATTCATGGTGAATACGCCAAGTACTTCTATAACTCCATGGAACACTCGTAAAGGTAAAGGGAAGTAATTATTCTAACGATGGAAACAAATTGATTCTATTATTTAGTCAGTTCTCCATAATTAAATCCAAAGCTTACTACTTGTACCTTATGAGATCAGCTTATTGTTCCTTATATAGTATTTGTGATATGTTGTGTCGAGTTTATAACTTTGGTGTCAGCTAACCATTTAGCTTGATCTTTGGAAACATACAATTATCTGATCTCTCAAGTGTCCCAAGTGTCAAGACTCCCATATACAAACCAAATAATACAACTGTTCACACATCTAAACAAAAATCTGCAACCTTAACTTACTAAACTTTAATCTCTCACCACACATGAATTTCTTATCTGTACCTCGAGTGGACTAGCACTCTGTTCCCTCAGCATATGCACAGATATGTAGGTACTATTGTGATGCAGATGGAAATAAGGTTGTATATAAGAGTTTCGCAACTACACGTCCCTTTATCTCTCCTTGTAGAGCGGCTACAGACTAATGCTTTGAAAATTAGCTTAATGGGACATGAAGTTCTCACCCCTCCAACTTTCAGCTTCTCAGAACAACAGTTACGGCAGATAATTTTAAGTTTGACCTAGAAAATAAATATCATCAATTTGACTCGAATTTGAGAAGAATTGGAAAATGGAATGGTGAATGGCTCCCGAGAATCTAGCTTGAGAGCTTAGCTGTTACGATATTTGTACTGTTGGGGCTCGTTTCTAGGGGTGTGCAACTTTTCACCAGATTCGTATCAAAACTCCATGATTTAGATTTTCAAAATGAATAAGAGTGTGGAAGGGCCTCCTCCCGACGGAATTTAGAGTGAAGTATCCACACGATGGGGGTAATGTTGGCGTAGTTTTCTACGTCGTTTATGTATGTTTATGTATGATTATGTATCTTAATGTGTGTCTGCTTGGAATATGTATGTCTGCATCAAATGTTTACAAAAGGACGTGTAATAGCACGGCATATAGGCGTTTTTCAAGGAATGACCTCTTCGACGGGTTATATCTCCTCTTGTAGAGAGGCTAAAGACTATTGATTTAAAAATTAGCTTAATCAGGTGTACTGTTATCACCCCTCCAACTTACAGCTTCTCAAAACAACAGCGACAGAAGATAATTTTGAGTTTGGACTAGAAAATATATTTCATGAATCAGACACTGATTTGAGAGGATTTCACCAAATTTGGAAAATTCCTTGGTGGATATCTCAGGATTGAGAGGTCTGATCGACTAGCTGATTTAAAAAGTGCAATCTTGGGGGTCGATTCTAGGGGTGTACAACTTTCCACCAGATTCAGATCAAAACTCCAAGTTTTAGTTTTTCAAAATGAATAAGAGTGTGGAAGGCCTTCCTCCCTACAGGATTTAGAGTGAGTTATCTACACGAACGGGGCAATAGTGGGGTAATTCTTGACGTACCTTGATGTATCTCTCATGTATGTCTGCATGGTGTCTGCATGAGGATGGTAATGAAAGCGAATGTCAGACTTTAAGCATTGAACAATTATTTCAAACTTTCAGAGTTACTTTATTTATTGGTTACTGTGACATCACTAGCGCAAATTTACCCGGTCATTTATACAGAACAATTTCTCTTTCATACAACTATAACACTTCAAGAAGTGGATTATTACACTAATGAATTCGATATATTAAAATTTTCAATGACAATATTACTAACAAGAAGAAAATAAATATGACAGTACAGGAAATGGTTGTTTAAGCAATGACAGTCTTCAAAACTGGGTCAGCACTGACAACACCAGCGAATTTTTGATCCAAGAACTTCAATAATTCCACAACCTTGGCTCTCAATTCATTGTTGGCGAATTGCTTCAAGTTGTCAATGTTCTCTTCTCTACCTAAAGTAGATTCATTGATCAACTTAATTCTTTCAGCATCGGCCAAGAAGACCTTGGAGAAGATCTCCACGATCTTTGGGGTTTGGTCCACGATGTTTTGGTTTTGAGATTCGTATAACTTGATGATCAACTTGAAGATTGGAGCGTTTTCTTCCAAACCAGTCTCCAATGGCAAGTGACCCAATAATGGGCCGATGACGTGTTCCAATGGAACGGAGGATTCATGCTTCAAGGCCAATCTGGCAACACAACCAGCAGCATTGGCGTATGATCTGTTGATGACATCCTTGGTTTCTTCATCATCAGTATCAGCCTTTCTGTCAGCCTTACTCAACAATTGGAATAATAATTGCAAGATGGTTGGGTAGGTGGCAGAGAGATCAATGGAACTGTGTTCAACAATCAAACCAATACCATAAGCAGCATTACCCTTAACTTCTAAGGACTTATCGTTGGAAGCTCTGTCAATGAACACTTGCAATAACTCGTTACTGAATGGGTTGTTAGCCTTCAATCCGCCAACAATCTCAGCAATGGCACCAGCAGAACTGACTCTGATGGTCTTGGACTTGGAGGCAAGGTTGGACAACATGATATCCTTGAAAGAAGTGAAGATCTTGGCGAAGTCACCTTCTAAAGCAAGAGACAAGTTGACCAAAACTTCAAGAGCAGACTCGTATAACAAAGCATCAGTTTCAGAAGCTTCTTGTTCTTCATCACTTGGGCCTTCTTCATCTTCAACTTGACATGGATGTTCCTTCTTCAAAATGGTCATTAATTGAACACAAAGCTTCTCTAATTCTCCAGTGTTATTAGCATCATCAATAAGAGCAATAGCACCAAAGTTGAAAAGACTGTCAGCAATACTGTCCAAAATGCAAATCACCATGGAAATTTCGAATTCTTCTTCTAAAAGAGGAATGGCAATGGTTCTGACTTGTTGAATCAATTGTAAGATAGATTGGTCAACATATGGAGTGGATGGAACACCCTTTGGTGCCTTGTAATCCTCACCGTAATGGGCCTTGAACATGGCCTTGGTGATTTTGAATAAGGTGTTCATAGCAGATTCTCTCATACCGTAAGAGTTTTCGATTTGATCACTCAAAGTCTTGATGGAAGCTTCAAGGTACTTAACGAATTCAGCTCCAGTACCAGTAGCCAATTCAGCCAAAGCAACAGCAGCAATTTCCTTTTCGATGGTAATACCAGTATGAACATTGACACCGTTAGCCAAATCTTCTTCTTCAGCGTTTTCATCGAAATCTTCAACATTGAAAGTGAATTCATCTTGTTCCAAACACTTCAAGATTTGTGGAACAATTTGGTCCAAGAATCCAGCAAATTCTTTACCGTATACCTTGGCCATGTTAGAGATGAAAGCAAAACCAGATTCTCTAATTCTAGAATGTTCAGAGTTCAAGGAAGTGTAAGCAGCTTCAACCAATGGTTTAGCATAAACAGAGAACGATTCGGATCCAACAGCTCTGGCCATGGTAGAAATGTTTTCGAAAGTCATGGCTCTCAATTCAATGTCATCTTCAGTCAAACCTTCAGTTTCTTGAATACTGATGAATGGTTCCAAGTATTGAACAGAGTTGTTGAAGTAAGGAGTGAAAGCCTTACCACTAGCGAAAGCAGTAGAACCGATGGCGGAGACAATAGCAGACTTAAGAGAGGAAGTGTTTGCTTGTTGTAACATGTGGAACAACTTGTTCATCAATGGTTCAATATAAGTACCCATAGCATCGTGACTCATGAATTCAATCAATCCATCCAAAGCGTAACAAGCATACTTGTAGGTCATAACTGAGGTAGCGGAGTCAATGATCTCGATAATCAATGGCAATAAATCTTCGTGGTGAGAAGCAACGATATCTTGCAAGTCAGAAGTGACATTAGACAAAGCTCTCAAAGCAGCAACTCTGACAATGATTTCGGAATCCTTAAGACCAGCAACAAGAGCAGAGACGATCTTTGGAACTTGAGTGGAATAGTAATCTGGAGAACCACTGGAAGCAACACCAATACTCAATAATATACCTCTTCTTTCGAATTGATTAGAAGAACTCAAGAATTTTGGTAAAAGTTCGAATAATGGGTTGATGACTTGAGAAGGTGGTAATTCACCAGATAATGAAGCCACTAATCTCAAGGCCAAAGATGATGGGGTACTTTCTTCGTTTTCATTTTCTTCATCTTCATTGTCCAATTCATCTTCAACATCGACTTCTTCCGATGCAATTTGAACAGCAATTTGAATAAGGTGAGGACCAAGCTTGTTGGCAGAGATCTTGGATTTTCTCAAGTTGACACAAGAAATCAAGAATTGTAAACCAAAGGTTCTGTATTCATCGTCCAATTGAGTGTTGGCGGAGATTTCAGCAATGAACTGGATCAAATTGATTAAGTAGTCACCCACCAATTTGGTATCCAAGAAGATCAAACTGTTGAATACATTGAAAACATCCTTGGCCTTTTCGGAGTCGTCATTGGAGATGACTTCCTTCAATACTTCGACCATATGTGGGATGGATTCTCTGAATTTGGAGGCAAGTTCAGGGTTGATTTGACTGTCTTCCTCGATGAATTGAGAAATCACGTCCAAAGACAAAACGGCATTGACTCTGATGTCTCTGGAAGATTGATCAGACAACAAACCACTGAACAACACCAAGAAATCATTGATGTGAGGGGCCAAAGCTGGGATTTGGGTTTCCAAGAGGGTATATAAGGTGTAAACAGCCATTTCCTTGGTTTGGACATCATTCTCGTTGACACCATTGACCAAAGTTGGCAAAAGATCGGCCCATTCGTTGTTTTCAAGGTCGATTTCACCAATGGCAGCAACCACTCTAGCAGATGAATGTCTGATAAGCTTAGATGGTTGTTTGAAAGTATTGGTCAACAAAGCTTGTCTAATAGCAGGCTTGGAAGCAGAATCAACCTTTTCCCAGTTAGATAAAACCAATTTTCTTGCTTCAACAGCGGCTAATTGCTTTAATTCATCATCTTGAGCAGTTTGTAAGATTTGAAACAAAGCTGGCAATGCCAAAGGATTGGTGTAGAAATCTTTGGTCAAAGAATTCACGGCTTGCTTGATCACATTGGAGTCTGGAACCAATGTCTTTCTCAAGGTCTCTTCCAATGAGGAAAGGTACTGAGCGTCCATGATTTCTAACGGTTGAGGAAGAGTTGTTATGAAACGTAAAACGGTTAATGAATCAATTGCGTGTATATAGTCTGAAAAAAATTTGAGATGAGATCATGTGAGTGATGGTCGTGCAAGTCAATCTGATCTGACGGTCGTCTAGTGGTGTCTAAGGAAATGAATGGAGTGGACTGGTCCGATTCCATTTGGGGAGGGGAAGAAATGGTGAGTAGACTTTTTATTTTTTGATTTGAGTTTGGCTATGAATTATTCTTTATACTCCTGATAATTGGTGTATATGGTGATTACATAATCAGTAAGTGATAGCTTATTTATATTAACTTATGTGATATATCTTTGTTTTCTCTATAATAACTTGAAGTTATACTCTTTATAAATTAGAGAGTTAAGCTGGTTGATTAGAGAGAGTTAAGCTGGTTGATGTACCAATTATATTTGGAAGGCACTTCAGCTTTTGTGATGCAATGATGAGATCCGAGAACTTTGATATGAATCGACTTATAATACACACTGAATCATCAATCTAACATCCTGATCCATAAGGAGGGAAAGGTAACCAAAATATCAAAAAATCATATCTATTGAATAAAATTGATCGAGTGCCATTGAGTTTAAATGTGTCTTCTCTGTTGATTGGTAGTTAATATGACTTCTTTTCTTTATTATTAAGTAATTACATCAAGTCACTTAAATTAGATGGCATCTCCCGTATTTTGGTGGTATAATATTTCTCCAACGTTTTCAATTCTTTCTTATCATCCTTCACCAACAAATTGATGGCTAAACCCTTTCTTCCAAATCTCCCCGATCTACCAATTCTATGAATATAATTTTCTTTGTCCAAAGGCAAATCGTAATTGATCACCAATGATACTTGTTGAACATCAATTCCTCTAGCCCAAACATCGGTAGAAATCAATACTCTAGAATTCCCATTTCTGAAATCATTCATAATCACATCTCTTTCATCTTGTTTCATATCTCCGTGCATTGCCACCACAGTGAAATTCTGCTTCCTCATTTGCTCAGTAAGCCAATTAACTTTGGTCTTGGTGTTACAGAATATAACTGCTTGAGTAATGGTGAGCGAGTCGTATAAATCACATAATGTATCAAACTTCCAGTCTTCTTTATCACATTGAATGTAATATTGCTTTATCCCTTCAAGGGTCACATCTTCTCTCTTGACCAAAATTTTTACCGCATCAGAGGTAAACTTATTGATCATCTCAAGTACATCTCTAGTAAGGGTAGCACTAACAACCACCATTTGGATATTGGCATTAACAGTTTTTAAGATTTCAAAGATCTGCTCTTTGAATCCATTAGTCAATAATTCATCGGCCTCATCTAGAACCATAAGCTTTAAATTCTTTAAATTTAAAGCTCTTCTCTTAATTAAATCTAAAAGTCGTCCTGGAGTTCCACTAATAATTTGTCTCTTTGCTTTCTTTAAATTCTTTATATCTTCATTGATTTGACTTCCTCCAATACATCCATAAGATTGAATCTTCATGAATTTACTCAAATGTTGAATTACCTTTTGAATCTGTACTGCCAACTCTCTAGTAGGTGAAAGAACGAGAGCTTGACAATCTTTTGATCCGACGTCCAATGCTTCAAGCATTCCAATCAGGAAAGTGGCGGTTTTCCCTGTTCCTGATTGTGCTTGTGCTATCACATCCTTACCAGATATGATCTGCATAATTGCTCTAGATTGAATGGCAGAGGGGGTTTCAAAACCATAGTCATAAATCCCCTTCAAGAGTAAAGGGTCAAGGTTCATACTTTCGAAAGTCTTATGTACTTTTATCTTTGAAGATGTAGAAGTGAACTCAAGTTCATCATCGAAGTCCCTATCGAAATCCATGGTAAATGTGTGTGATACTGATAAATGGTTATAGTCTATATAGTGATGGGGTGGGTTCTGCGACATTTGTGGTGATGAGCAGCACGACACAGCGCGACACAGCGCGATATTCTCTCCACCTCTCAGAGTAATGGTCATCTCAATTACTTTGATCCCACTATTGTCCCCAAATAATTCCAAGAATCCACCTCCATTCCATGTCGTCAATCATAGTCCTTATAGGTGGTGGTCATGCTGCTGGAAAAAGAACTACTGCGAACCTTTTGAAGGAAGAAATTGAGACTTCCATGATGCAAGAACCCTCAATCGAATTGATCGATCTCAAAGACTACGAAGTAAAACCTCAAGATGACGTTTCTCTTCTCAACTCCAAAGCAAGTGCCATCACCGTCAACAAGGGAGGAAACAAAATCCCAGCGTTGAAGCCTTCTCGGTTCCAATTCGATAAATTAAAGCAACATCTTCGTCAATATGACTCCTCCAGTCAGAATCAAAAAATTTACATTGTCCATGGTCTCTACGCCTTATATGACAAGGAATTGAGAGATATGGCCCATATGCGTATTTTCATCGATAGTGATCCAGACACTAGGTTGATCCGTTGGATTAGAAGAGATATCATTAATTGTGAAACTCCTAAATCATTGGAATTCGTCATCAATTCTTACTTACAAGGAGCCAGAACCGAAACAAGTGACTATATCTTCCCTACCAAGGAGTTTGCCGATGTCATCATGCCAAGAGGAGCAGATTGCAATGCCGTCAAGTTGATTTTCGATGGAATCTTGATCAATTTGAAGGATAAGAACTTGGTCAATACCGAAAGAGTACGTGGTAACTTACGTCCAACCAGTAACTTCGACATGGAAAAATTCGACGTTCAAAAGAACAAGTTTTACTCATTAAGTTGATACTTTTTAACATCATTTCTCTAATTCCTACACTTGCATTTCATAGACAGTAATAGCTCACTGTTTAATAGAAAGGGTCCTACTCAAGCCCTAAGTATATACAAAATAAACCCTACATTTAAATTCAAAACTAGCCCAATAGGCAATATATTACATATCTATTAGAGAGATCCATTTTTGATGAATTCGGTGATTGGATCATTTTCAATTGAATAAGTGGTCAAGTTTTTGATGGTTTCACCAGAGATCAACTCACGTAATTTCTTATCATTGTTATACCAATTCTTGATCAAATAAGCCATTTCTTTACTCTTCAAATCATTAAAAAAGTCTTGGTTAATTTCAAAACTATTGTGCTCCACAATAGTTTTAATGATGAAATACAACTTGTCGTAGCTAACACCACTTTTGATGAACATATCAATAATTACACCTTGAGGAATATCTTGAGAAGAACTGTTCGCTTCATCTTGTGAAGTTTTCAAGTATTTTCCAATTAATTTGATCAATTCATCAATTGGAAATACCAAGTCATTAGAAGATAATTTCATACCAACTGTGATAAATGCATTAGTTAAAGGAATGTAAAATGGATCGGCTTTCTTAGAATTCAAATACTCGAAATAAATCTTTTCAAATAACAATTCCCATCTCTTCAAAATATCATCAGAGTTCTTGTAATCAGAAATCTTGAATACCCCCAAACATAAGTCGTAATAACCTAATGGGTCGGTATAGTCATTGAAGAGATCACTTATAGTCAATATCTTGTAGTTCAATGCATTGATGGCAATCTCTTTATTATCCTTGCTGATTCTGGTATCGTTTTTAATAGTATTAACAATATCCCACTGTAAATTACCAACATCAAACAATTCTTGAATGACTGCTGACAATTGAATCATCTTTTGTCTCAAGTTAGGAGGACAAACACAATTACAGAAACCATTTGCTCTTGATAAATATTCAATTCTCTTTGTAAGATCCAATTGAAATTCAGAAATTGCCAAAGTATAAAGAATACTTGATGCATCATAAAAGTTATCTCTCTTTGCGTGATATAACCATAATAAATCGCTTAAAGCTAAACTTCCTTGGGATTTTTCTTGTAAAAATGGTAAGATGAATGGAGTGTTAATCTCCAATAATCTTTCACTGATACCTTGATTAATGAACCAATTATAAAATTCATAGTGGAATGATTTATCTTGGGAAGCAAAGCAAGTGTCATATGTCAAGTTTCTCAACTCCAACATTTCATTTATTTCAAGTTGATTGGCTGACTCAGTAATTCTCAAAGCTTCCGTATCAACCTTGGTTAAAATTTTGAAGATCAATCCATAAAGTTGAGTACGTCTAGTAGAAACAATCTCTTCAGGACGGTTTGGAAGAACTGGATTAACTGAGTTGATATTATTAGCCCCACCTGATGGTAACGCTTTCTGTGCAAGTTTCAATAAAAGATCAACAGCACCACTGTAAAATCTTAATTCTAACATAATATCTATGGAATTTCCAATATTTTCCAATGTAAGAGATTCATGGGCTTCTTCAAAAAGCTTGACCGAATTTTTCAAGCATTTAATTTTCAAGTCATTATCACGACTTCCGATGTTTTTGGCTCTAGTTAAATTTTCAATAGCTTTGAAAATATACACGTCATCAGTAGAGCAAAAGGAACCACAACGTCCTTGCAAAGATGATGCAATCAGATCAATTGATCCACCCTTGAGAATATTTTTGTTGATAATTGAAGACAAAAGGTCTTTTATCAAGTTCTTCACTTCCTTTGAAGGTAACAACAAATCCTTAAAAGTTAACAATAAGAGATTCAGTTGGTTAACTAAGGACAAAAACTTGAAGATTTCATTAAAACTTGTTTGGTTTTCCTCAATCAAAACCATAAGGAAAGATAAAGCCTCCTTCATGGAGTTCAAAGACTTAATTATCGAGGTAAATGCAATGTGTTCAGCTCTTAAACAGACCTCATTTTCGAATTGATTTGGGTCAGAAGAATAATTTGGAGCATTCAAGCCTTGGATTTGGTTTCCATTCTCAACTAAAAAGTCAATCAAAACAATAATAGAGCCAATAAAGAATTCCACTTGACTTTTATCAATGTTGAGCTGTTGGATGAGCAAATTGTCATCCTTAATGCTAGAAGAATCAACTTGACCTAGGTTCAGGATCTTAATATGAGGTAAGGGTTTAAACACCTTTACATTCCAGAAGTCTCTAAACAATCTAGAAATCAAAAGACAAGTACCATAAAATCTGTCACTCAAAACCACTTGATCCACAGTTGGGTGCGATGCATCAGCACTATGAGTAAGTGTTTGGTGTCCAATTGTGACTGGGTGATCGCCTAATCTGGCACTGTTACCACAGGTGGAAAACAAGATTTGAGCCTTTCTCTTAAATAAATCATTAGATGAGTGATGACCATATGAACATGACAAGTAAAGTAATGATGAGCAAGCTTCTTCTGAACCATTTTCTTCAATAAAGTATTCGATGGTATTTTCATTCAAAGACCTTAAGATTTGATCAGAAGTTTTGTATTGATAAATAACAATACCGTAATTGGTCAAAATTGCAAATCTCAAAGGTTTCTTAGTATATTGACTAGCCAAAACGTTGGAATAACCATTTGGTGATTGGGTAGCATTCATTGAAGGAGTGATTTGAACAATATCATGAATGTATGTGAAATTGTTGACATTATCATCGGCTCCATAATCAATGAATTCAGCGTTCTCCACCAACTTATTATTTTTCTTCAAGAACCCATAATTAGTTGTTGCAATGAAAAGTTTATCAGACTTTTTGGTTCTCTTAACACATAAGAAGACCCCAGGACTGATGATCTTGGATATCTTTGTATTCTTTAATAATTGAGATCTTTGTTGATTCTCGATCATCTTAGATAAGTGTTGCTTGCTTGTTGTGTATGCATCCAAGTCGGTTGAAACTTCTGGAATTTCTCTTGAAGGAGGAAACTTTATTGTGACAAGATTCAATCTTAAAGAGGTAAATGACGATGTTGAAGAGTAGAAAATTCCAAAAGTACTCGAGGTACCACCAAGTTTCAACAATATTCTGCAACCATTAGAGGTAACAGCTATCAATTGGACTTGATTTGATTCATGTTTTGAAATGTGTTGAATGTTAATGATCCTGAACTTCTCGAACACTTTGAAGTTTGCAACGTCAACAAAAATGTTAGAAGAGCTTTTGAAAATTTGACTTGGTAATAACTTGCTTGCTTCTTGAAGTTGGGTTTGTTGAGAATGAGTGGAATGAGGGTTTGTCTGAATAGAAGGAGATGGTAATTTGTAAACTCTGATAACAGACTTATTAGATAAAGAATACAATACATCTCTTTCTGAATCTATTTCCAACTGACTCAATGTTTCCGGAATTTGAGCACCTTGTTTAGATGTGGCTGAATTTTCGGAGTAATTGAACAAGTATGAATTGCTAAATTTGTTTGGTATGACTGATGATAATCCACTCTTAGTCAAACAAGTTTTGTCACATCTATTTTTAATGAAGGAAGACTTGTTTGAATAGTCCAATCTCCAAATGTTGGTACCATCACTCTCTCCACTGAAATAGATGTCTCCCGTTTTTGGATTCTCAACAAAGTTATTCACAGCCAAGCCTTGGGTTGAAACAGATAAGTCTGGGTTGAATATTTCCAAGTTGTTGAGAGTCTTATCATATTGGACGATGAAGATTTGAATGCTCATAGTAGTTGCAATTAAGAGAAGGTGGTTAACTTCTTTGACAAATACCCCTGGTTTAGGCTTAACAAGTTTTACCTTTAAGATGGTATTTCTGATTTGGTCAATGGTTAAGAACTGGTTGGCCTGATTGAAAGACGATTGAGGTAATTTGTAATTCCATAAGATCAACTTATTGTCTACGGTGATCCAAGTTCTATCAATCTCAGGAAATAAACCCATATTCGTACCACATTCGCTAGAATTGTATTCATCAAAGAACTTGTCGGGTAAGTTCAACTGGTTGACCTTTTCAAATGCAGAAAACTCGCCCATACCATTTTCATAATCAAACGAGTAGTTATCCAATCCAGTAGTACTCTTGTCCACGGTCTCACCCAAATACATATCACCAGGAATCATGGAATCAATTTTGGTCAAGTCTGTGATGAATTTCGATCCCAATTTAAGAGGTGAAAGTGTGGAAAAGTTGGGCACATTGATCTTGTAGTTGACTTGATTGGTTTCAAGGTTCAAAGGGTGGAGAAACCTCTTGGGAAGCCCATTTCTAGATGAAGCATCATTTGAGGCTGCGGTTTTATCTTGATGAAATTGCAAGGAATCTAATGACTCCTGTAAGCTGAGAGTAGGAGTTATGAATTTAGATTCCATTGGTTTGGGATTCGCCGACAGGAACATAGTGATGATGTTGTTTACGAAAAAGTTTCAGTTGGTAAGTGCACGCGCAAGATTGCAACTATTTTGATGTTGCGGAACAATCACCACCAGGTGTATTGTGGGATTGCAGATAGGAGCAAATAGGAGGGAACACTGCAAAACTGCAAAGCACAACTAGGCGGTAAGGTTGTGTATGGGAACTATCGGAGGTATGTTTTCTGGTCATTATGAGGTATAATGGGTCGTGGTCGTGGTATGAACTGTATTATGGGACGCTCTTACGATATCAAACTGGCTGTGAAAAGTATACCTTGAGAAGTGCAAAGCGCAAAGCTAAAACGAAATTAGGAATGGGTAAAATCTTGAGTTATATGAAGGTTGTGGATCAGAAAAGGTGAAGGATGATGGCGTGAATCCATGGATAAATCTTCTTTGGTCTAGTTGGATAATTCATTGAATTGAGCTAAAGGAGTATCTATCGGCTATCAAATGAATAAAATAGCATCATAATAATTGATGAAGAAATGGGAAAGTATTAGCAAGAAAAATGAGCATTTGGCTGCATATTTGGTTGCTTAGTTGGCTGCCTATTTCAATGAAACTTTGAAGAAGTTTTGGTTTCTAAACTAGTACTTGATCCTGACTACTTGCTCTATGGATGATTTGGTTCATAATAGCCCAAGTTTGTCGATCTCAATTGAAGGAGGTTACAAATCTACGAGGCTTGTTCTACCCATGTTATTTTATTCTTCTTTTGCCAATTGACCCAATACATTTGCCAATTGACCCAATACATTTTCCAATTGACCCAATACATTTGCCAATTGACACTCCAGGTATCTTGAGCTTCAACAAATTCATTCTCCCCTCTAAGATGAACATCTCACCTAGCATGAAAGGTAGAATTTCAATACTGATTACGATATTAACGACTGGGTTTCGTCAATCGCCACTCTCCTATATTTGAATGATACACTGAACCGTAACTATATGGGAATTCTCACCTACTTCATTCCATCTTCTTCCAAAAGATGAAATCATATGGCTACATACATTATCACAATCTTGCGCCAGCTTTCAAGATGGTGAGAGTGATCAGATTATGTTGGAGAAGTATTATGCAATGGAGAATTCTTCGTGGTAGAATTGAGAGAATCCTTGCCACCACAATGAATGAATTGTGATAGAATGAGTTTCATCTATTCATCTATGGTGAATTTGCTGCTGTTTTTAGTGATTCGGCTATATTATCTAATCTGCAGCTATCATTACTGATTCCGCCATTTCGGCTTCAGTTTGACCCACACTTAATCCAATATTGGCTATTGACTTGCCTTCAGCCAGAACCTTGGTTAAGCCACCTTCAGTGCCATATCTCGGAATGATTCAACTCCTAACACTGGTGGTGTGTCGCAACCATGCCGTTTCTTATCTGGCCCCAGACCCCTTAAGAAGGATGTTTTGCACCATTTCATCCAATTGGTTCATTATGAAGGTGTTATTCTTCTTAACTGCTGTTGTAGCTGCCAATATTATCAAAGAAAACGCTGAATTTGTCTTAAAACTCGGGCCACAGAAGTTCGTTGTCACCACCGAGAGCCAAAAATGGGAGTTGAAGCGAAATAATATCAATTTTATTGATTACACCAAGTATATTGGAGATGAATATTTGAACAACTTTCTCCTTGCAGATTTCCTGGGAGAAAGTATTGGTGTTCAAACCCCAATGCACCAAACTCTTCCTAAGCAGCATTATCCTGAAAATGTTCAATTTGAAAATGAAGTATTTAAGCTCTTCAAAGAAATTAGTAAGGAGAATTTGCAAAGTTTGCTTACAAAGTTTTCTTCCTTCTATACTCGTTATTATAAGTCTAAGCATGGACTTTCTAGTGCCAATTGGCTCTATCAACAGCTTGTGGAAATTACTAACGGCACCCCGGGTGCTCGGGTTGATAAATTCAAACATGATGGATGGGATCAATTCAGTATTGTGGCAGTATTACCAGGGAAATCTACTAAGAAAGTCATTCTTGGGTCTCATCAAGACTCTACCAATTTCGTTAGTCCCGAAACCTCACCTGCCCCTGGAGCAGATGATGATGGTTCCGGTGCAGTAACGGTGCTTGAAACATTCCGCGTTCTTGCTTCAGCTTATAAGGCTGGAACATGGACACCACATCACACAGTGGAATTCCATTTCTATTCGGCTGAAGAGGCAGGATTATTGGGATCCATAGATGTATTTTCCCGGTATGCTGCTTCTAAGGAAGAAGTATTGGCTATGGTTCAATTCGACGAAACTGGGTCCACCGAGAAGTCGGTGCAAAATGGAGTAGAAAAGCATTTCGGTTTAATGCTGGACTATGTCAATGACGATTTAAACCAATACCTCAAGCTCATTATTGGAACCTACAATGATATTCCTTATCATGAGACACGCTGCGGTTATGCATGTTCCGATCATGCTTCTGCCCTTGAACGAGGATATCCGTCAACATTTGTCACTGAGAGTGAAGCTCAACTTACCCTGGCATATATTCATACTGCCTTGGATACCGTTGACCGGATAGATTTTGACCACATCAAAGAACATGTAAAACTTGGTGTGGCTTATTTGTATGAGCTTTCCAGCTCCAAATAGCTAGGTTTCCATCTGCTGAGATAAGTCCAGATTATCAGGGTCCAAACAATCAGGGTTCAGATAAGACAGGCTCGGATATACAGGTCCTCAAAGTACAAAGCTAGCTAGAAACTATTAAAAAGACGTCATATCTTGATGGTATGGATGACAATTAAGTGTAAAGTAAAGTTGTAGAAATAGTGATAATCACTAGAAATGTTACTAGTATCAATTAATGTGAATATCCTTCATGAAAAGTAAGATTCTTACGAAAATCCATCTTAGTCAAACTACATGATCTTATAACTTCCTAAGTTGAAATGCGGTCAATTGACTTCAAGTGATACTTCAAATATGCTTCAATGATACAATTGATACTTCAAGTATGCTTCAATGATCCTTCAATGAAACTTCAATGACACCTCAAATGATACAATTGATACTTCAATTGATGCTTCAATGATACTTCAAATGACTTATTCTGCTAAAAGGATAGGTGATTGGAATAAAAGGTTAGTGATTGGGGGTGATTGGGGTAAAAGGATAGGATTGAATAAAAGGATAGGATTGGGTAGAAGGGCACTTTAAAACATTTATTAATAATACATCAACAGAATTAATGGGATTCGGTTTCTTCACCTTCTTCAGGTCTCTTGGCATATCTGACAACATCGAAACTTCTTTGCTTAAGGTTGGTTAAAGTATACTTGGACTCAGAAGCCTCATCAACAACAACACGTTGCTTGGCTTCGGCTTCCACAAACAATTGAACACCTGGTCTTAAGAACTTTTCGAAAGCTGAGATTTGGGTCTCGTTGAACACGGAAACATTGTACCATTCAGCGGTCTTTTCACCCTCTGTTGGGGAATACTTGTTAACTGCAAGGGAGTAGTTGATGAACTTGACACCATCTTTGGTCTCCTTGAAGTTGACGGAACCGACTGTTCCAAGAAGTTGCACGCGTGCGAAGGAAGGACGGGCTAAGGTGGTGGAAAATTGACGTAATTGTCTAAGCATTGTGGAAGAATTGAGATAGAAACGATGTAATACGCGTAGTGGCAACAAAGTGGACCTATACAAATGTTTGAAACTCACGCGGTGCCCTCAACGTGATGCTGGTGTGGCGCACGACCCTGTCATACATATCTCAGGAGTGCGATAAGCTTGATTACTCCTTACTAAACGGTTGAACCCAATCAATCGACAGCGTTATACAGTACGTACTTTGGATAATGATTGAATCAGGATAGAGTGGGTTGGTTCAGGGCTGTGCAGATGCATTGGCTCTGTTTTGAAGCCGATTCCTATGCATTTGTCATGGAGTATGCTCAGTGGCAACCACACCCCATAACCTCCGTTAGTTGTGGAGAACATAACAAATCCAAGCTTCGGTTGGTTAACATATCACACAGTACTAACGTTGGATATGAGATCCCAATTTAAAGACGAACATCCTTTTGGTAAGTATGGAAACGTGGTCTAGGCTAGGGATACCCGGGGCCACCGAGAGACCAGAGACTAGAGACCACATCCATCGCGATCTTGATACTAACATCCAGAGAAGAGAAAGGCCGAAGCAGCCCGGATATCCGAGCGTTTCAGCGACAGAGTTCCTGTCATCTGTGAGAAGGTGGAGAACTCCGATATACCAGAAATCGATAAGCGTAAGTACTTGGTGCCGGTGGACTTATCGGTGGGTCAGTTTGTTTATGTGATTAGAAAGAGAATCAAGCTTCCTAGTGAAAAAGCCATTTTCATTTTTGTCAACGATATCTTACCTCCTACAGCTGCTTTGATCAGTACCATCTATGAAGAACATAAGGATGATGATGGTTTCTTGTATGTGTTGTACTCAGGTGAGAACACTTTTGGTGAGATAGATGTTTCGGAATTGGACCTTTCTGACTTTGATGAATCGGAATTGGAAGGCTATAATGGTCCATGATCACTTGAATAAGTCAGAAGCCACACTGGTTTGTCCATGATCACTTGAATAAGTCAGAAGTCACACTGGTTTGTGTCTGGCTGTTATTTTTATTGTCTGGTGTTAAGAATGTTTCGTTTTAGCTTTTACGATATATGAGTGGTCTAAAAAGTGTAAGTTAATCTGTAGACCTCGTAGTATGTTGGATTCAATGGTAAATTTAATGCCAACAGGTGGAGCAACATCAAGTTTGTTGATCAACTGTTAAACTCCTCGGTGAATTAATTCACATATTTAATGAGGGTTGGTATTAATGAACTCAGCATTGTTGAAGAAATTGAAGGAATTGAGGAATTGAAGAATTTTACTGATTATTCTTTTAGATACTCCTTCATGATGTCACATAATCCTTCGGAATAAACCAATAATTGAAGGACGGAGACCCTTTTTCTTCCCCCCTTTAACTCCGACCTTTGTCTACTACCTTTTTCTACGAATTGTCGTCTCAAAATGGATAGATATCCCCCATGGACCACGAAGTCACCTTTGGTTGAACAACAATATCAATTTTAAACCCAAGATTGGAGGCTTTGGTAATAATTCTGGTGATCTTCAATTGTATAGAAGATCTTTCTTATTTGTGACTACCCATCAAAGAATAACAACAATCTCCCACCTAGCAACTTTACATCAATTTTGAGAAACTGTATGCAAATCTTGATTAGAGGTAATTAGCGTGTCTGATGAAAATTTTTTGATTGTATGAATTTGATAACTGAAAAGTTTGACTTGAACTAATAGCTATTCGGCTCAGTGCTCAATGTACCTTGACGAATAGGTTAGGCATTTTAAGTGCATTTTAAGTGCATTGACGAATAGTATATGCATTGCAAAAAAATAATGGCAATTGCCCACGCTTCCCCATAGCTTCTAGAGTGCAAGGCTTAATATAGCAATAGTATCTAACACGCTAGCTAAAGAAATTGGATAATGTAAGCAACAACTTATGGACTCCTGTTACAATTACTGAATCGGTAAAGTCTGAAAACAGTGTACAAATTCGTAGCCATCTCTATCTTCTATCTCTATCTCTATCCTTCTATCTTCTATTATCCTTATCCTTCTATCCTTATCCTTATCCTTCTATCCTTATCCTTATCCTTCTATCTCTAATTTACTATTATTTATATCTATCATCTGTTTAGATTTACTAGTGCTTGCTGTTGTTACTGGAGATCTACTAGTGTTTCTTGTTGAAGGATGTTTTTGTCTTTTGTTTTGTTGATATTTCAGAGGGGAAGGAATTGAACTCGTGCTTCTCATGCTGAAAGGAGGGTAGAATTATTCACTTAATTATAAGATTCCGTCCAATTTGAGAATCGCAGATCCTGCCACCTTTGAAGGTTTGTTATGGTCGCAAATGTCTAGCCATGCATGTCTACATTAAATGGTGCCGCATTGGTACTGCGTGTCTGAGTACTATTTAGTACTATTTAGTAAATAATGCATAAGTCATAAGTACTTCTTAACTCATAGTACTGAATAATTAGAGTAATTACTTCATTGGTATAGTGCATAATTCGGACAATGCCCATCCAATTGTGACTATATTCATATATTTCATGGTAGTGTGTTTCTCATAGTATTTTCTCCACCGAGAATCCTCAATGATTGTTTGAATATTATTTCACTGACAATCAGTCCGACACGGTTATCTAGAAACATATCAACATGAGAGAGATTATTATTCTGATGATAATTTTTATGATAATTTTCTCATGAGTTTTTCTCATGGCTTTTCTTTGGTATATAAGTAGGAGAGTCCCCATGTTCAAATAGTATCCACCAATCTCACTTAGTCATTCGTTATGAAGTTCTCCACCATCTCCGTTCCAGCTTTCGCAGCCTTCGCTTCCGCCGCCGTCTCTAACGACACCACCGTCTGGACTGACGTTGTTGTTACCGACTGGGTCACTTACTGTCCAGGTCCAACCCAACTTACCGTCACCAAGTGTGATGGTCACGTCTGTGGACCAACTGTTATCACCGTGACTGAAGCTCAAACCGTTACTGTTCACAACGCCCCAGTCACTGCTGCTCCTCAATACACTGCTAAGTCCAACACTTCTTCTCACACCACTGCTGCTCCAGTCACCACTTGGGCCAACTCCGGTGCTAAGAACGCTGCTGGTTTCTTTGCTGGTGCCGCTGCCTTGGCCGCTGCTTTGGTTTAAATAGAATAGCTATCTATTTAGTTGAACAACAAAACCAACAAAACCAACCAACCAAAAAGTTACCATTATACCCAATTAGTCAAACAATCAATATATCAATAAAATCAATAAAACCCCATATTGTAATTATCGTAAACATCATAAAGGTATTGTGATAAGGTAAACTCGTCACAATATAAGTTCTACTAAGTCCCACTATATCTTCACTAATTTATCTTCTATATTCTATCTACCATAATCTACTCTACTATATTAAATCTTCTATATTCTATCTAAATTCTATCTTATATATTCTATTTAAATTCTATCTTCTATATTCTATCTTCTATATTCTATCTTCTATATTCTATATTAAATCTTCGATATTAAATCTTCTTTATTCTATCTATATTCTATCTATATTCTATCTATATTCTATCTATACTTTATCTATACTCTATCTATACTCTATAGCTGTATCCGTGATTTTCTCCAAATTTCCGCTTTCTCCGCTATAATTTTCGGTGGTTATCCTCTAAACATCACTTACTGATTCACTATTAAACACCTCTTAGTGGTTATGAATAGGCTGCAAATGGAGCAAATGCCTTTCAATATTCACCTGCTACGTAAAAAATCAATTTTCAAATCTTCAAATCTTCAACTCCTTCTAGAATCTTCTAGAATCTTTTAAATGATTTTTATTTATTATTTTTTCTGAGTTTTTAGTTTTTTGGTAGTGTTGATTTTTTTAATGGTTTTCGGTAAAATTTTCAAATACTTCAAATACTTCATAAATATAACTTGGATTGAGACACATGACTGTTAATCACGTGACCTTCAAACGACCTAATATGGAATTCAAATTTTCACCCTACTAAACCAAACTCAAAAATCGTATATGAGATAACCCTTTGAAAATCAGTTAAATGTCGGTATTTTCAGAAGAATTGGACTCATCCAAACTACCTCAATCATCGAGGTTTTTCAATCAAACCACTTTACCGGATCTTCGTACTTTTCTGCTGACCAAGAATGGAAAACAAGTTGCATTTAATGGACAGAATTCCAATATTTCATATAATCCATATAATTTTCCTCAACTGAAAACCAAAGCAAACTTCCCGTTGGATTTTTTCCATTTACCCAATAAAATACATCTTACAGACCTTCCAAATAGTGAAGATCCTCTCCCCCATAGTATTCCTTCTTATAAGTTAGATGATATTCAAGCCAAAGATCCCATTCGTTTCTTTGAAACCGTGGCCGATCAAGCCAAACAATACGGTGCCATAAAGGTCAAGATTCCAATAGTTCAAGATAATCTTTTGAGATCAAACTTTCAAATCAATTCAGACTTGTTCTGGTTTCAAAGTAATAAATTATTGAATAATAGTCCTGATGATGAACTCAAAATGAGACTACAATTCCATTCGGAGTTGATCAAGTTTCATGTCCAGTTTGAAAAGAATATCACTAAATCAAAGTTTCAAGTACTGAACCCTCAAAATTATACCCCAGAGGTAATGGTAAACGAATCAATAGAAGATGATGGTCAATTTGTTGATATAAATGACACTTCCATAATATCAAAAAACCAATCTCCAAATATAAACTCAAAACCCCCAGAAAATGGTCTTAATGAAGAAACTACCATTGGCGAAAATGAAGCTCACCCAACATTAAGAATAGAACCTGATGTTGATAAGGTTTTGGCTACACAACAAACTGAAGAGAATATGGATTCCCACCAAACCGATATTAATATGGGAAATCAGGAGAATCCGCTAACAACAAGTGAAATTGATGTTAACATGGATAGCATTCCGAACCCCCCAAAGCCAAGCGAATCTATCAAACCAGAAAATGTTGCTTCTTATAAAAATTCATCTATAAACAATTTATTAAACTCACCCATTGCATCTACCCAAGTCCTTCCCAAGCAAGAAACTTTTCCACAAATAATCCCTCCTTTAACAAAGCCAGTAATTCGTGATGGAGATGAATCAAATGCAGTGAATCAACTTGACGACGATTCAAAACCAGCAATTTCACATATTTCTACCAAAGAATATAATATTAATGAAGAGATGGAATCAAAATCAAACTCAAAATCAAATTCAAATTTAAATTCACAAAACATCGAAACCTCCAACATTTCATCGAAGCAAACTCAAGATGATACCCAGAAGGATACCCAGAAAGAGAAAAAACCTGCAATAAAACGTTCGATAAAAAAGAAGCAAATCCCTTCTTTCCTCTTGAAATTACCCATGATAGACAAGAGACCAATCGATCTTTATAAACTTTTTCGATCAGTTGTGATTAGAGGTGGATTTGTTGAAGTGATAAACAAAAAGTTATGGGCACAAATCGGCAGAGAATTGGGTTACAAAGGTAAGATCATGACTAGTTTAAGCAGCTCTTTAAAATCTTCTTATCAACGAATTTTATATCCGTTTGAAGCTCAAATGGGTCAAATGAAATATGAATTATTAGGATTGGATAATTCTCAACAAATTTCAGAACTGGAAGTAAACTCTGCTTCATCCTCTCAAAACATCGAAAAAGATGTTGATATTGATATTGACATAAAACAAGAAGTTAATGAAAATAATAAAAGAGAACTCTTGGACAGTGAATCTGAAACAGCAAGGAAAAAGCAGAAGTCCAGAGTTCCGCTTATAGTGGGGTCAGGTGTCGATTTTCAGCGTTCTGTGAAGCTTAAAGGCTCCAAAGGAATTTTAATTAATATGCCTAATTTAATTGATGTCAAGCCTCCAATATCATTTTCAGTTAAAGATGAAGAGAATTCAACTAATAAAAAAGGTAAGAAAACGTCCGAAATAATAGAATCACCAATATTACCTCAAAATCAAATCAATCATGCTCTTTCTAATATATTGAATAATACTCCAAATAGTTATCAAGATGATTCTGGTCTTAAATCTGTTCCTAAGATAGCATCAATATATTCAATGAGACAGTTTATGGAAAAAGACTTGAAATTTCAAGAATTTATTGTTCAACATAATGTCAGAGCATTTAATAAAATGTCATCCAATTATCCTAGCTTCTTTCATTTTAATGAACCCAATATGCCAATTCCTGAAAGAAACTTTATTAGTTTCGAAAAATATGAAGAATTATATTGGAAATTGATTGAAAATGATGAAACAAAGCATCATCTCTTAAAAGATGGATTGGAATTGGAACATGGTGAGAATCTTCTTAGTTTAGTTCATGGCTCAGGTTTCGTCAAGATTGGTGATGATCTAATGAATTACAAGAATAACTTGAATAATCTTAACATTAATGCTTCAAGTAACAAAATCATTAATACGGCAAATAATAAGATCATCAATACTTTTAATTCAAATCCAAATCCAAATGGTTCTGTTTCTGGTATGAATAATTCTCAAACTACCCCTATATCGTTGGCAGCTCCACCAAATGATGTTGACCTGTTTAATACAGACTATTATATTTCGAATATTCTACAATCAGCAATGAATCCATGGAATTTACACAACCTTCCAGTATTACCAAATTCATTGTTTGGAGCATTGTCGGAGAATGATTTGAATAATCAAGATTTAACCACTTCAAGAATCAATATTGGAATGACTTTTAGTACTCAAAATTGGAAATGTGAAGATCATTTTACTCAACTCATAAACTATCAATTTTTTGGAGCTCAAAAGAAATGGTATTTCATTCCTGAACTGGAATTCGAAAAGTTTGAAGCATTAATAAAGGAAATCAATCAATCAAATACAGATAGGGTTAGTATAAATAATGACAAATGGCCAATTGATGATTTGTTACAATTAGTGGGAGGAAATGATGAAGCGGAATTACAAGGTTTGGAATATGATACCTTGATTAATTCTTTAGAGAATATGATCAACCCATTTCTGGATGTTAGACTTAAACATTCAAATAAGTATTTCCAGACGTTAATTGATGCAAAAGGTGATAGAATTCGTTTAAATCAAGATTACTTAATATCACCACAATTATTGCATGAAAAGGGGATCAAATTCACTACTACGATTCAAAAACCAGGTGAATTTGTTATCAAAAGTCCTAAAACTTATTCTATGACCATTTCTTTCGGATTAAATTTTAGTGAAGAAGTGAATTTTGCTACCCAAAATTGGCTTCCATATGCTATAGAAGGAGAAAAATGGTTATCTAATCAATCAATTTTACCAAATTTTCTGACATTTAAATTATTGATTAATTTAATCCAATTATATGATTCAGGAAAGAATATTGGTTTTAATTCTCAAATATATACTAAAATTGGTTCATTCTTTGAAGAATTATATGAAAAAGAATTGTCGTTGAGAAGTGAAATTAGAAAATTAAAGATTAAAGAAGTTATTGTTGAAAATGAGACCATAAGCGATTCAATATCTGACGATGAGTTTTCAAATTCATTCCCTTCAAAGATTGTTTTAACTGATCGCAAGTCAGGACAAACATTTATTGTTGAGCCAAGTAAGTTTTTGCAGTACTATAATCAGAACACTATACCATTTGAGAATTTTTTGGTGGAATTCCACCTATTTTACACCGATGAAAAGTTGAAAAACTTTTCTAAGATTCTTGATGGCTATTCAATGGATTATGAAAAATGGACTTCCAAATACGAAGAGTTCATGATAGAGAATTCAGATTATGGACTTAAGCTTTACAAAAGTTTACTTAATGAAGGTGAAAGAATTTATTCTGCCATTTCTTCAGCTAATTTTCTCCTAGGTGGTGCTTCAGATGATGACAAGAAGAAAATCAACGAACTAACAAAGTTTAAAAACTATATTGAAAACTTGAAGGTTTTCATAGAGGAATCTAATGGTTTTATTGATGAATGTCAAAATCTTTTAGCCATCAAGCATCATCAAAGGGTTCGTTCTGGAAGTGAATTTCAATCTTCAAAAGGACTAGAAGATCTCGCAAAATTGATTGAAAAAATTCCTACCCTAAACTTTTCATGTATTGAGATTGATCAAATCCTTGAATTCAAATCAGAAATTGAGAATTTTGATAAAGCATCAAGAAACTTACTATCGAAGAAGAATAAATCATTAAAAGAATTTGACGATTTAATTGATTTAGGTGAAAGTTTTGGAATTGAAATACCGTCATTGAGTTTCTTGACTAGAATTAGAGATAGACTCAAATGGTTGGCCAGATATAAACTCATTGAAAAGGGAGATGATCCTTTTAATGACAAAAAAGAAATCTTTACTTTGGATCATTTGAAAACTTTCTATGATGCAGGACTAAAGGTTTTATCTGAGCTGGATTCAGCTCAAATATTAGAACTTGGAAGAATTCTCAACAACAGTATCTCTTTCAATCAACAATTAGAGTCTTTCTTGTCATATGGAACAGCAGATCAACTTAATCTTGAACAAATGAACGATTTTGTTCGGAAATTCCAAAGTGAACGATTGTTTCTTGAGGTTGAAAACTATAACGAGCTTTCAAAACTTCATTTAAATTCCAAATTAATCACCTTGTACTTTGAGATTAAATCAAACAATTCAAAAAAGTATTCTTACGCCGATTTAAGAGGTTTGCAAAGTAATTTACAAGAAGCTGGGCTTAAATTCAATTCTCAGGAAATTGTGAATCTCCTCTTTTTAGTTGAGGAATGGTTATTTAAGGCCTGGGAACAAGTTAGAGATAAAGAAATCATCACTACTTTAAGTAAAGATATCGAGCTTAAACATTTGAATCCAAAGCTCACATTGAATGGTAGATTCATCGAAAAATTCTATCAATTTCTTTACAAAAATGAATTCAATTATGCCGTGGAAGATGACTATAAAATCTCTTCCTCATACCTATTGAAATTTGGACAAAATGGAAATGGAAATGAAAATGAACAAAATGAAAATGGGCAAAATGAAAATGGGCAAAATGGAGACATTGAAGAAGCTTCACCCACCTATTATTGTGTGTGTCGAGAGTACGAATTTGGAACCATGATTGAATGTGATAAGTGTAATGAATGGTACCATGCGGTTTGTGTCAGTGGAAAGGATGAACATCAAGGAGACGAAGATGATAGTTATATTTGTCCAGTATGTCACTTTGCTGAATCCAATCAAGATAAGGATGAAGTGTTAAATAAGAAATTGACATGGAATACTTTCAAAAATATCATACATCAAGGTGAAAGCTTGAAAGTGTATCCACCAAATGAATTGAAGTGTTTGGAAGAGGTGGATACCGCATTGAATGGACACCGCCAATCTATCAAAACACAACTTAATTCTATCAATGAAACAGAACATTCTACCGAATATCTTATTGATATATACAAGTTCATTTTGAGAAAGATATATGGGTCTGGAATTCTTTTTGAAGATTTGTTAAGCGAAGTCACCAATCTTGTAAGGATACAAGAGATGAAATTGAAGGTTTCAACCTCAGCAAAGGCTCCCAATGAAGAACCAACAACAACTTTGGAACAGGCTTCAAATGGAGACAGCTCCAATAAGATTCTTGAGTCTTTAAATACATCAAATGCATCAAATGGAATTGAATCCTCAATGAATATCATTTTGACTGAGCAAGTGAACCACCCGGAGAGTGAAGAAGTTCATAATAATTTCAATATACCTGAAATGCAAAATGGAGTATCAAAGGTTTTGTCTCCAGAAGGGCCAATTATATCTAACAATGTTCAGCATGAGGAGATACCGGAACCACCAGTCAAAATGCCAGCCAATATACCAGCTGAGGTACCAGCCAATATACCAACTGAGGTACCAGCAAAAATGCCAACTGAGGTTCCAACTGAGGTACCAACTGAGGTACCAACTGAGGTACCAACTGAGGTACCAACTGAAGAAGTACCAAGTGTCTTGCTTCCAATAACTAATGGAACCGTTAAAAATGACACCTCTTCGTTAGCTAGACCCATACCAGCAGAACAAGCTATTCCTCAGAATCATCCCAATGAACAAGTTATTTTGCAAGATCCAAATGGCTCTTTCTCAGCACAATTTCCTACAGATAAGGTGCCTTCCCCTGTGAGTATTGAACAGGCGCCTATCATTGAAGTTACCGACTCTGTACCAGATCAAGATCAATCGCCAGTCGCAGCAGCTCCAGAACCAACACCCTCGCCAAAATCAGCAGAACTACCAAAGCCAGAACCACTGGAAGAGAAACATACAGAGCCATTGAAATCAACTGTGGATCAGTTGACTCATGTTCACGACTCCCACGATATCCTTGTTGGAGAAGTTGGAGGTGGTGGTGATGGTGAGAATGTCAAGTCACTGGTCGCGTCTACCACGAAATTTGATGATAGTAACGCGACATAATTACATAAATACATAATAGATATTCTTATATTGAGCATTCAACACCATGAGTAGCGAGCGGATATTAGAACAAATAATCGACCAATGCTGGGACAGAATACGAGCAGGAAACAATATTTCCGTCACCCAGGTATCAAAACTAGTGAAACAGATCGAAATCGCTATAGGGAAACCTTCATTATTGCTTCCATCTGAGACCAAACTACTCAACCAATTGATTGCAAGAACTCCCAATCTGAAGATATATAAGCATGAAATCAAGCAGTTCATACTACGGATCGTCCATTATACCACCCTCGAAGAGTTTTTCCAAGAAAGGTTCCACTTGGAAGCAAGAGATTTACTCAAAACATCCAAAGATCTACCATCTGAAGTTAGACGCCCATCCCTCCAAACATCAACAGACAGAAGAAGCTACAGAGATTACATCAAACCATTATCCCCTCCATATTCCCCCTCCATAAACTCATACAATTCCCAGAAACCTCCATCTACAAGGCTATACTCATATGATTCACAAAGCAAAGATCAAACCATTGATAAGTTAAATTCCGAAATATCCAGCTTGAAAAACTACATAACGTCGTTGGAATTGCAAATACGATCGAAGCCCGGTACTTCTGCTAGAAGATTACTAGATCGAGAGAGAACAATCAACAACTTGGATAAGTTATGTATGGACTATATGAAAGAATTAGAAACATCCAGACAACTAAATTTTCAACATAGTGATCACATAACTCAATTGGTCGAGAGCATCAATCAGCAAGATGTATTAATAGAGAACCTCAAGTCTAAATTGGGATTGAATCAAATAAACAAACAATTTCAAACTGACTCAAAGAATAATCTCGTGAATTTCATGATTAATTTGCCATATTTAAAGCAATATTATGCATATTTCAAATACAAGGAAGACACAACACTGATACCAATGTTTGTCATGAATGTCATAACGCTAGGACTTACAGCTTTCATAATAGCCTGTTTGCTTCAATGGGGTCTATACTTGATTGCCTGGATAACAAGTAATAATATTGAAGCCACATATGTTTATGACGAATATTCTAATTATTGGTTCAACACCAGAACCACTTTTAAATGGTGGAAAGAAATTGAATTTCTTGAAGTATGGATTTATAGAGTTGAAGAATTTTTAGGAATGTAATACAATTATTGAATAATTACAATTGATATCACAAACTTTCATTAATACGAATAATATTTGAAAGATTATATTAATTACAGTGAATATACACACGAAAAACCTCTAAGCTTAAGCTTAAAGCTCCAATATAATCATTCAGAGGAAGAAATAAAGGAGTTATACAAAACCAATAAAAAACCCAACCATTTCAGCAACAAGCTTAGTTCATTTGCTTAACCAAAGCGTTAATGAATTGTTCTCTGTTACCGGTGTCACCACCTTGGATGAAATGTTGGAACTTTCTAGTTCTGAAACCACCGTTAGGGTTAGACAACTTGAATGGCCACAAGAAGTTGTTAACTTGCTTGAAGTTTGGACCAACAGTGTAAATTTCGTGGATCAAGTCTTCAATAGACAAGACGTTGAAAGCCTTCAAGTTAGCTTCGATGATAGAGTTGTCAGACAAAGCAATTCTTTGCTTGTTGATCTTACCGAAACCTCTCTTGTAAACCAAGTGTCTAATGGTAGCCAAAGATGGGTAACCGTAAGCAATGTATGGTTCAGCCAACTTGATCAATTCAGAGGTGGCCTTAGTCAATCTGACGAAAACACCAGAGTTAATTTGGGTCAATCTCAACAATTGCAAGACCTTTCTTGGCTTAGGTGGGATCTTCATGATACCCTTGATTCTGATGATGAAAACCAACTTTGGTTGAGCATCAACGTAGTAAGAACCAGCAGCCTTAGCTTCTCTCTTGGCGTTGATAACGGCACGGTCAGCTTCAGCGTACTCCTTTTCGTAAGCAGCGTTTCTGTCGTGGATAGCCTTTCTCTTTTCCTTGATGGACTAGGTTGTTAGTAATTGAAATATCATTAATAAAGCTTTCTCAGTCCCGAAAGATGGTTAACTGATAGACAGCATAGCCGCAGCTAGTCATATACGATTGGTTGGTCTTCATCTTCAAAAGCTTTAGGAATGGGGAGGGATACATACGGATTGACGAGCAGCCTTGGCAGCAGCACGCTCCTCAGCGATCTTCTTTTGAGCCTTTTCCTTCTTGATAAGGGATTCTGGTTTCAAGGTACTAAACGTTAGTAAATAGCTAGAAGTAAAATCTAGCAACACAATATGCTCCTCTGGACTAAGTTAGAAGTTGGTAGTGGTATGACGACCGGAAAGGTCAAGTCATAGGATATGGAACTGAACCGCCAGTTCATTCCATTCCCCACCCAAACTTCTTAAATACTCAGAGGAAAACAGATGTGTCAGGCATTGGCTAATAACGAAGATAAATGAATATAATTCGGCTGCAAGACAATCTGGCTTTCCCACGGCATTGGTAACTGAACTGGACTAGTGCCAAATTCAGTATGGTATCTGGTACCATTATTCACAATCATCATCATTAGACATCCGACACATGGTAATATCGTGTTGTCTATGATGTAGGTAAGGCACATACGTAGCCATCTTGTAAACTGTTGATGAGGTTAATATGTAGATATCGGCTAGACTTTATAGTGGTGCGACTGACAAAATTTTTCAGATGAGTTACCCGGATTAGTTGAAGAGAGAGCAGAGCAAATTATTAAGAAACTTGAGGGTTTGTCTGTATCACGTGAGAATTCAGATTCTAGGGCTGAAGCCCCAGAGGTGGTTCAGAAGTAAAGGTGGTTCCTAGCCTCAATTCTGGCTTAGACCTGTCTCAAAATTATCAGGGTCCTATGGGAATTAGATAGTTGAATTATGCAATATGACAAACTTACCAAATCGTGATAGCTCCTTCGTATTCCAACTGCTCCAGGTATTAGGAAGATCAACTCATAATATCGTTTCTACTTATAGTGAAGGATTGAGTATCATGGAGATGGTGGGATAGTAAAACTTGGGAAAGGATCGCAGTAGGATCGTAGTAAACTTGATACGGATAAGTTTAGCCAAGATTAAATTGTGCTTTCCACAGTAATTATTATTGTTACTTAGAGATAGCCACGAAACGGGAAGGTAATTGACAGATTAATATAGCCAATATCCGAAATTTCGGCTTTAAGTCAATCTAGGCACCTCATATTTTTCAGTTTGCCTAGGGATACAACTGTGATTTCAAAAACCCCACGTCCAACCCCAACACGCCCAATGATCGCTCCCCTCCAATACTGTGAATTTCCACCATTTCTTTTAGCTAGCCCCCTTGTATTTGATTTTAACAGCTAGTTGGAATGCTTTTGGACCCCTGGCAGTTACTTGAACCATATCAACCACACTCGAATCTTCCGTTAAGCTATTCACCCTGTTTCGTTGGTTTCAATAGATGGGTATTATCATGTCAAGCGACGTATGATGGGTTCATAACAGGTCTTATCGCAGCAACTATCCCAAATAGGAATAGGTTCCCCATACCGGTTTTGAAACCAAGTACACTGGAGCAGATAACGGCCAGGGCTATACCAGTTATAAAGGCTGTTAGCTATCCTGATCCAAAGCCTCAATCGTAACCAATGCCATTGAACCCAGTTCTCTCCAGAGAACAGATTATCCAGCAAGTGACATCCAACAAGCTGTACCATAATAATGCATTCAACGTTGAAGAACCACAAATCAACGCTCTTTTGGCCACAGGAGACGAACAGCTCTTGGCCCAGATCGGATACAAACCTGAATTGAAACGTCGGTTCTCCAAAATTCAGGCCTTTGGAGTGGCTTTCTCCATCATGGGATTGCTTCCAAGTATTGCATCCATCTTTGCCCAGGGAATTATTGCTGGCCCAGCAGGGTTCTTATGGGGATGGATGGTGAGTTCAGCATTGATCTTCTGCATTGGAATTTCCATGGCTGAAAACGGCTCTTCGCAGCCTACCTCCGGTGGGCTTTATTACTGGACCAACTATTATGCTCCTCCTCGTTTCAAGACCATCCTCTCGTTCCTTATCGGAAACACCAATTCTATCGCTCTCATTGGGGGATTGTGTTCGGTAGATTATGGCTTTGCCCAGGAGGTATTGGCTGCAGTAGTGGTGGCACACGATGGTGACTTCAACATCACCGCCCCCAAACTTTATGGGATTTTTGCTGCTTGTGTGATAGCTCATATCATCATCACATGTGTGCTGTCCAAGCATTGTGCTTTATTGCAGTCGATCTCTATCTATGTCAACTTGGGATTAATTGTACTCTTCTTGATTGCCCTTCCCATTGGTGCACGAGGTAACTTCCGTTCAGCTAAATTCGTCTTCACTGAGTTCGAGAGCGATTCGGATTGGCCAATTGGTTGGACTCAATTAAGTGCTGCATGGTTGCCGGCCATTTGGACTATTGGGGCATTTGATTCTGTCATTCACGTGTCTGAAGAAGTGAAATCTGCTGAAGGAACCATTCCGTTTGGGATTTTGGCATCCATTGGCTCTTGTTGGGGTCTTGGCTTTATCATCTTGATTATGACATTGTTCTGCATGCAGACCAACGATATTGCTGGCCACTATTTGGAGTCCAAGTTCGGGTTCCCCGTTGCCCAAATCATCTATGATTGTCTCGGGAAGAAATGGACGATTGCTTTCATGTCACTCATGGCCTTTGCTCAGTTTCTCATGGGTGCCTCCATTTTGACCGCCATTTCTCGTCAAATCTGGGCTTTTGCTCGCGATAATGGCTTGCCTTTCTCTTCAGTAATCAAGAGGGTCAACAAAAAACTTTCTGTTCCCATTAACGCCGTGTGGTTTGGTGGAATCATGAGCATCATCATTGGGTTGTTGGTGTTGATCGGAAACGTTGCAGCCAACGCGCTCTTCACATTGTACATTGCCGGAAATTACGTGGCCTGGGGAACTCCAACTCTTTTACGTTTGACCACTGGAAGACACAAGTTCAAACCGGGCAAGTTTTATCTCGGGCCATTTTGGAGTCCAGCGATCGGATGGATTTCCACCATCTTCATTGGATTTACCTTTTTCATGGTACTCTTTCCGGCATCTAAACATCCTGATTCCAACAGTATGAACTACACTTGTGTGATCACTCCTAGTGTATGGATCTTATCACTCATATACTATTTTGCTTATGCCCATAAGGTCTACCATGGACCTTGTAAGACCATTGATATTGAAGATTTAGCGGATATTGAAGATTTAGCGGATATTGAAGATATAGCGGATGTGATTGATGGTGTGGAACTCTCGGAGAAGGTCACAGCAGATGAGAAGGTTTAGCAGAGGAAAGATTTAGCAGAGGAAAGGTTTAACAGGGTTAAGAGGTTGATTTATCATCAGCTTACTGTTTATTATTTAATAGAAGTATTTAATAAGATTTTATATTTTCATATTTGTATTCAATTGAAGTATTTATCAAGTTCAAAGTTCAATTGGGATGGTTAATATCCATAAGCATAATCACCTTGGATCCATCTGTTGACCATATCAAGGGAGTTTTGAGGTTGGTCATATGGAACCATGTGGCCGGCATCATAGATTCTCAAGAAAGTGAAGTTCTTGTAACTCTTAACTTCACCAGCCAATTCCTTTTCATGAGTGTACCATGGTCTCAATGGTGCGCTTTCAAAGTGTTCATGGCCAGAGTAATCCAAAGCGTTGGACCAAGCAAAGTTTCCTACCCAGTTACAAATAAAGTCCTTGTCTCCAGCGTAAATCAACACTGGAATATCTTTCTCCAACAACTCGGCAACATATTGTTGGTGTGCCTTAGGACCATCTCCATTTCTTACGAAATTGAACATAACAGTATCATCACAACTGGTGAAAGAATCCACGGTAGCACCCACGGCATTTTTAACGAAATCAAGATTTAAATACTCTTCAACGTCTCCCATGGCAGAATAACACAAACCTCCTTCATCTTGACATTTGATTCTAATATCATATGGATTTAAACCAGTATCTTGGTAGGCTGACATCAAAGTTCTTTCACAGTAAAGTTCTGGTGGAACACAAGTGAGTGGACTTTCAAATTTGTAACACAACGCAACAAGCAGGGCACATTTAGGATAATCCCTTTCCATTTTGTCACATTGTTCTTCGGTAATAACTGGCTTATAGCCTCCACCTCCACATGCCATGGTTTTGTAACTTGCATATTGAATCAATGGGTCGGTGATACCATTTCCAATCAACACCGAAGTCAAATCAAAGGATCTGTCGGCGTTTTTGAGGATCTCGGTGGCAAACTTTGGAATGTAATGGCCAGCATATGATTCACCTGCGATATGGAAATCGTTTTTGGCGAATTGGGAGAATTTTTGGAAGAATAATTCCAAAAACACGTAAACATCTTTGGAAGCAGCTGCAGTGCTTTCGATTTGTTCACCTCCAGTGTATGAGTAGCCGACGCCAACCGGTTGGTCCAAGAAAATTACTGAAGCGTTGTTATTCCAAGCGTAAGGGTTGAATTCAGGTTGGATGGTGGCATTAATCAGGGAAGGACCCAATTCAAAGAACAATCCGGTAGCAGAAGAACATCCAGGACCTCCATTGAGCCACAAGATAACTGGGTCATTCTTAGGATCGTTTCTCGACTCGAAGAACCAGTAAAAGAAGTGTTTATCTAAGGTGAGCACGTCCAAGTAACCGGTATACTGCTTGACAGAGTCTAAGCCAAGAACCTCGGGGTGGTTTTCTTTGACTCTCAAGGCGTGTTCTGGGTGCTTGTGACTGTTAAAGGTCTCGAATTCACCCTTCAATTGTTGGGAATAATTTGGCTTGTTGTTCATACGGTCGGCTTTAACTGCCTTGTTTTCCCAAGATTCAAGAGCTTTAAGAGCACCATGAGGACCCAATTTCTTCTCCAAATTGATCCAGGCTTCTTTAAGCACATCAGATTCGATTCCTGAATTCCTTAAATGGTCAGAAATCAGTAATCCCGGCACGGGGTTGACCACAATAACATCTTCATCTTGGTTATCTAAACCGATCAATTCCTGGCGTAAGTACTTTGGTAAGAGCTTCTCCCAATAGGAGGCTGCACTGATCAATCTGGCGGCAGCAAGAGCTCCAACAATGGTGGAAACTTTCATTTTGCTGGGGGTTCACTGGGTGGCGATGAGGGCCTTTATATAGCTGCTTATCAAGTCCATCAAGGTGCTGGTCACATGGCTCGATAAGAGAGGCTTGGGTCGCAATATTAGTCTATAGTGTAATCTCTAAAAGTTGCGGTAGAATATCGAGCTTATAGGGGTTTGGATTTATGTTGGTTTGGGGTTCCGGAGAATTCGGAGTTTGTTTTTGAGAGGTTGGCTCTTTGTTGATGGAAGGTAGATGATTCAGTTGGGTGGTTGGAAGGTTATGGGTCTAGTAGTATAACTTATGTAATCTGGGGATTTGAACACTCGCACGACTTGGGTCGTTCCTGGTCAATTAGGCTTGGGATTTGGGGTTTGGGGTGCCGTTCATGGAAAGGCACAACCAAAAATAGCGGAATTTATCTGTCAAATTCCCATAGGTTACCAGTTATGACTAATTGGGTGGATGCAACCGGTTCTAGACATTTATTTGCAGTGACCAAAGGGACCCTAAATTCCGCCAATTTGACAGGTGCGCTGCATTCACTATCAATATGAATTGGTCTATATGGTCCAGCTTTAGATGAGCCTCCTAGTCGACTTAATTGAATGACACGGGGATTATAAACCACTGAGATGGGTTGGAATATTATGATAACCCATAATGAAATATTGCAAAGGTAGAAATATTCTTGAGGTAGAAACATTCTAAAGGTACGGGATATGGTACTATACCACGGCTTCTATTGCAACAAAAGCTTCGTGTCATTTTCAAGGATCATGGATGTTTCAATTTGAGGGAGTTGTATCTGACTCTATTTGAGGGGGTTCTATTGGACGAGCCTTAGTGGTAAGTAGAAGCTCTTTTTCTGAAATTAATTGGACAACATCAACAAGCTTAAAGTACAATATTGATTAACAATTTAAAGGAATTGGACAGGAATACCTTAAAATGCCTATTGTGTACACAATGCATCAAAAGCCGAACCGACTATTCTTGAATATCCAACTGATCATCCTTGTGATCCGGAGATTGGAACTAATGTCTTTTTTTATAAGGTAGCAGCCTCAGATGTTACGAAGAGTCTGATGCCTAAAATTCTCTCCTGTCTGTAAATATTTATCGTTGAATCACAATCAATATACTTAAGACAATCTATGGGTTTTAATTAAGTATTTGTAAGGTATATTTTTGACATTTTACTATTGTTACATGATGAGGATTGTTCTGCTCAAAGAAAAGGGAAATGGCTCTGACATCCTACCACCAAAAAATCACAGCTGTTTCTTCAAAAGATGCCCAAGAATTGATGTTACAGAGACTTTATTTCAGTTTATATGTCAGATATTGTAGTCTTTTTGGCGCAAAAACTTGACATCTCTAGATAGTAACTAGAGATTAGGATCCAATCATTCAATACGGAAACCCGGGACTGAAGAATTGGTCAGAAGTTTAGTCTTGCCGCTGGGATATCCCATTAAGTCTTTTTTGTATGGATATATGCAAATAATTAAACCGCAATGCGGTAATGGATGCAAATCTTAATCTCGGAGTTTAGCACATAATTTCCACATTTTGATGTAATTAAAGCCACACCATTGCTAATTACTGCAAAATTGGTTTTAAAAGGCCAGCAAAGCCGTGTATTCATATCTTGACATTTCCTGGCATAGCATGTCTTTGACCGAAAATGAAAACTCCTCCATAAAAATAGCCACCTCGGTGAATCTGGACCCTGCTCAGGTGGTCAAGGTTCAATATGCCGATATTGCCATTGATTTCATGCAAAAATACGATTCAACTGTTCCAGAAATCTCCCCTGAACAGGAGAAGAAACTCAATAGGAAATTGTTGTGGAGAGTGCTCGGGCTTACCTTCCTTATTAACTTGCTTATGTACATGGATAAGGCAACCTTGTCTTATAGTACGATATCTGGATTCTTTGAAGCCACTGGATTGGATCAAAATAAATACAATAACGTCAACACGGTGTTTTATGTTGGATTTTTCATAGGGCAAATCCCGGGAACTTATTTGGTCCAACATATGCCTCTTAGTAAATTGATCACTGGAATTTGTTTCTTTTGGTCAATGGTGATATTTCTACATTGTGCAGCATTCAATTATCTGGGGGTTATTGCATTAAGGTTCTTCCTTGGATTTTTCGAGTCTGTTTCTATTCCTATTCTATTGACTACAAATGGGATGTTTTTGAGCCAACATGTTCGGGAATCCACCCAGCCAATTTTCATGGCGGCCAGTATGGGTTCCCCCATCCCCATTGGATTTATCAGCTATGGAGTGCTTCATTCACACTCAAGCATTGGAGCGTGGCGGATTTTGAATATTATCATCGGAGGAATGACTTTCTTGCTAACAGTTTTGGTATTCTTCGTTTATCCAGATAACCCGATTAAGGCAAGGTTTTTGTCGATTGAGGAAAAGGTCTGGACCATTAGAAAAGTCCATGGAACCTCCCATGCCACAATTGAACAGAAACATTTCAAAAAGGCCCATGCCATTGAGGCAATCAGTGATCCAATCTCATATTTGATTTCGGGGTTCTTTTTGCTCCAACAATTGGCCAACAATCTCTCATATCAGCAGAATTTGCTCTTCGAAGAAATGGGAGGGCTTAATAATTTGAATGCTACTTTGGTGTCGGTAGCAGGATCAGGGTTTGCATTGTTATGGGCATTTTTGGCTTCTGGATTCATGGCATTTTATCCTAATACCACTTGTTTCACGGTGATTTGGTCCACTCTTCCATCATTAATTGGTTCTATTGCGGCAGTTGCACTTCCAATCCTGAATTCAATTGGTGAACTAGCTGCCATCATATTGGCCTCTCAATGCTTTGGGGTTGGATGGATCTGTGCTTTTGGATTGGCAATCACTACTGCAGGCTCTTCTTATACCAAAAGACTCATTAGAAATGCCATGGTGATGTCAGCATACCTGATTGCAAATATAATCTCTCCTCAAATCTGGCAAGCTAGAAATGCTCCAAAGTATGTTCCAGCTTGGATAGTTCAAATAGTGTTGAGTTTCAGTGTTGCACCAGCTATGATTGGAATTGTATGGATTGTTTTGAGCAAGAGAAATAAGCAAAGGTTGGCCGAACTAACTAATTCAGATAAAATTGGTATCATTAAAGATGATGAAGGATTGGAGTATCAAGTGAATATTGCAGCTTTGGATCTTACCGATTTAGAGGATAAATCCTTCATTTATCCTCTATAAACACACCAATTATTAAACCACATAATCTTGTACGAGCTCATTTTATACTACTTAATGTTATGCTAGAGATAAAGTGAATGAGAGGTAAAGTGAATGATATTATAGATAAAATTTAGAATAAACAAAATTCCATTGCCTTTAGGTACTTAACCTAATTATATGAATCATCAGATTGTGTCGCTACAATCATTATCATTATATATTTCATCTGTTAATTATTACTGTAGCATCCCAAATCTACAACTTATTTCAACAATATTTTCAGTAAGTTATTTTATCACTTATTTCTGTAACTATTAGAATAATAATTGTCATATATCATTATAATTATTCATAACAATTAATCTATTACTATTACTGATTATCAACAATTTATTGTTAATTAATCATAATATTTCATAGTATATATCTAACGAAAGTCTTACTGGAATTACTTGGGTCGTCAATTTTACTTTAATTACTATTGATATTATTACACTATTCAAATATGTTAATTCATCATCTTTAAAATTTTACATAGAACCACATCCCCAGTGTTATTCTTTCTTGACAGGAGAAATTTGAATGGTTTGTTCTATTACAGAGCTTCCATCATCCAGTATTTCTTTTCCATTCGAATCATGATTTCTGTCCCATTCTTCAACCTCAGCTATTGGAACTTTTACCACAGTATGACCCCTTTCTCCATTTTCCAAGATATAGTAAAGGTTTCTATGTTTATATTTGTAAATTTTGGGTAACACAAATGCCCAAACATAATAATAAAAGAAACATAAGGCCAAAATTCCAATGGTAGTAAAGGCATAAGTAGCATAGAAAAATGACACATCGGAACCTTTCAATGTCTTTCCTGATGGAGGAACAAACGACATGGCAATGACGAAGGTTTCGTAAAGGATGATGATGATAATGATTGGCAAAGGAGTCTTGAAGCCTTCGAATCCAAGTCCAGCAGCTTTTCTTTGTCTTCTCACAAGTACCAAACCTATCACCAAGAGAAGGTTAAAAATGTAATTAGAAAATGATCCAATATCAACCACAAAATTATAAGCATCTCCTGGGGGAGGAGCCACCAAAACAATGAAATTAATGATGAAAATAGCAACCATTGGTAAAATTGGAGTACCAAAAGGTTTAGTGGTAACCCACCAAGAAGAATATGGTAACACACCTTGTCTTCCACATTCACGTAAGGATCTTGACTGGCCAATAACAACGGCAAGAAGGTGGCCTAGAGCAGAAAGAGCCACGAAAACATCAAGAGCTTTTGTAGCAGCTTTGGTTCCAAACACTTTAGTGAAAAAGAGAGAAGAAACCAATGAACCAGATTTTTTAATTTGTTGAACATTATTAATACCAGCATAAAATGCAGTAATGATCAAGATGTAAAGAATAAAGATAGAAAGCATTACTGCTGGAAGAAAGAACCGGAAGATATTTTTGGTTTGTTTAGGATTGGATTCTCCAGCTAAGGCAAAGAGATATCCAGTTCCACCATATGAAAACGATACTTTAAGAATGGCATTGGCAATGGCATTACCGTTATTTGTAACTGTTCCTTCCCAGGAATTGTGAAAGATCTGCTTGGGATCGTGGACTCTTGTATGACCTCCAAGCACCACCAAACCGGTGATGGCGATGAAGAGAACAAATATCACCTTGACGAATCCAATAAAATTGGCGAATTTGAGAGCCACTCTTGAATTGGCCATACTCAATACACAGACAAATGCCAATACTGCAATCCCTACTCCTCTTTGCTCCCAGGGAGTAGGCTTATGACCCGAAGCCGAAATGATATATTGAGCAAAAGCCACGGCTGAGGAAGTGGAAAATGATAAGATCACATTCACAGCGGCATAAACACTTGACACCATAAATTTAGGCTTGGGGTACGATTGCTCTAAATATACCACCTGTCCTCCCGATCTCCGCTTGAAATAAGTGACGAACTCAATATAGACAAGAATTTGTAACATGGCGATGATAAACCCGGCAATCCACAACACATAACTGGCACCAACTGAACCCAAAGACAGAAGCACACTCGATGGGGTAGCAAAGATACCCGTACCAATCACCCCATGTAAACAAGTGAAGTAGGCAGTGACATAATCGATGTTGTAACCCAACGGGTTGACACCTTCCACTGGTGCACCCACTGAGAGTTGAGCATCAGAAGCTGCGTCACTTTCGAGGTGTTCCTCTTCCACCTTAATTTTGGCTCCTCCAATGATAGGGTTGAGGGCTGCTCTGAGGTATTTGGACATTTTGAAGCCTCGGAATCCTTTGGACAGTATTCTAGGACATTGTTGGTGAATTTATACCATGTAATTAAGGGTCCTAATCGTGAGAATTACGATGATGTATCAAATGCCACAGCGACGCAAGTTACCACACTTTCAACATCCAATATTCAATTACTACCTACGACCCCTGTAGAGTCTTGGCCATAAAAGAAATTCCACAAACGCTTCTAACCCAGATCTATTACCATTTATGATGGTTCTGCTTCTCTTCGGGTTTTCATCAGGAATTAACCCATGGTGCTACAAGGGGACTTTAGTTTGATAGAGGAATGGCCGCAAAATTTAATGTGGTCAAAAAGGTTCAAACCACCTTCAAACACCGTAGATCCATCCAGAGTTTTCACCTGGTGAACACTGTGGGTTCTTGTTGGGATCCCAAAGACGGAAGTGTTGGGGGTATGAAGGTGTATGAGACCAAAGCCACTGCTGCTTGCGATAAACTATTCGTGGCGGAACAAATTTTGCCAGGAAATCAACTATTCGTCATTGGTTAGGGTCCACAGTCATATGGACTAATGTGGGGCTATTTGGAATGATAGCACTATGAAGTATAATGAACCAACGGGGAGCACTAAGAGAACTCATAGGAATCCAGCACACTTTACAGAGGTGCCGAGATCTCCCCACCCACCGGTTTGGTCCCAACTGTCACTTAAAATGTGTCACTGATAATGTGTCAAGAGTTAATTTTCAGTTCCAAAGGGTCAGGCTCATACTGACCAGCCTGTGATCCGTACTTTCAGATAAAGGTACTAGTGTAGTTCGAGGGAACTGTTGCACTTCCACGTAGGATTGCGTAGTAGCGGCATTTGATCGAGGCTTGGTTTCAAATCACCTTTCAATTGTAGTGATTTTATCAATTATCAATCTGTGGCCAGGGTTCAAATCGGAAGCTTTTTCAAGATGAAGATATTGTTAAGTTCATCAACAGAACCTGGAGACTTCGTGATTTGTCCATGTAATGTGGCTGATGTCACTAAGGCGGGTGAGATTTGGAATGGCTTTCCTTCCATTGCAATTTTGGAATTGTACAAAGTACGAGAATTATATCCATTTGGGGATAACTGGATCTGACTGTGGCTTGACAGTTGTATGAAAAGTGGCTTAAAATCCTTGAACAAGAAGCTTACATTAAACGATACTTCATAATTGGTTGGAGATGAACTCATTTATTATTTTGTCCATTAAGCGAGATATTAATTAAGCTGTTAAATTATTGACCGCAAAAGCTTTACAAGTATGAGATTAGAGACTTGGGCATGCGAGACTTTTAGACTGGGGTGTGAGACTTTTAGACTTTTGGGTGTGAGACTTTTGGGTGAGACTGGGGTACGAGAATTTGAAAACCCATACTGCAATACTATGTTTATTGATTATCTTAATTGTTTAACTATAATTAAAGCATATGAAATATGAAAATATAAAATAAGTATCAGATAAATTTGTTTAGCAATATCCGTAATTTTAATTACTCCCTGATAATTGCCCAGGCTTTGGGACTTCATGAGTTGGGGACTTTATGAGTTTGTGACTTTATGAATTTATGAATTTATGACTTTCATATGGAAATTTGTGTTGGGGGAATCACAACGGTGACTTTCTGTTATTCTAATATTTTACTAAGGACAAGCCACATGAAATTCCACCTAAAGGGATCCAATTTAATTAAATATTTAGAGAATAAAATTAGGAGTCATCTAAAACTCTTCAGATTGCTTAGTAATTTTAGCTTGTTATTGAGATCAGCCAGAAACAAAAATATATCTTATCAAGCATTCTGTTGCAGAGTTTCATGTAATGATCTGATGATCTGGGGAGGTGAGGGAGGTTATCTGTGCGACATTTGGATGGTACCGGGCGACATTTGACCACGATGTTCAATGTCGCACATTATCCAAAAAATTCATCGTTCCAATAACAACACCAACCAACTATGAGCAACGGTTTAACGCCCATCACGGTATCTTCGAGAATCGTGACCAATTTAAACGACTCTAATGGTCATGGAGCCGCTTTCAATGGATACGTGTACCAAAATAGTGCTATAGGCCACAATCATCGAGGGGTCGATGAAATTCAAAGAATCTTAATGTCGTTGAAGTCGGGTATTGAAAGCGAAATCAAATGGGCCATGAGCACATTGACGCGTGTTTCCGTGCATCCAGTGGTTGTTTTGGAAGACATGCCATTTGTTGGTAATGAACTCATCAAGTACTTCATTCGTCCCTTCCATTGGATTCTTGAAAAGAAGTTTTCCAAAGTCACCCAATCAGCTATTTCACTTAGTTTGGATTCTTTGCTTACCCTTCGTAACTTGGCACAAGACCTTTCAAATCAACAATGGCTCTCACAAATCAAGCCCTTAAAGAAGCACATCATAGAAGTATTGAGATTCTTGTATAACTGGTTTTACATTGATTCTCATCAAGTACATCCACTTATGGCATTCGAAAACCAATTCAAAGAAGCATTAAACTACCTTCTTGATCTTCTTGAACCTTTGAGTTGTTATTATATCGATAACACGAAAAACGATCCATTGTTTAACCTACTTTTGAATTTTTCAATCATCACACATGATAAGGCTCTTTTTATTAGCATAATGAAATCCTTGACTCATCTTCTCATCATACGTGAAGTAACAGGCTCGGGCGATGACCAAGGTAGTGGAGATGAAGAAACTAACGCCAGAACTCCAAACAATTGTATTGACTCTATTAAAGAAATTCACCTTGAAACCTATATCAATCAATTGTTAATCAACGATAATGATTTGATCTTTACAGTTTTGGAATTTTTAAAGCAATATTTGATGTCAGAAGCCTTGCACCCAGAACACGCAAACTCCGTTAAAGAATCGCAAAAGGTCAGATTACAATTTCTCTTACAATTAAAATCTACTAAATCAAATTATAACACATTGGTTAAGCAACTTCCCTTGCTCGTGATATCTAACTTGCCATTAACTGATGTGGCTACCATCAAACCAATCTCGGAATTCAATTTGACTAAAAGATCTCACTTTTCTGGTGTACCCTCAACTTTGCCAGACTTACCCACTGAGTTATACAGTTTGATAGTAAGATTCCCAGAACCTTTGAGAGCTACCACTTGGTTAAGGTGTTGTTACGAACCTTTCACCAATCAATCAACCATGAATCCCGAATCATCTGATGTGGTTCCAGGAGAAGTGACACAAATATCACTTTGGAAGGCATATGAGAAACAATTCCAAGAAATCTGGGACTCAAGTGATGGAAAGCATCATCCAGATTTCAAGCCATTGTTACCAGCAGTTGACTTTATTAAGAACGTCTCCCACGCGTTCCCTAACTCTGAAGCAATGGTAGTAAACTTGGAACCTCCAACTGATCCACCAAAGAAGAAGTTTATTATAAAGGGAATTCAACCACGTCAGTTTGCAGTTAATATTGATGTTGGTAATTATGAAGCTTTGAAACCAATCTCCGTCAGTTCAATCAATCCAACTGAAAATCATAAACTTCCAATTGGTCATATAGAACGTGAAAAGTTCGATCATGCACTCACTGGTATAACTGAGACTATTCTTTCATCTCAAGTGACAAAATCTCTGGATACCGTCACTCCCATCAACCTTACTGCCTATGAGATTCTTGACTATATAGTGGATGAAATACTTGAGCCAAGAGATAGATCAACCGAAGAGAATATCTTCAGATTATATAACAGCCATTGGTTACCAGAAACGGTATATGCTAACCCTTCATTGGTGGAAGGTGGGTTGATCAATAGCAAATGGTTGAAATATTTAATTTAACCAATGTATATTACTAATGTATTTTAAATCAACACAATAAATTGACCATGAACAAAAAATAGTGAATCCTTGATTGTAAACTTGATAGATTAAGCTAACAGAGAGGATGTCAAGTGTGAGGTAAGCGGTCTATATGCAGTATGCCGACCCAGTTCAAACCCCATGATTTTATCATTAGCCAATTTTAGTCATATTATCGTATCAGTCGTCATTTAAGTAACAAAGGATAAATTTTATGAAGTTGATAAAGTTGATGAAATTGATAAAGTAAATAATGTTGCTGAAATTGATGAAGTTGTGGTGTTAAATAAAAATAATGACTATTTGGAAATAATGAGAATATTACCATAAATGATCAGAATACCTTGAACCACATTTCTCGAATTTTCTCTTCCATTCATCTTGTTCTCTCTACCAACATCTTACTTATTTTGATTTGTTCATAGCCTCGGATCTTTTCCTGGTGCCATCCTTCTGACAGCCCTTTAATAGTAGGCCTTTGATGATATTGATGTTTCGCACGACACATCTCAATCAGTCTCACCCTCAAAAAATGTCCAGTAATCATTCCACTACTGTAATACATCATGGCTGAAAAACTTCCTTTTAGTGTTCGTGCCACCGACGTGGTTCATCGTGTCACCGTTCTCGGTATTGTTGGTTTCTGTATCGTGGGTATGGGAAGTATCGGATTCAACCTTTGGGCAAACTCTGATTATGCCACCTTCAATAAGAACAAGTTGAGTTTCCAAAAAGAGCAATACGAAGAATCTCGTAAAAAGTCTGAAGAATAGATGATTTGGCCTGTGGCTGAACATCGGACTAATCCTGGAATTGTATATAGTCAATATAAGCTAATTTGAGCTGTGAATGAATGTATAACAGATCAACCACAAATGAGTCTCAGATGGTCACTTCTATCACCTTAACCTTTACCTTTACCTTTACTTTTACCTTCTAAGGATTATTTGGTTTTGTTTGGACTAGTGTGGTGAAGAATGAATTTGAGCCACTGCCCCAGACACTATCAGGGATAGTGATAGGGTCATAGTGATAGGATCATAGTGATAGGGTCATGTGGAGAAGGGTCAAATTAAGGAGTTCTTTGAGCCTAGCAACTTATTGAAGGACCAGTCAAGTATATTCTACTCCTTATGTAAGGATGGTAGATAGTAGGAAAGAATAAGTAGATTAGTATCAACAATATTACATGTCACCAACTATCTGAAATGGAAAAGAAATGAGATAAACGACTCGTTTCTTGCATGAAATTTAGGATATGATGACAGTTCTACTTTGGTCATATTTCCAATTTTCAATTTTCCATTTATTACTCTATAAAGACTTTGGCCAAACTAAAACCCTTGGACCAAAGCTACCAAAGTTATTTCCAACCACCTAAGGTGATTTGCATGCCTAGAACCACCAAAACATAGATGCAGATTCAATATGTTTACTCTAGTGAGTATCACTCTAGTGAGTTTCATCAATATTTGCATATGCTTCTCTGTATTATTGTTTCTAGGATGTCTTTTCTCTAGGTATCTCTTCAGATTTTTCGTTATGTTTCCTTTTCTTCGAAGATTCTGGTTGCTTGCGGTTCAGTACTCGTTTCTTGGTTTTCTTTTTGTTATGATTCAATCCCATCTTCCTAAGAGTTTGGAGGTTATCATGATTAAATTTTCTGGTAGATTCCACATTCAAAGGATTTAAAACCACTATGTCATAATTATAATAGAATTCAACACTGCAATTGGGACACTCACTTTGAAAAGGTTCCTTACCAACCTTGAAGGCCTTGGCCAATCCTTGGAGAAAGGTATACGATAAAACACACCCACAAGGACGTAAATAGGCATATGAAGCCTTTTGAGCTTTGGTCTCCTTTGAAACCGGGCACGTTATCATAGAAGTCCCATCAACATTTGACCAAGTGATGTTTACGTCGATAATGTCATTGAGTGATGATATTTGACTATTTCTATCATTTTGACTATCTTTACTGTTTTGACTGTTTCCACCGTTTTTTTCGGGTTCTTCGTCCTTTTCCTTCACCTTCAGACTCTTCTGTTGCAAAATATGCTCTATGACCTTTTCTTTCAAGTATAAAAGGCCTTGCCAATCTCCCACTACTGGTCCGCTGGTCAATGGCAATGACGAGAGACTGCAGGTAGCCATCAAGATACTTTCATTATCTTCCGCCGTGGTGGGTCCCGAAGCAACGTGATTTTTCGGCTTGATCAAATCCCGCCTCTTGGCAATGGTTCCACCGTCATTACCCATTATTAGTTGTCTTTCCTGGTGGATGGGGTAGAAATCCATAGTATTTGGCCGTCACGTGACCGTATTTTTCAACCAAATCTGAACTTTCAACCTACCATTATTCACTCTAGTTACTGATCTCATACAATGGCAGCTCCTCAACAACAGCTCGATTTGACCCAACTTCACCCTCAACAGCTTGTTGAGGTCCGCAAGCAAGTTGATCAAGAAATCCAACACTTTACCCAATCGCTTCAGGCTCTTCAGACCGCACAGGCAAAGCTTAGAGATTGTGTTGCCAGTATCGACAACTTGGAGAAAAGTCAAGATTCCAAAGTTAACAATGACATTTTGGTGCCATTGACAAGCTCGTTATACTTGCCAGGAAAAGTCGTCAAGAAAAACGAATATTTGGTGGATATAGGGACAGGTTACTTTGTGGAAAAGAATGCACCAGATGCCAAAAAGGTGTACGAAGTGAAGATAAAGAAGTTGACTGAAGATGGTGCCAAGTTGAAGGAGATCTTGATGGGCAAGAATGAGATGTTGAACAGAGTCAATTTAGTGTTGAGAGACAAGATGGTCGAGTACGAGTCTCAACAACAAGAATCCCAAAGTTAAAGAATTACCCTTAATAATTAAAGAAAAAATCAAGTCAGGAAAATCAAGAGTAATCCTCAATAGTGAAGATGTCATTGTTTCTTTCTAACTTGACCTACCATCCAACCTCAGAATCCAAACTCAGAATCCCATAATATCAATATCAATATCAATATCAATCTCAAAATCCAATCAATATCAATATCAGTATCAATATCAAGCATCATATCAGTCATCAAGAGTTATTTTATATATTTAATCATTAGGATATTCTTATCTTTTTATTATATTGTACATAGTTGATTAGTCCTCCTCCAATTCCTCATATTGCTTATTATAAATGAATGGCTCCAGGAAAACACCGCGGAGGTTCTTTAACTTGGTGTTTCCCAATCCTCCAATGTTACTCAAATCATCCCCGGCACAGCTTTGTAGCACAATACTCTTTACCGATTTACAATTAGCTAGAAGATTGGAAACATCAGTCTTGTTTATCAGTCGTATTCCAGTCATTGCCTCCACCACATTTGAATTGTAATCCACTGCTTTGATTCCTTTAATACTCAGAGTCTTAGAAGGGGCGTTATCTTGTTGCTTAGCAAAAACAATATAATTTCCCGCTTCTTCGAACGACCACGCCAAAACAAGCGTCAAGTCGTTTTTGATACAAAGATCCAGTAAACTTCGAATGATTTCTTGATGAGAATCGATATCTACCACTGCTAAAAGAATTCGAAGTGAATTATCACCTCTGGAGCTGCTCATGGATGATCCTTTATTGATTTTCTTTAGGCGTTGCCATATATATTCTGGCCGAAGCTTATGATATTTTAATGAAAGGAAAAGAAATTGTAAGGTGGGATTGATGTAGTAATCAGAAAGTATCGAACTATCGAATTTCCATGGCGTGATTTTCATCATTGATTCTTTTAAAAGTGGATTACCATTCTGTGACTTATTAACAAGGATTTCAGCGGGGGCAGCTATTCTTCCAGTGGGTCGGGGTCTAGCTTGTAATGGAGAAGGACGCGTAGTAGTGGGTGGTAAAGGAGACCTCACTTCTGCTGTTGGCTTGTGGAGTGTGCTTCGATTGGAAGGGGTGGTTCCATTGTGTGGCTCGGGTGAAATTTCTGAAGCCTTTTCTGCCATTTGGGGAAGTTTAGGTCTCTTGGCTTGCGGCTCCAGGTGGTATTGATTTGGTTGGTTGAAAGTAGATGTTGTGGGGACAGGAGCAGTTGAGGAGCTCAGAGAAGTATCATCCCCTCCGTATTGCTCCCTCATACGTTTGACACCAGCCAAAATGCTGGCAAACGATGTGGAGTCCGTCTTGGGCTGGTCTTCTTTGCTCATACCGGGTTGCTTTACTATTAGACTTCAACCTGTTAGATATCGTCGCTTACGTAAGCAGATCCGATTATCCGATGCTAAGCTATAGAGGAAACAACCACCTAACACAAAAGAGTCATATCCAAAACTCACAATGAAGAGTCACAACTAGTGAGTCATACCAGGGTATTTCTAGACTCAAAGTCCAATAACCTTACAAATTATTGGGTGCATTTAGGGGGTTTCACTTGCTTAATGGGGTTTTAAAGGGTTTAAACTTAAGGACCCCGGTTCCGGCCCGGAACCGGGGAGTAGTATGACTGCGAAAAATACCCTTTTATAAACTAACATACTACCAACCTAACAACTTTAGAACATATAGAACATATATCATTAGAACATATATCCATACATTAGGGCCTATATCATTACTAAGAACTACAATGGCCACTTACTCTGATTCTACTTTTGATGCTAGCCACTATCAGTCGGCCAGGCCATCTTACCCTCAGGAATTGTATGATGAATTGTTGAAATACCATGCAAACACCACCAAGGAATTGGCAATCGATATTGGAACAGGTTCTGGTTTTGTTGCTTTTAAGCTCTCGGAATATTTTGATAAGGTCTTAGGTACAGATCCTTCTTCTGTAATGATTCAACAATGTAATCTGGATCCTCGGATGGACAGTGGAAAGACCCAATTTCTTCAAGGAACAGGAGAATCGATTCCTGCTGAAACAAATAGTGCTGATATGATTACTGGAGCAGAATGCTGTCACTGGGTTGATCATGCCCGATTTTTCAAGGAAACTGCCCGAGTTCTTAAACCAAATGGAACCCTTGCCTTTTGGTTTTATAAGGACCCTATCTTTATCGGCCATGCTAAAGCAAATGAAATTTATCAGAATTATACTTGGAGATCTTCTCTTGAAGCTAATCCCAATGATGAATTTGAAAGATGGATGGGCCCTTATTATGAGCAGCCTGGACATAACTTCTTGGGAACTCTTATCAAGGAGATAGAAGTACCTCAAGATCTCTTTAAAGATGTTGTTAGGGTGGAATATTTAGTGGATCAAAATGGAAGTCCCACTGGAATCAAAGACACCGCTTTAATGATCAAGAAGTCCATTACCATTGCCGGGTTCTTACAGTATGTGAAAAGTTGGAGTGCTTATCTTTCGTGGATGAAAGACCATGGAACAAAGTATGATATTGCCGAACGTTTTGTTGATGAGCTTAAGCTGGAAATGGGCTGGAATGACTCTACAGTTGTGGAAGTGGTTTGGGATACTATGTATACTTTTGCTAGAACAAGGTAAGAGGTAAAAGGTAAAAGGTAAAAGGTAATTCCGGCAATAATTACTAATAAATGAAACACTACTCACTATACTATAATATTGTAGATTCGTTGTCGACCAAGTAATTGAATATTATCTGTAAGGTCATAGTGCGTATCACTATCTATAGAATTTCATACCAATTCAGAGTCAAATTAGATTCTTAGAATGTTCGATTAGATTCTTAGAATGACCCTAACACTTTCCAGATCATCACCAGATTTACAAATGGCAAAATTTCCCTTTCATGTATTACATAGGTATTGGTAATTCAGTTAAATTCAATTATATGCAGGCAATTTATGGACAATTTGGCAGTTCTATGCGTATGCTGTCTTCGCTCATCACGACAATCTTGTTCCTTGCAGCAGCAGCTCTAGACCGAACATCTTATTATGTGGGAGAGGGGGAAGGGGAAGTTCTAGAAGGATCCATACAATCTGGGTGTGTTCTAGCCATTTGAATCACTCATTTTGTTTATACGAATCATTCATTTTATGTGTAATCATTATTTCCTTATTGGCTTACTCCACTTTTGGTGTGGTTGCTGTATCTTTAGTAATCCTCGTGTATGCACTCCCCGAACCAAGTTATTTTAAATAATGTTCATAAACCTGCATACAGCATTTAGTAAGGTTTAGTAAAACATATAAATGTTACAAATATTTAACTAATTCTCATCATCTAGAAGTTTCCAAGCTTCTTCATCCCACTATTTATATGGTTCAATTGTCCTCCATATTTGTTTTATCATCAATTTTTTCACAAACAATTCCCTCAACAACTTCAATGCCTTCTTTAAGAACAGTAAAACAAATCGTTAACGCCATCGAGCAAGCCGAAGGTGCTGGTGCTAGAGTGCACCGTTCCATTGGTGTAAGAAGCGTTAGAAACTTCACCCCCTTCTTGATGCTTGACCACTTCAAAAGTCCGGGTACCGCAGGATTCCCTGAACATCCTCATTCTGGTCAAGAGACCATTACTTTGATATTGAATGGTGGAATGGCTCATGAGGATTTCACTGGCTCAAAAGGTATTCTTTATCCTGGTGATCTTCAGTTCATGACCGCCGGTAAGGGTATTGTACACTCAGAAATGCCAATTCCTAGTACCGATGGATCTCTCAATGAGGGATTGCAATTATGGGTTGATTTACCTGCCAACTTGAAACAAACTGAGCCAAGATACAGAGACTTGAGAGCATGGGAGATTCCCGAGGCTGTCGAACAAGATGGTAAGCTCAGAGTCAAGGTCATTTCGGGTAAGTCTTATGGTATAGACTCCGTGAAAGATTTGGCCTATACCCCAGTCAATTTCTATTACTTTTACATGAAACCAGGATCCACTTTCAGACAAGAACTTGAAAAGGACTTCAACTACTTCTTGTATGTGTTGAAGGGTAACAGTTTACTTGTCAATGGCCAAACCCAAGTTAAACAACATGGCAATGCCTTCTTTGATACTGAAGGTGATGCTGTGGAAGGTGAAAATCCTCAAAATGGGGATGACCTTGAATTTGTCATTATTGGTGGTAAGCAATTAGATCAAAAAATCGTTCAACATGGTCCATTTGTCGGAACCTCCACCGAATCCATTCAAAAGGCTTTCAGTGACTACAGCAGTGCCAGCAATGGTTTTACTCCACTTCGGACCTGGAGATCTTTGATTTCCAATGGTGTTACTCAGGAAATGATTGATGGACCATTAAATGGAAACTTGAAGAAGAGAGAAGAAGCTAGATTGGCATTTTTGGCTGAAAAAGCTCAAAAAGAACAATCTAATGATGAATTGTAAACCTCAGTTGCTTAACTCAGTTCTGTTGATCATCTTCTGTTGATCATTTTTTGCTGATCATGTCCGGCTGATCATGTTTTGTTGATCTCCGGTATATTTAGTTCTAAATCCACTATTCATTAATGTATTATTCAGCCAGTTTCATATGTCCTAACCGTAGTAAATAACCGTAGTAAATATTCATAGACTTAACTATAGAAAATGGATACTTTTTAAATTACAAGTTATAAAATGAACTCGCACACATTAACCAATTCCTAATCCTAAATCCATTTATGTTTATCTAATAATACTTCCCTTGTTACTGTATGATGCCTATAGTCTATATAATATATACACTACCATTATATACACCACCGAACATACAGTTCCTCATCAGCACTAATAACGCGAATACGCGTTTATAATCACCATCCTACCAACATCATGGAGCCTACTCGACCTGAAATAGAACATATACTGGCACAGCTCTTCAAAGAGGAACGTCCAGTGACCTACCACACGTTATCTAGAAAGTTAGACATTCATGTTTCCCAAGCTAAAACCGTACTTCACCAGTATTATGACAAGAACAAGGAAAAGGTGTCTGCTTCCTTTATCTTGACTGGTCAGTCAGAGAAGGGCCTATTGGTGAAGTTTAGTAACGATTCCGCTGGTATTGATGAAATGGCTAAAAGATTCACCAAATTACATTCTGTACACATTTATGCCTTGACTCCTAAGCTGCATGAGTACAACAGCAATGATCTCGCAGACGAGGAGACGAAATATCCCACATCGTATGAAAATGCAGATAAATACTACAAGAATGGTACTATTCGAGGTCCTGAGGTAAAGGAAATCAAATTGACGTTCCCCAAGCACGTCCCGCCTACTAGCAAGGCCAATACTCCTCCCTCCACCAATGCAATCTCAACTTCTACTAGTGAAGCTAAGCCTAAAATCAAAAGTGCCGGACTCAGTTCGTCCTACGTTTCGAGAAAACAAACTGCCAAACCCACAAATAGCTTGCCATATACCTCACGAAAGGCAGAAGCGGCCACGAAAGTCAAGACTGACTCCAAGATATCCAAACCCAACGTTAAATCTGAGGCTACATACCAGTATAAATCCAGGAAGAATGAACACCCTGGGTCCAAAGAAAGAGTGGTGGTTTCTTCAGTCAATGATGATGATATTGAAGAGGCAAGTTCTTCGGTGCCCAAATCGAACCCCGAAGATCTTGCCAAGATGTTCGATGATGATTTCAGCGACTTTGGAGACGAAGAAAACGAGGAAAAATCCCAAATCATCGACGAGCCTATTGAAGACCTTGAACCAGAACAATCAATTGCTACAAACACAGCACCAACGGTGGGGGAGATGTTCGTACCTGAAGACGACGAGGAGGATGTGGAGTTAGAGGACCAAGGAAACAACAACAACGACAACAACAACATAGCAAGCACTACACGTGATACCCCAGAACCTCCCAAAGCAAATGAGGTGGATGAAGATGGATTCACTGTTTCATATAGAAAACCTAAACCGAACACCAAAGCATCTGTCAAAACTGCAACCAAGCCGCAATCAAAACCAAAGCCAAAGCCGAATAAGGTCACCAAGGGTGATGGAAAGAAGAAACAAGCTTCCTTAATGAGCTTTTTCTCCAAATAGTTCAAAGAATAAAGAAATTGGTTACAGTAAAACTATGCAATTGTTGCTGTTGTGGATGTTATTTTGCTGCTACAAATGTTATTGGTTTCGAGACTAGTGAGATCAATAGGCCCTGTTTTGGAGTGGTTTCAATGTGAATTTTTTAATAGTGTTTTTTAATAGTGAATACGCCCACTATAGAATTCCCCAATATAGATAAAGTACATTTTTGTAGTGTTTATGTGATGCCAAGATTATTTCAAGAAGGTGTAGGTAAACCCTGACAGTAGAGATGGCTATTGGACATTCGGTAATATAGGTTGGGAGGGTAGAAAGGTAGTGGGAGCCCCGAGAATAAAGCCCGTAAAATCAACTCATAAGTTCTTCCATTCCCCAATTGAGCCTATTACACGAGCCAGCCTTCACATCCCGAACATGTTATTACCGTTTCCAGTAACCAAGACTTTGAAGATGGTTGAGTATTTGGAGCCATCACTATAACGGAAACCCCGAGTGTGTGCAGGAGCTCCGTTTTGGGAAGGAACAGAATTTCCCGATCGGGAAAGTAACATGGGGCAGTTTCCTAATGGCGAAGGTAATCATGCACATTACTATACCCAATTAGGAAATTTGGCTCAAAGAACATAGATGCAAAAATGGACGGAAATGTCACCAAACAGTGTCCCCTCGTCCAGGGCTTATATATATATATAGAGGTTAATCCCCAGTTAGTCGGTATCAAGACTCATCCGTTCCATCCTTTAGTCGTTCGTTAGCCATGAAGTTGTCTCACTCTGCCATTGTTGCCCTTTTGGCTTGCTCTGCTGCTGTATCTGCTGCTCCAGCAGTATCTGGTGCTCAAGAATCTTCTCTTGAAGTCAGACAAGAGCATGCTGAATTAAAAGCCTTGATTGAACGTATCGAGACCTTGCACGTCAAGAGAGATGGCATGACTGAAGCTGAGCTTTCTAAGAGAGAGTACAAGATTGTCACCGATGTGTTATCTGCCATCAACCAAACCAACTTATCCCCACAAATCATTCACTATTTGGCTACCAGTCCAACTTTCCAACCAATTGTCATCAAGACCATTGTTGCTGTTTTGGAATCCAATGCCATTAACTTGACTTCATTGTTCAATGCTTTGGACCAATCCAATTTGCTTGGTGTTGTTACTCAACAACTTATTGCTGATTGTTCCCTTTATGTTTCTCTTTTCAACACTGCTAAGAACATCATTGGTAACTTGGCCAATCAAGTTAAGAACCAAATTTCTGGTGGTAAGGCTAAGAGAGACTTTTTGGCTGATCAATTCCAAAACAGAGATCTTGCTGCTGAGAACTTTGTTGACTCTATCGACAAGAGAGACATCAATGTTGACAATGCCATTGTGGTGAACTTGTTGGACTCTTTGGCCAAATCTGGCTTGGCTACCTCAGTCGTCAAGTCCATCATTACTGACCCATCTTATATTCCATTTGGTGTCAACTTGATCAAGTCTGTCATTGCTAACAATGCTTTGAATGTACCAGAACTTATCAATGCTCTTAAGAACTCTGCATTGGTTCCAGACTTGTTGAAACAAATCTTGACTGTCAAGACTTTACAAACCGTTGCTGTTAATGCATTTGCTGCTTTTGCTGGTAAATGTTCTAACGGTGGTGGATCTACTACTCCTCCATCTGGTGGATCCGGCTCTGGTGGATCCGGATCCGGTGGTTCTGGCTCTGGTTCTGGTCCAAAACCAAACCCATGTAAGAGAAGAAAGAGATCCAACTACTAAGCGACTGCCGGGCAGTAGCGTATAATACCTCCTTGTATACTTATGATAAAAAACGTAATAAATTTCATTCAATAGCTTGATGTAACGATTAAATTTCAAATTTCAAACACCACCAAAGATGGAAATTTACCTGGTACTTGGTCTTATTGACTTTCTCTTAAACACTATACAATACTACTAAATAGTTTCCGATACTTGTCGTGGAAACTTTTGATAAAATATGAACCTAGCTCAACACATCCATGAGAATAAGTTGAATAATTCTCTTATACTAATTAATCCCGTTTAAAAAAAATATGCCAATTCAACTCTGGTGATTTGGTGATATGACCAAAGGATCAAGTTTACAGACCTCCTACAGGCTTACAAAGTCCTTCACCATGAATAGTCACCAAAGCCAAAACAAATACTGTATTTCGTTATAGTTTGACTCTGATTGGGTAATGTCCAAAGCTTATTCTGAAATAATTACAACCTGCTTTCTGAAACAGATTCAGCCATCTGTGAAACGTCTTCTGTGATCTGTGAACGTCTTCAGCCATCGTTGTCCATATCACCGTCTCGTCCACTCACAGTGAAGGGTGAAATTGCACTGATATACTATGAGAAGATGGAAGATTCTCGCCAGTGGTGATCCATCAGATCAACGCAGTTTGCTGCCTCCTCCACCGCCTCATCAAACCCTCTGGCCAATGATTTAGGCTCATTGAATTGCTACTAGTCCGTCGTTGTCAACAGATTCTGGCCACTTCCTCCTCGCACCTGAAACCTTCATCGTCTACGAACCACACAAATGCACATGAGATGCGCCTCATGATTTGGTGGTGCCTTATGATTCGGCGGTGCCTAATGATTCGGCGACGCCTTAAGATTCGGTGACGCCTCAAATCAGATCAGGATCCACCATGACGAGCCGAATTACACATCACCATGAGAGATGAGAGGCCCAACTCTTGAGGTGTGCCATGAGCTGCAGTATGGGTTCATGCACTTTAAGCGAGGCCAGCTGTCAGTACTGCGTCTGCATAGGACGAGTAAAGGCGCGCATCTACCACTCAACATGATGCTAGCCCACTGGGTGTTGGATGCTGGGGGTTGGATACTAGGGACCAAGGAAAGCGGTTGGAGCCACTAGCAATCATGACAACTACAGCCTCTTAGTCAGACTCTGGGCCCTCTCAAATTTTCACTTTCACTGTAGCCTAGCTGCCAATGTTTCAAATGGACGCCATGCGCGCCATCCGCAATCAGTCCACCGCATTCTGCACATAAGCCGATGCAACAACTGGACCACCAGTTGGGGTTTGGGAGACGATGATATAGTGGGAATGGGCATTTTGCCCATGATTTCTGCACCAGCCTCCAGTGGTGCTGCAGCGGTAGAGCCCCTGAAACATTTCGGCTAGTTTCCCTAACCGGTGAACCCGCTTCCGTTCTGGTGATATGCCCACCCGGCTGTTCAAAGTGGCCCTGGTGTTTCATGCATAAACCTGCCGCGCCGTGCCTTTCTTGTTTATATATGGCCAGATCGGGAGACGATGTCGCCCTTGACCTTAAAAAAAATGTCTAATGTCGTGTAGATGTTATTGTCCTTTCGTATTCCTGCCTGTTAGTTTCTAGAAGTCCTCCACCATTTGACATCTTCTTCCTTCCATCGTTCTTTGGTCCCTGACACCCACTAGGTTCTTTCGTTTAAGTCAGCCCATGAAGGAAGACCAGCATACCTTAGACCCTCGAGATCCAGGGGGCTCGAGGCTGCTGGAGCAACATCGGATTCAGTCTCAGTCTCAGTCTCAATCTCATCACCTTCAGCAGCCCAATCAGCCCAATCAGCCCAATCAGCCCAATCAGCCCAATCAGCCCAATCAGCCTCAGCTTCAATCCCTGACGTCTACAAACACTCAAATAACCTCTTCATCATCTCAGCAACTCACTCTCGGCTTGGGAACTCCTCAATCATCCACTCTGGCCAACACCGAACCAGAACTTCAATCTCCAACAAAGTCGATCAAAAACTTCTTTCGAAACCGTCAACTGGCTTATTCATTTGAAAGTATAAGTGAAGAGCCTGAATTGGCACGTTCCAAGGCAAAAAAGAATTCTACGGGCTCCACCGTTAGTGATTTAGCCCCTACCAAATCTCCAGTAAGATCAATTGCTGGTGGGTTAAATTCTTTACTACAACTTAAATTTGCCGGAAGAAGTCGAACCTCCATAGTGTCGGCCTCATCAATACCTCCTGAACCCACTCTTCTGCCAGGAAAACCCACCACCATAGATGATTTCGCCGATACTTCATCTGAACTGTCACAGGAATATGATGCAGATTCCATAAACTCTATTCTTGACGAGTACGATAATAGAGAATCCAAATATACCGAGAGAGAACTGGTTATTGGTCCGCATCATAACTTTGTATTTAAAGAAGAATTTGATGAATCTGAATCATCAAAGAATTCGTCTCAAAAGAGAAGTTCTATCAAAACGATTGAATCATTTGGTTCAGCAGCTAATATTCTTCATCCCCGACCTCCAATCATCACCAGAACTAGCAGTTATAATCGTCCAAGACCTATTGATGTGGCATTGTCAAATTCATATGTTGATCCATTTTCAGCTCCAACAAGTGCTAAAAGAACATCTGGTTCTTCTTCTAATGATAGTAATCTCGTTGCCAGTGGGAATAGCAGTGCTACAAGTGCCAAATTCAGATTTCACAATGATAGAATCGATCCAATATTAAGGAATTCTGATCCAAGAAGAGTTATGGAAAGATCTAAAGTTATCAGTACATCTTCCAATATTGAAGCCAACCGTTCATCTCTTATGACCAATATTTCTGATCCAGATCATGATACTAAATTCCCTGAACCAAATGTTACACCCAATCAAACTCCTATGAGAAAACCTTTCAAATCAAATACCAATACTGATAGTAATCCTGGATCATCAGGTAATAGCAATCAACATAATTCAATACAAAGTGATCCAATAGAATTCCAAGATTCTCCAGAAACAAATAATAGCATTCCAAGAAAAAGTGATCATATATTATCTGAAGTTAAATTTGAAGAACAAGATGAAACTGCATTGAAGGATAATTCAGAAGCCTATAGGCTGCTGTTGATAAATCCTGATGAAACAGCTATTAAGCATAGTTCGAGTATCAGTGATAGTACCAAGAGAGAAACTTTCCGATCTTCATTATCCTCAGGTGAATTATTACATAATTTGGAGAATTTCTATGATACTAAAGATTTAGCCAATGTCAGTGGTACTTCATCAAATCTAGCTACAAATAAGAATTTTGTACCTCAAGCATCTTCTACCCTCAGATTCAGTCAAGATTTCCCCAGAACTGAAATAGGAAATCTTACTGCTGGTCTTGATTCAACCACAGAATTACCAGTTATGCTTTACAAAGTTCAAGATAAAGATTATGATGAAGGAAACCAAAGATGGTCAGTGTATGAACATAAGAGAGCATCAGATAATCGTCATTTGAATCATGGTCAAGTCCCCAAGGAAAGAGAAAGCGATAGTGACAGTAATGAACATGAACAAGACCATGCAAAAATTATCACCAAACAACCTCAGAAAATCTACGCAGCAGGGGGAAGATCTGAAAGTATCCAGACCTTCAAAAGTGCTGCTTCTCACTTACCATTAACTACCTCACAATTACCCAACCATCCAGTTCCAAGCATACCTCGATCCGAATCTAATAAAGATTACATGGACCAAAATTTCAACGATAATATCGGGGATTTCCGGCGGAATAAGCCCAGATCCTTATCTAATAAACCGTCTGGAGGATCTTTAAGATCTCCAGAAATACCAACGGCAGCAGTGTTACGTGGAAGTCAAGAGAAAATCTTTGGTACAAATGAAGATAATATTACCACTAACAATAAGGATTCGTTCGACTTGAACGATATCGAGAAGCAAATCCAGGGCATCCAATCAAAACAACAACCACCAGGAAAACAATCAAATTACCTGATGATTTATTTCATTACCATGATGATTCTTGGACTAATTGTTCCTCCAATTTACTTTTTGGTGGCCCTTGGAATTTTTGACAGCACCAACACTACCCAGCAATTTTATCCTGGGATTGGAAATCACAGAAACCTGGTCAAAAGGTTTTCCAAATCCCAGAAAATTGTTAGTTTTGCATTGGGTCTATTATGGCTTCTCATCATCCTAGCGATGATCGGCATTGGGATTGGTCTCGGAGTTACACGACATTGAGCCTCAGAAATGAAAACATCCAATCAACAAGTACTTTCGTTTGACCAGATGTTTTAAATGTTCCAAACGGCGCCCAAACGGCGCTCAAACGGCGATCATGTCAATGCATTAAAACGGGAATAATCGACTATTCCAAAATCTAATTCTATTCTTACTATTTCCTTTTTTTTTCTTCCTTTCCAAGGTATATGGCCGGCTTGTATATTAATCCACTAGCATATTAAGAATTGTAAATCGTAAAAGCGTGAAAGTCAAACAGTTTAGTTGAAATTCGCTGATCCTGTTATGGGCCTAGGTATATGTCCGCTTACTGATACCAGGTCGTGTACAATCTCAAAAACCTGACTAACTTTTACGGGGCCGGTTAGTAGAAGCAACCGAATAGTGTGGGAATTAGTTTAACATAACTTCATTTACCCATTTTATCATTTATCAGATTTCAGGATCTGACACTACTAATAAGAATCCATCCTGAAATCCCTTGATTCTTCATCCATTTCATCCATTCTGCATAGTTCAATAGGGTGTTGAACAAAGTTACGCCACTTAATCTCCGATAAGCCAGAAGTTATCACTTTACGCTTAAAAACGGTTGTATAAATCATAAAGTGGGGTGGAAAACTATTTCAAACATTTCCGGTGAGGTTTTTGGTTGATTTAATCCGTTTTGGTCAATATTGTATCCAGTTCAAATATTAAGCTATAGATTCACTCCTATAAAATGGGTAACGTACCAACTAAAGAGGGTAGACCAAGGTCATATACCGCCAACTCTACCAGCTCCCATATTTCCGGGCTTATTGCTCGTTCATCCAGTAATGTTTCAGGTCCCAGCTCAAGAAGGAACACCCTTTCTCATCCATCCGGAGACTTGAGGAAATCGAGGAAACGGGAAGAGAAGGACAAGACTCGCGAAAGACATTATCTTGATTTAGTGGTGAGATATGATGAGAATGTCGATGGTGGATACTTGGCTCCTTATGGAACTTATAAATCTAACCTTGATTTCAATACTGAAGTGGTTCGACAATTGATAATAAAACGTCAAATCGCTCCATTTTATACACCTCTTCAAGACTTTGATGAAAACTGGACCGATGAAGAGATTTTAATTCTCGTTTCACAATTGACCTTGCACTCAATAGAAACTGCATTTTCTGATCAAGAAGAGGAGGATGATATCGATAATCATAAAATTCATAAGTCAGCAAACTTTTACAGAAGACAAGAACAAAAGCAAAATTTGAAGGATTTAATCCAAAGAGTTAAAGATGTTCAGAAAGATGAAGAAAATCGTTTCTTTGAAGAAAAAATTAAAGAAAAATCTGTTACTGACGAGACGAGATTATCCGTTTCACCAGATATTCCTAACAAATCCTTACTTCTTAGGCTTTATCGAGATGCAACCGAATGTCCTATTTGTTTCCTTTACTATCCTAGAAACTTGAATGTTTCTAGATGTTGTTTACAACCTATTTGTTCCGAATGCTTTGTACAAATTAAAAGATTGGATCCACATCCACCACACGATGATCCTTCTAATGAACAGGGTTCCGAAGCTTTGCCACATACATTAATTTCCGAAGCTGCCAGTTGTCCTTATTGTGCTCTGCCAGATTTTGGAGTCACTTATGATGCACCCTTGGATATAAGCACTGGATTTGAGGGACAAGTCAAAGCAGGTCATTATGCTAGTCCAATCACCAGTATTCCCGAGGATAATGAAGCAATTATTTCATCATCACCAGGGTCGAACTCTAACGATGTTTCAGTTCAATCTCCAGAAGCTATTATGATCAAAAGAGCCCCGTCAAAGGTTGGTAAGAGACGTACATCCGTGGCAGCCGATGCAGTAGGTGTAATAACGATTGATATGATAAGACCTGACTGGGAGCAAAAGCTCACTTCTGCTAGGAATAAGTTAGCAAGGAAGGCAGCCACCGCCAGTGCTATTCATGCCTCGAACTTGCTTATCCATAATAATGAACCAGAGCCATCACAATCTGAAGGTAGGAGAAGAGCAACCACCACAGGAGCCAATGCAGCACATTTGCGTACAGTTGAAGATAGAATGATTGAAGAGGCATTAAGATTGTCTTTGTTAGATGAAGAAGAGAGACAAAGAAAAGTTGAATTTGAGAAAAAGAAGAAAGAACAAGAAGCTAGATGCTGATGAAATGAAGATAAAAGAAGAAAGAAGAAAGATTGGAGAACGAGCTTGAAGCTCTAAATCAAGAGCTGAAAACTAATAGCTGAAGAAGCTATGAGTGATGATTAAGAAACCATGAGGTAGGAGCCAGGAGCCAGGAGCTAAAGGTAGTGGACTTTTATATCAAAGATAAAAGGTGGTAATCTCTAACAACAATTACCAGAAGTGTTAGACTATGCACCAAGATGCACTTATTGTTGATTGCTAATTTAATTTTGAGCAACACAATATTGTTAAAAGCTGGTCTATTGTTCGGATACAATAGATATTGGAATCGGAATTTTCTGGGTCAGCTTTGTTTAGCACCCAAACCCCAAACGCTTCACTAAGTTGAGTTTAGGGTATTTTAACTTCTTATACACGAAGTTACGAATTATACGGTAGTTTTTAATGTATTGTAGGAATTATCCATCAATTTCACCCTGGGTCCAAGAGATACCCCATGAGGTTTACTAGAGAATGAAAAAGGAAATACAATATAAGAATCAATACAATATAAGAATCAATACAATATAAGAATCAATACATCTAAGATATTATTTAAGGAGGTCTGATGGAATTTGATGAAATTTTTGCACAATTACAGTTTATTGAAGGTTGATGGGGTCAATTATACTAAAACCCCAATTATTATCTCTTGTAGTTAGACCCCATCAATGATTGAGAATATGATTATGATTAGAACTATCAATATTTAATGATAATGAAACAATTACATCCATTGATCATTTATTGAGTGAGTTAGAGCTTACTAAAAACACAATTGATTGAGATATTCTGTTGAATTCCTTCTTAACTATGAATAAAACGGATTAATATCCGAAGAATTAAGGATGTTATTCTGGTTCCATTGCATGATATTCCAGTAATAGAAGATGTTAAATGGGTTAGAATATTTAAATATGAGGTGAAATTTTCCATAGAATTTAAGCTTTAACATGGTGAATTTGTTCATATTGTTGTAGTTCTATTTATGGAGGTAGGTGAAATCCATCACTTTTGACATTGAAGAAATCAGCATCTCATCCAATAATTGAACCCGATCTGTCAGATTTTAGGTGCCTGTACCGAAGTTATGATCTCCGATGAATGACATGACATTCGGATAGTCCCTTCTCTGAAGAATTTCATCCTAAGTAGTTCTATTGATTAAATGAATTAAACATTAAATGAATTAAAGAATTGATGAATTAAAGAATTAAAGATTGAATGAATTAATTGGTACAAAATCTTATCAAACACTTGAAGATTTCATACACTAGAAGTCATAAAACCTTTAACCTTAGATCCACAGACACTAATGTTGTACATAAATCAAACACCAAAGACTAAACAAACTTATTGGGTGAAATTGACTAACAAGTCCAACTGAAATTTCCACAGCTTATGCTGATCTTCACCTTGCAAACTCCAGAAAAACAGCCCCTAGCACCGATTTAGGGTGTTTAACAGTATGATCGCTTTAAACAGTCAGAAAAGAAAGTTGTTACACTTTGTGGACTTTGTAGACATTTCATTGACTTCTTAGACATTTCATTGTCTTTCATTGACTTAGAAGGTTAGCTAGTTAATGGCTATGGTTAGATGAACCTCCATGGTATTGGATATCAGAGGGATACTTGAAGCTGTAACTGCTCCCCTGGTGAATTCCGAAAGGCAAAAGACTAAAAGACGAAGAGACTAAATGCAATTGGACTGAGCAATAATATGACAAATTACAAGAGATTAATTGATGTTACCATGAAGATTAATTGATGTTATGATGTTCGTAGTTCCTACTCTCTTTTGGGCAAACGAACCCCTCATAAATATATCAGGCTTCAATTATTTCCAACCTGTTACCAACCGTCCAACTTGTTACCTGTCCTGCGGATGCCTTGCTCGTTCGCTTAGCTCCTCAACGGCTTTTGACTGGTATTGCTCGCGCAACCATGCACATTCAGGCTTTAGAGTGCAACTTATCACTGCACTCAGTAGATGCACAGAACGCGTCTACCAGACTATTCGACTGGTTTGGCAGGGGCTATGAAGTGGGTCAAGTGCTGGTAAATGTGTGGTATTCAACAGTTAAGGCGTTCTATTACTGAACTAAGTCCTCCTTGGGTGCACATGCACGCCCACTCATCAAGGGGCTTTCTAAAACAGGCAAGTTGTAACGCGTTTTTCAGGCACGATGAGTTCACTAACCATCTTCTAGTCCGATATATCCCTGACTGGGGATATCGCTGTAGGAGGAGGACGCACAACCACAGCAAAATGTTAAAGGAGGGGCTATACGTGTAATGTACCATTTAAACAATATGCATATGCCATACAGTGGCTGGGTTATTACTTGCATATGTCTGGGACACAAACTGCAATAGGTGCAGGGGATTGTTAAGCTGTGTTGGGGCTATTGTGTCAAGAACCAGCAATCAAAGAACAATCATAAGGAGGATGATTGTCGCGACAAGACTGCTTAACATAAGACCAATAGGGGAGTTACTACTACCAGTTGAGCGAGGGACGACGTAAACCACGCAGAAATGGCAACTGGCCGATTACGGCGACAGAGCAGATCTATTGTAAAGATTGGTGCTTTACCAGGAGGCTTGTTGTTGTAACCCTTACAGTCAACAGGACTAAACTCAATAATAACCGTTTAAATTTATGTTTACCGCGCTGTATGCTTATTGCTGTTTGGGAAGGGGCAAGAGCATACTATGTGCCACAAGTCAAGCTGAACTGGCAAGAAGGTTCAAGGACCGGAACACAGCGGAAATGACCACGAAGGAGCTCGGAAGGTTACTGGTGTTATGGAGGCTGTTCATTAGATGATGTCACCTATCAAAACAGCTTCAAACAGAAAGCACCAGGCATTTAGGTTTGGACTGATTACACTAGACTGGAACGTTACTTATTGTACCTTGGCCCCCCCAAATTATTATCTAGGTGTCAGGGAATATTTTTTAAGTAATAGGTTTCACGAAAGCTAATTATTGATTGATGGGGACATTTTACGTAAGCACACATGTGGCATAACTATTTCTATTGGTGAACAAAAACTGTTCAGTTTAACATTTGAGGCGCTAGTAAAGGTATAAATCACCTTAACGTTGAACACCTTTTCCTTCTTAATCCCCCTTGTTTCACCTTTGATTGAACTTGTTACAACCAGAGAGAACCGTGTCATTTCTCCTACTCGATTAGCTGTTGCCATATTTTCTACGCTGCTCCACATCGCATTGCATCGGGCTCCTCGCGTGCGCTACTTAAACGAATTTTGGCCTTATTTAGCCGACGGTTCCCACTTATTGACCTCTTAGCTCAAACTATTTAGCTTCTTCGCTTCTTTGCTTCTTGCTTCTTGCTTCTTGCTTCTTGCTTCTTTTACACCAATCACTTCAATTGCATCGCCGTATAATTGGCTGGTCTTCTAGTTGTGTCCTTATAGAGTGTCTTATTTGCTTGTGCTAATCCGGATTAATTTTAAGTTGACTGCATATCCCCATACCTCAGGTGACCCACATCCCATTCATTATCAGTACCACTACGATTTACAACACATCACATTCCAATCCCAATCCCAATCCCAATCTCAACCTGCAATTCACCGATCCTCCAATCTCAAATCCTCCAATCTCAAATCCTCCAATCTTTTCCAACCTGCAACATTCCTTTCAGTATACACTGGGGTCTCCAACACATAAAATAACTCTGGTTTGTTCTTCTGTCATTTCTCCAGCAACCAATGCCATGCCCGCCACTACTCTAGTCAAAGAACCCAAACTGGATCTCTATGAAATACCCGAGGCAGTGACCTCATTACCTACCAAACGACTATATGACTTTACTTCACTCAAAGTCCGTGAATCCACCAAGTTGGCTAAGGAGTTCGAACTCACCGACACCTCCAGGAACGAGCTCATCCTTAAGGTCAAGTTGGTAGGCATCAATTACCAGACAGATTTCCAAACCTTTAAACGTCCCAGCATGTATAATACCAACCTCTACGGCACCCAAATCGATAGCAGTGGCCATATTCTTCAAGTGAAGTCAGCACAATCAGAGAAGTCATCAAAGTCCAGGCCACTTGATGGTTCCACTCCCTCCGGCCTGGCGCCCGTTACCACCGTGGTTCCTGGTAATAAGATCATTGGAAAGATCCATTCCATGACGGCCCATCCGGCGCTTAGCCAGTTCAAGGACCCCCTGGCACTCAATGCCAAATATTTGGTGTTCCCTTACACTAACTGCATCAACCAGGAACGCCCCCACAAATGTACCAATTGCCAACGCTTAGCCGAAATTCCGTTATCCTACAAGTCCTACAACAAGCATCATTCATACCCATGCCAATACAACCTTATTTTCGGCAGTACCATCGATGGTGGCCTCCAGGATTTGCTCAAAATCCCAAACCCCGATCAAACATTGATCAAGATTCCTGACCATATCAGCTTACACGATGCTTGTTTCGTTTTCGATATCATGCTTCCGTTCTATTCTTTTGTTAAAGACTATTTGATGGATAATGTTCTGGATAAAGTATTTGTCAATGAAGAAATTAATCTTGGTAGTTTTCTTATCATTCTCAATGATATCTCTAAAGAAATCAACGATATTTTGATCGTGTTGAAGCATTTCCAAATCGATCAGAAAGCTGTCCGGTTTATTGACAAAAGAAAGCTCTCTAAGATGACGGAACAAGACCGGGCACATTACCACAAAAAATTCAGTCAAGTATTCCTCTTCTACATCAATGAGGATACGGTAGATTTTGCAATTGCAAGCTCCATTTCTCCAGGACTTGAAGCCACAAGATCAAGATATAACGTGGTATTATTCGATCAGCATAATCCAAAATCATTAATAAAGAACAAGGGATTAAACAAACGATTCACTGATAAAACTTTCCATCAATTCAAATTAAGCTATAAAGATAGAATCAACGGAGAAGAATTATTAAAGATGATTTCCATTCTTAATCGCAAGTTAAAGAAATCGGAAGTTAAAGAACTCAAACAATCCAAGGAAAGAACTCATCTGATTACCCTGTCGGATTCAGAAACTAAACTCGATAATCATGCCACCAGACCTTCCATTGGATCGATGGAATCCAACGGGTCAACATTTTCCAATCAAACTTCATTTCATTCAGATAGCACTTCTTCCACGACGGTTTCTTCTAAAGCAGAAGATAAAGCACCGGTTAAAACCCTTCGGTTTAGAGATGATGAATCTATCATCGATGAAAATTCCGTGAAGAAAATACATCCACCTCGTCACTTATCTTGGCTTTGGTATGATAAAGATTTTGATTTGTGTAACGAATATGAACAATCTGATGACGAAGAGGAAGACTCCCATGACATAATAACGAGAAAAAACCATAGTGTTAAACAAGTTAATCGTTTAATCAGAAACCCTCGTCATTTATCAAGAGTATGTTATGCCAACCGATCCAAACCAGTGAAACTAAATGCTTTCATTTTTACCTAAATCGGTAACCATTTTAATTATATCTAAGGATCATCAACCACATTAGCCAACATCAACCAAATCAACCAAATCAACCAAATATCATGACCAATATTTTAATGCCTTTCTATTTCCTTCTTGTCTTAATATTTAATTGCCAGACCTAGACTTGGCTTGTACATAATTTTGTTAATATATTTTATGGGATTGTATCAGTGAAAATGGTATGAAAATGTATTCTTATTCAAGTATTTAATTACCCAATTCTCTCAAAGTCTCTGTCAAAATACTTCTTAATTTATAAAGATTGACAACTCTTAACTTTTCATTTCTTAAATGGGCATTATCTGATGCTTGACCACAAGGTATCTGAGCAGCTGGAGCATTAAAACATTTTTCTAGAAATCTAATGGATGGGATAGATCCACCTTCTCTTATAAATAAAGGTTCAACACCCCAATTTTGTTTAGTCTTCTTGTAAAGAATCTTATAAACATTGTTTGCAGGATCTCCTAACCAAGGTTCTGCTTCATGGAAAACATTCACCAGGATTTGATTACCTGATTTCAATTTATTAAACTTAGTGTTAATGAAATCTACCAATGATTGTTTAATCTTTTCAATGTTTTGATTCGGAACAATTCTAATGGAAATGGTAGCTTTAGCTATTTGTGGAATGACGGTATTATTATTAGGACCAGAAACTTGAACCTTATGAATCGTTAACGATGGATTTCTCCATTTTGCCATCAAAGATTGAAGGTCTTGATTCACACTGTTGTTATTAAAAGCTACTTTCTCAATGTTTTGATACAATTCAATTTCCCTCTTGGTTAATGGAAGAACATCATCATAAAATCCTTCAAGTTGAATTTTATCTGTTTCAGGATCAATTAATTGACCCAATACCTGAATAATATCCATTGTTGGTTCTTTCAGGACACCACCATCAACACCCGAATGTCTATCGGGTTTATCAGATTTCACGGTGACAGAGGCGTTGATTACTCCCCTGAGACCGTAATTGAGACAAGGAGTGATATCATCCAACCAATAAGAATTAGAGAGCATAACCCAATCAATATGTCCAATAAGTTCTTTTTGTTCGGAAATTACATTCTGAAATCCAATGGATCCACATTCTTCTTCCCCTTCAATAACAAAAACCACATCACAGGAAAGTTCTTTCTTGCTAAATAAATCAGCCACAGCAAAAATTGATGCTAGCGTAGGGCCTTTGTTATCAGAGACACCACGAGCGTAAAGATTTCCATCTCTTGCTGTAAGAACGAACGGATCGGTTGCCCAATCTGATGCTTCATTGTTTGTAGCATCGACCACATCATAATGTGCATACCAAAGAACTCTTGAAGCCTTTTTCTCCGAGTCATTATTCTTCTTGAAACATGAATAAACTATTGGATTGCCATTTGCCACCGGGAGAAGTTTGGTCTCGTGTGCTCCGAGATGTGCCAATAGGTTAGTGAGAAATTGGGCACATTGTCTTGATTCTTCCAAGTAAAGGGAAGGAAATTTAGAGATGGTTTTGTACATAATATAATTCTCGAGTGCTTCCACCATGGTTTCATTCGAAAGTGAAACTAGTTTATTTCCAACTTGATTGATTTGATTAGATTCAGCGGTGCCTTTTTTAGTTCCGTTTGAAATTTCCCAAAGACACAAGGCTTTGTCACCACCAGAGAGTAAATATGTAGCACCCGCACCAACGTCACAAAAAATATAAACAGCCAACACAGCACCCATATCATCACCATGGTCATGACCTAGGGCCTTAATATGTTCTGCATGAGTCTGTGTAGATATAAAAGTACGTGCTTTCGATTCTGGATGCTTTCTATTACCAGTTTCATCATCAGATGACCAACTTGCATGCGATTGATTTTTTAATGAAAATTTAACAAGACCACCGAGATTTGATGCTTTGAAAATGCAATCGTTACAAATTCCAATACTCAATACTTCATCGTATTTTGGATTACAGCATGTATCCACACCATCATTGAAATGGAATGATCTTACCAATTGAAATGTACTAAGATCCCAAACATTGATACTTGAATCACTCAAACCCACATACAAGTAATCTTGAATAGACATTGAAAGGATTGATTCTCCATTATCCAAAGATTTGTATTTCTTTAAGGAGACTTTCCCATGTTCATTGACTTCAATCTGCCAAATATTAATTATACCATCACCACCACAAGATGCCAAATAAGTTTTCTTGGAACAACCTGTAATAGAATTCATTTTAGGTGTGTAAATTGACATACAATAAACATATCCATTATGTGCAAAGCGAATATGGTCATTGTTGTTCACTTCAACTATTTTTGCAGTAAATTGACCATCTGCAGCGCTGCTGGAATTCTTTCTGTATAATTGATGCTTAGTCTGAAGGGTGTTGACAGATCCACCAGGTCCTTTTGAGTCAAAAAATTTATCATATCTGAAATGAGGAAGCCTTTCTAAGGCCGAATGAGAAGTATGACCATGGCCAGCTTGATTTAATGTCAACTGACACCACAATATAGAAGCATTTTGAGCTCCAATAAATAAGGTAGACATTGATTCATACCATGCAATAGAGAAAATGTCACCTATATCTACCAATGAGTAGATCACATGAGTGCAATGAATAGATGGAGAATTACTGATGGTTTCAGATGTAGTATGCGATTCAAACTCTGATAAACTCCATACTTTCACCAAAGAGTCAGAACCTGCACTAAAAAGGTATTGTTCATCTTCGGTGATATTTAAGCATAAAACTGATGAAGGATGATCTTGATGAGAAGTGGATACTTCACATTTTAATGAGAAATTAACCATATCATACACCAAGATCTTTGAATCTTGAGTTCCACAGAATAAAAGCTTCTTGTTTGGAGCTGCAATAACACAAAGAATTGATTTTGTATGAGACCATTTGTGTATAAGTTTAGGTGCAACTTCACCGGTAGTGGAGTTAGTGGTACGAGTAGAATCCGAACTTATGGATAATGGACTGGTGGAAAGGGGATAAGGAGCAATTTGTTCAGGATCTTCTAGGCTCAAGTCGGCCATGGTCAAATTGGGGGGATTCAATCGGATTGGTGTATTAGATGAAGTCCGAGAGCCAATGGGGTCTATACTGGAGGAATAATTGATGGGTAAGGATCGAGACGGTTTAGGAACGTATTCCCCTTCGTGGATAATTCCACCGGTATAAGGCTTCCGTGAATGCAGTTGTTGATCCATAGCTGTTGTTTTAAACTTGCTATTTGGCTATTTGGCTATTTGGCTATTTGGCTATTTGGTGGGGGGATGGAGAATCAGTGGTTGTGGAGAAGGTATTGGAATTGGCCTAATGTGGACCAAATGTCGGTTGGGGTATTGGCCGGGGTTTGGAAGAAGCAAGTAGGGAGTTGTTTATAAACAGGATTTCAAGACAAAGTCCTTACAAACGTCACGAGATGTACACGAGCTGTTGATGTGTTTTGCAACAGATGACTAGTTGAGGCTTTCGAGCCACAGTATACCGTTTGGAAGTGAGTCAGAGCATGTGACAAAGAGTCACATGACACATTCCTCATATCACGTGGTCGTTTATCATGTGACGTGAGAGACTTCCATTAATCTACAGAACAACAAGGAAACCACAACAAAAAGACAAAAAGCACCAAAAGGGGAACGGAACTAAAAGACGGCATGAAGAAATCGCGCCCTGCCGTTTCAGAGCGCAAGTTGGATGTTTCTGGAGCAGCTGCAGAGAAAAGCCTTGGGGGTCAGTGGTCACGTGACCCCTGGCAAGGTAAGTTTAACCTAACTGGCCCATTAGTCGTTCAATGGGCTTCAAACGCCTCAAACGCTTCACACGGCATTCGTCGAATTCTACGACGCGAATTTGAAAACAACCGCACCATTTGGGTGCAAATTGAGCTCCTGAATAACAGAACCTCACCAGAACCTGTAAACAAACAACATGTAAGTCCAGACATGAACCAGTAACACCTGAACCAGTAAACAGGCCATGAACCAGTAAACAACAGCTGAACCAGTAAACAACACCTGAGCCAGTAACATCTGAGCCAGTGGCCATGAAGATCAATTCACTTACAGAAACATATCACTGAACAATTCCAATCCCCGCCAAGACCTGTTACCATTCAACGTTCCATCGGGTTCTCTTTTCCGTCATCTTCATCTCCGTCTCATCATCTCTGTACGTCATGATTTCATGAATCCACAGAACTGTTGCTTTAAACAGAAGTTGCTTTTAATAGAACTGTGCCAAAGGTAAACAACACGATCCTTCACATCAACAATCAAAGTTTATGGAAACAATCAGTTTATGAAAACAATCAGTTTATGAACAATCAATTTACGGCACCACCCCGATTTTCCATCATCGAGGTGATTTGGTGCGTCATTTCTCAACGGCATCACCAAGCATGAAACCCTCGTCTGGGTCATTTTGGTACAATTCCAAGCTATTCTGGGCAGTTGAAACTCGGTTGTGAATCATGGGGTCATTTTCAGGTACCCAAAGTATCACAAGTCAAGTTTATGCGTGGAATCGATGCCATGAAATGGTGTAAATTACGGAGTTTTTCACCTCGGAATGCATCGTTCCTCCCCCACCTTGAAACATGGCCACCTTTGATGAAGTCTTGTCATAACTTCACCAAGCTAAATCGACAGTTTCGATGTATTTTCATGCAATAATTACTACTCATGCATCATAATTGACAATAAGGAAATAAGGCAACTGGGCAAAATTACAAAGTAAATAGGCGGGCTATTGAGCAATTGAATAATATCTGTTATGGCCTGTTGGTAGTGAATTAGAAGTTGAATTTTTGGCAGATTTAGCACCCATGGCAGGTTATGGGTTAGGTTTATGGTTTATGGCGTGGATGATTATTCTTGATGGTGACTATATATAAGAAGTGGTCCAGGGTCCTTTCAGGACCCTTGAGTATCGATATATATGAAACATTTCGGAATTTTCACTCTAGCTTTTTTGATAAGTACTTTAAGAGTTTTGGCCCTGGCCCTGGCCCTGGGGGCCAAAGTCGATTATTCACTTTATCTGGATAATAAACCAGACATCTACCGAGGAGTATTGAGGAAAGCCGAATCCAAATATCCCAAATATGGTCCAAACTTATACACTTTCTATGCATGTTCTTTTCAGATGCTGAAGACTGCGAAATATTGTCAAATTCAAGATTACGATTGTTATTGTCATAATTCTGCAGCGTTGGCTACTTTATCGGGATGTATTCATTTTGATGATAGAAATACCACTTCGCTTGTTGATTATTTAATCAAACGATGCCAAAAACTGGCGGGGATTACTCTAACTGAATATGATTTCGATTTGGGTTATTGGAGGTATGCCACCGAAGCCAAACCTGTGCATGCCAATTCCACTGGCTCAGAAATCATTGATTATCCAGTGATACTCGACCAGAACGAAATGATTCTTTGCTACAAAGCATATTCCCAACTTTTGGGAAGTAATGATAATTGCGTTTATTATGGAGGAGGAATTCTTGGGTTTTGGCTTGTGGTGATGGTTATTGCTTCCATTGCCAATTGGAGTATATATCTCTTTCCTCAAACGGTGATGAAATGTGTGGGGCCTATGTCGAATTGGTGGAGGAAATACGTCACTTTACCTGCTACTGGTACTAGAAGAAAGGCTAATCACAAAACGGTGTTTGGTATGATGCACCTATTAGTTCCATCTCGGTTTGAGACAGTGGTGTTGACGGTGTTCGTGGCATTAGTGGCCTTCAGTTGCGGTAATGGCATTCATTATGTTGAAGGCGATCCAGTGCTTGGTACAAGGTCTATGGCATTGGCTCGGTATGTCGCTGGAAGAGCAGGAAAATTGGCCACTTTCTTAATCCCATTGGTGATCTTATTTGGTGGAAGAAATAACCTTCTTCAATGGATCACTCGGTGGAACTTTGCTACTTTCATGACTTATCATCGGTGGATTGGTCGAATCACCTTTCTATTAATTCTTATCCATGCAGTATGTGTTTCAATCACTTTTGGATCCAATTTTAACAAGGATATGACCCAGCCTTATTTGATCTGGGGAACGGTGGCCACCGCAGCTTGTTTGGTGATGATAATTCAGGGAATGCTTTATTTAAGAAGAAGATGGTATGAACTCTTTCTTATGGTACATATCGTTATGGCAGTGGCTCTTATTGCTGGTTCATGGATCCATGTTCAAAAATTGGGTTACGTTTGGTTCTACTATGCTGCTACCATTATATGGACGTTTGATCGAAGTATTCGAATTGCCCGACTTTCAAGCTTCGGATTTCCTCAGGCAAAAGTCATGTTGATGGCGGATGAGACTTTAAGAGTAGAGATTCCTAAACCGGCTCATTGGAATGCTATTCCAGGAGGACATGCCTTTATTCATTTTCTTACCCCCACCAGTTTCTGGCAATCGCACCCATTTACCTTTAACCAGTTTCAAGACATGGAAAACACCATCATTGTCTATTGTAAAGTAAAAGGAGGGATTACTCATAGTTTGTACCTGAGCTTGGCCAACAAACAAGGACGTACTAAATATATTAGGGTGGCAGTAGAGGGACCTTATGGAAGTGCTAGTCCAGCTCATTTGTACGATTCTGCCACTTTGGTTGCGGGAGGAAATGGTATTCCAGGAATGTATGCAGAAGCCATGGATTTAACCAGACGAAATCTAGAGAAGACAATTAACCTCTATTGGGTGATCCGAGATTATAAATCCATTCTTTGGTTCTATGAAGAATTGATGTCATTAAAGTATACTTCAATTTCCACCACCATTTTTGTTACCAAACCCAGTACTGACGGAATGGAAGAATTCAATTTAAGATTCTCCCAAGATGTTCTTGATGAAAAGCTTTCAGATGTTGAAAAAATCATCTTTTGTTATGGTGATGAAGATATCAGTCAAACTGATGGGATCTTCTTTGAAGAAACCAAAAATCGATTGCTTATCTCGTTATTAAAGAAGGAATTATCACATATAAGGTTTTTTGAAGGAAGACCTTCGATGAAAACTATAGTGGAAAGAAATACATTGGAATCAAATGGAACCAGTGCTTTCGTTACCTGTGGCCATCCTGTGATGGTGGACGATCTCAGGCATGCAGTGAGATCTATTATAGACTATCGTAATCATCGGATAGACTTTTATGAGCATCTTCAAGTATGGGCCTAAATCGTCAAGGACCAAAAATTTATGAAATATTAGAAGAAGAATTAAGAGAAAGTTCCAGAGAGAGGTCCTGGATAACTGGTCAGATCCAGTTCAGTAATCAAATCCATGAAAGAATAAAAGTAAAGGCCAAATAGCCTGAAACTATTGGTTCTATCATAAATTTGATATTTAATGTGATACCCTGTTTAAGCGTATTTAATGATTTAATTAATAATATTAATAATAGTAATGATAAGTAAATAATAATACGAATACTAATAGAAATGATAGTAAGAATAATAATAATAGTAATGATAGTAATTAAAATAGGATAAATAACTTGATTAGATATTAAATTAACATTATACTAAGTACCTTGGTTTCATACTATAATTATTATGAGCTGGTTGGTAGCTATTTTTGAGTTCTAAACCATGAATTTTGGAACCAACTAGGTGATAAGCATCACTTAATTTTCTATCCATCTGGATTGAAAAGATAAGAAACGATGCTGGTTTAGTAATGAGACAATTCAGTGTATAATAACAAGAGACAACATGGAGAAAAATATAGTCTATAATCTAATCATCTTGTAGTTGAACAGATCACCACTGGTGTTTGTTAGTTTAGACTACTCTATACATGTAACTTAATAGACATTGGATGGTGGTTACGTAATCAACCACCCATTAGTATAGACCCATTGAGTATAGACCCATTTCCAATTCCTAACTTATAGCCCTCGGGTTCACACTGTTAGGTTTCTACCCAGTACAACATGGATGTTGTAAAATATTGTATTGGTTGCATTATGGATTTGGTATTTGAAGTAATTGGAGTATGTCGCATGGTATAAGTAAACCTGTCCTAAGCCTAAGCCAATAATATTTATTTTAAAATTCATATTGGCCAATTTACCAGAAGCTAATTACGATATTTCATAGTACTTAAACTTAATCATGATATATGACTCCAAATTAGAATCATTTTATACGAATGGAAATGGTTCAATAGTATTTTTGTGATTACGTAAGCATACAATATGCGTATACTCACACTTAAACAGCCATAACTTTATATAGTTGTTGTGAAGAAAATATCCTTTTACGATTCTCGATTGTAACCATAGGGAAGATATGACAATTTATAGTATCGTGTAAGTTTTTGTTGGATTTTCATTGAATTCCGTGGTAACAACTCAAGTCTCAGTTTAATGGTGTGAGTCTTTATATTCGTTCAGAATTATCAAAACATCAATTGTTACTTCATTAATGGAAGTTATGGAGTTGTTAGCGTTTCAGTTTCACTAGAGACCCTCCTTCCAACTCATAGAGTGTCCTCCAGGAGTGGTAACAAATTCCATAGTAAACATAGAGATATTCGTCTTATTTACTTGAGCCCTGGTAAACCCCACTGCAGCCCCCATCTTTCCTCCACTAGTCACCAGGGAGACCATCAAAACTTATTGTTGTGGGTTTCCCCATGGAGAAGAATGCTACAGCGATACCTCCGGTAACATAACAACAATAACATTAAAATAACTAATTGTCATACCCACTGTAGTTGCCATAGAGTACTCAATATATTTATATTAATATTAATTCAATGAACAGAGGAAGTACCAATCATTTACTACCAAAGGACTGGTTAGTTGTTATTAAGCATTCCAAAAGGTGATACATTATGGCCATACTTTCCCTAATTATTGAATTCCTCCTTGACCCAATTAAGAATCTATAGACCATTGGGAGTAAGGTGGGGTGAGGATTTTTCATAATAGAACGTTTAAATTTATTAATTCCAATTAAATTTATTAATCCTAATTAAATTTATTAGTTCCATAATGAATTCCATAATGAGATTAAAATAAGGTTAGGGTGTATTTGGTTATTGGAGTGATGAACAATTGGGGAATTAGGGCATCTATAGTGAGAATAGGGGCTTACTAAATTACATATGGTAAGTAATGCTATAATTACTGCTACCTGGGTATGGTTGTTTTGTGGGTTAAGCATGAAATTTACTAGTCACATTATGTAGTCAGAGTGTGAAAGGAGAAGGAAAAGGAAAAGAAAAAGGAAAGGGAAAGAAGATGAAAACGGAAATTACCACCGGATCAATATAACCTTTCCTATCTGATTTGGACTAATAGGAATAAAGAGCAATATGGTGCCACTGTACAATATTCTTTCTGTGACAGTAGGCAGTCACTTGATAGGTGGATTCGGGTTTCATTCTCCAGGGCTACGGCTACGGCTACGGCTACGGCTACGGCAATGGATACCGTGTTGGAGCCTTTTACAGGTTTATCTCCAACTTGTAGTTCCGTGCCCGCATTACATGGCATCACATGGCATTGCAGCCGCAGCCGCAGGCTTACATGAAGATTATCGGGAATCGCCGAAAGCTAATCCGATTACCACAGGTTTCGGTGGCTCCAGTTCACTATTGTTGCTCAAACTTCCTCCACTGGCTCCAATTTCCTCTAATTCCTATACTAACTCTTTTAGTTGCAGTTTTCCCCAATTCCATCCCTTATGAAACTCCTTTATTAGCCTTTGAGTATTACACGACATGTATGCCAAGCCGGTCACGTGACCTTAAACCGCAGCCATCGAAGATGGAGCCCACGTGGGGGCAATTTACTGCCAAAAGCAATTTTCTGGCTATAAAGCTTAAGGTCACACGAGTGGTTTCCCTTTTCACTTGTTTAACATCACACGATCTTTAACCTCAAGTGGAAGCTGTCAATTAAAGGGTCCAGTACCTGCTTTCAATCACCGGTAATCGCCATAAATGAAGTTCGCTCATTCCCTCAAATTTAACGCTGTTCCAGAATGGCAGGACAACTATGTCAACTATTCTGGCTTGAAAAAGCACATTTATAAGCTTCAACAAGACCAAATCGCCGTCCCATTACCCAATGATGGTTCTTATAATTTGGATAAAGTGAATTCTACTACGGTGTCGCAACTTGTGGACCAATACAAATTCAATAAGAAGAAGGCTGCCAAGGCATCTACCAAGCTTAAGCAGTTTGAAGATGAAGAAGCCGCCATGGGAACTGTTGAGAGTAGCAGTAAGCTTCGTAACAAGTTATTGAACAAGTTTAAGAAACCCAAAAAGGTTGAAGAAGTGGTTGCTTCTGATGACATCAGTTCCACCCCAACTCCATTGGAGAAACAAAGTTCGATTGAAATGCAAACTTTGGATGTGGAAAACTCTACCGTAGTATCGTTCACCAATGACGATGCCGAATCAGATTCTGATTCGGGTTCTCAATATGCTAACCCCGAATCACCAAATTTCGATCCTTTGAAGGTATTCACCAAGTTGCTTTTGGTGGAATTACTGAAAGTGACGGATTTTTATAATGAAAAAGAATCAGGCTTGCTTGCTGAATATGACAACTTATTGAAGGATTTGGCTGCTCATAATGTCCATATGGACGAAGTATTCAAATTCACTCTGGCCTACAACTTGGATAATCCCGATTACATTGCTACTGATGATCATCACCAGTACCATATTCGTTCCACCCTTTCACGTACCACCACCAATGCTTCTGTATTTGACACCATCAATCACGCCGATCAAGACTTGGAGAAGCAAAACTTCCGTGTGGAACAGAATCACGATCACGATGATGATGATGATGACGATGATGATGATGATGACGACGAAGAGGAAGATGAATATAATCAACAAGCCACTGCCCTTCTTACTCATTCTGATTTCAACATCAAATCTCAAGTCAAAATCACTCTTAGACGGAAATCGGGGGCATTATTCATCGCCCTTTCGGAGCTCAAATCTTTCATTGAATTGAATCGTATGGGTTTCACCAAGATTTGTAAAAAATTCGATAAGACTTGTAACTATTCCATCAAGTCTGATTTCATCGATTATTACCTTCCTGAACATTCTCGTGTTTTCGCTTCAGAAACCTTGACCCATTTGGACTATTGTCTTGATGAACTTGTTAAGATTTATGCTTTCTTGTCTGGTAAATTGAATTCCAAGACTACTGCTCAAGATATGGACCAAATCCGTGCCGAACTCAAGTCTCGTCTTAGAGATCATATTGTTTGGGAACGTAACACCGTGTGGAAGGATCTCTTGTCTTTGGAAAAGAAATCCTACAACCTTAACATCGATGCTTCTCAATCAGCAAAGATTGGTGACGAAAATGCCCATGATTCCATCATGTACTTGAGAATGAGAACATTCCAAGTTGGTAAATATAACATCAAGGTTCCAGCCTCTTTGGTGACTTGGCAAATTGTCAAGTTGCTTGTCACCTTGATTACCTTCATTATCTTGCTTACTGTCAAGACCTTCCATGATATTCAACAGGCCAGATGTTTGGCTGTGTTGGTAGCTTCAGCCATGTTATGGGCTTCGGAAGCTTTGCCATTATACGTTACTGCCATGTTTGTTCCGCTTCTTGTGGTGACTTGCGGAGTGCTTAAAAACGCCGATGGAAGTGCAATGCCAGGCCCAGATGCTGGTAAATATATTCTTTCTACCATGTGGTCTTCAGTGATTATGGTTTTGATTGGTGGGTTCACATTGGCTGCTGCCTTATCCAAATATAACGTGGCTAAAGTGTTATCTTCATATATTCTTGCATTTGCTGGTACCAAACCTCGGAACATTTTACTTTCAATCATGGGGGTTTCTCTCTTTTTGGCTATGTGGATCTCCAATGTTGCTTCACCTGTTCTTTGTTACTCATTGATTCAACCAGTTTTAAGAACTCTTCCAACCGATTCTCCTTTAGCACAAGCTTTGGTGCTTGGAATCGCATTGGCTTCAAATGTTGCTGGTATGGCTTCCCCTATTTCATCTCCTCAAAACGTCATTGCTCTTGGTGCCATGTCTCCTAATCCAGGATGGGGTAAATGGTTCGCTGTTGCTTTACCTGTTTCCATTCTTTCATTGATAGGAATTTGGTTAGAATTGATCTTTACCTTCAAGATTAATAATGTAAAAGTTAAAGCTTTCAAACCAATCAAGGACAGATTCACCGTTAAACAAGTTTATGTTTCTCTTGTTACCATTGTAACCATTGTTTTATGGTGTGTGATGACTCAAATTGAAGATACATTTGGACAATCAGGAATCATTTCCATCATTCCAATCATTTTATTCTTTGGAACCGGTCTTTTGAAAGTGGATGATTTGAACAATTTCCCATGGAATATCGTTTGGCTTGCCATGGGTGGTCTTGCCCTTGGAAGTGCCGTGACCTCTTCTGGTTTACTTCATACCATTGCTAATGCTTTACAAAAGAAAATCATGGACTTTGACGTTTTCGTCATTATGATCATTTTTGGTGCCCTTATTCTTGTGGTGGCTACTTTTGTTAGTCATACTGTGGCTGCTTTGATTATTATTCCATTGGTTAAGCAAGTTGGTGAAACTTTACCTCAACCACACCCATCGCTTTTGATTATGGGATCTGCTTTGATTGCATCTGCTGCCATGGGATTACCAACTTCTGGGTTCCCTAATGTCACCGCCATTAGTATGACGGATGAAGTGGGTAAGCCATATTTGACAGTGAATACTTTCATCACTCGTGGTGTTCCTGCATCAATTATTGCATATGTATTTGTCGTAACTGTTGGTTACGGGATTATGCACTCGATCAATTTCTAGAATTAGAATTATATCATGTACCATAAATGACGATAAAATGAGATCAATGTAGGATTAGTTGAATGACAAAATAAAGACATATCAAACATAAAGTGAACTTTAGAAAAACTTATAACAGATGTAGGTATTAACTTAAAAATTGGCCTCTATTTGAGTATTGAAGTTTTGGAATGTGATGTACCAATATTGAGTATTGAAATTCTGGATATGATGATAACAATATTGAGTATGGCAGTAAGGGCGATATCCTGGAAGAAGTATTTGATAATACCCTTCAAAATTAATATTGATCAATTGTAATCATCAGATTTTATCCGACTTTTATCAGATTTCATCCGAATTATACGGTAATTGAATACTTTTCTATAACCGATTGGTGGCAGTGCAGAATTCAACAACAAATACAAGACTATAACTTAGAAAAACTAACAAGAAATTACTGAAACAAGAAAACTCGGTGTCAGTGAAAATTCATCTTCACATGATAGACAAAAGAGAAGGCAAGATGACAAGACAAGACAAGGTGAAAAAATGACAAGACAAAATGACAAGATAAGATGAAAAACCAAGAAATTTGATACAGTTGGGGTACTTACGCCGTTCGAGGCATATAAGACATTCAAGAAATTCAAGACATACAAGAAATTTAAGACATTCGAGGCTTTTTGCATTGAGACATTTTGGTCATTAAGAAATGTAAGACATTCAAGAAATTATAGCATTCAAGGCATTTTGGCATTCAAGGCATTTTGGCATTAAGACATTTCGGTGATGAAGACATTTCGGTGATGAAGACATTTTGGCATCACGAAATTTCTGGCATTAAGAAATTTAAGACACTCAAGGCGTTTATAGCATTCTAAGACAGATTTCTAGAGTATTGCAGTATGGGTCTTGCTTCAAGACATTTGGTCATTAAGAAATTTAAGACATTCAAGGCTTTTGGCATTAAGACATTTCATGGGTTTAGGTCATCAAGAATTTTGGTCATTTCATGGATTTTGTGTCCACCTTCATTTCTTGGAAGGCCCCTGTGGTTGATTGGCTCATTGGAACTACCACATTTGAAGTATGTTGTTCACATGAATTTTGTTCACATGGATTTTGTTCATGCTGTGATGATTCAAACTGTTCATGTGATGGAACTGAAGTTAATTATTGTCTCGTTATCTACCTCGATTAATTACTTATCAACTTTATTTCTCGATATGGTAATTGTCACTTGTAATTACCAAACTCAGTCAGTTTGTTATCACATTAGAACAATGCGTTGTGAGCCCTCTGGGCCATCGGATGTCCCAATCGGTAAGAGATAGTTTAATCTCCTCCACCTTTAGCCCTGGCGATGTCATCCCTGCCATGTCAACCCTGACCTTCATTAGCATGTGTGTCATTATAAACTAGGGGGGAATTAAAGCTTAATTCATTGTGTGTTCCAAGATCTTGCCATCTCCCACCACTAGTTACAGTCATTGAGTAATTACTAGTAACTGAGTAGTCCAATAATAGTCCTGTAATGTAATTTTATCTACACTATGATTAAATATCATGAACATTACTAAGTATACATCGTTCGAATTAAAGACCACTGGGGTATTTCCCACAGGATATGGTGCATGCACAAACCAACTTTGCTACAGCTTTAGATGCTTTAGCTTTGCTGGACCTGAATAATTGGGTATAAGATCATTGTGAATTGATCACTTTTTTGGTGGACCAAAGAGATTGTATTGTACTTGCTTGTAGACTCCAGAATCTTCCATTTGCTTAAAGAATAATGCCAATCCAGGGGAATAAACTGGATGAGTCAACACCGTTTCAACCGAATCCACAAGTAATCCTCTTTGTTTGGCCACTTGGAAGTAATGATTCAAATCAATCTTGTTTAAGACTCCACTATTGAATACGGTGGTGATGATGGTGGTAGAGATTTTGGCGGTGTTTGGATTCTTTAATGCATCGGTTAAAATAGGCACAATCACTCCACTTCTATTGAGGGCCACAAACACATCGCTAAGAGTGGAAGTGAACATTTGTGACAGAATCACCGTTCCAATAAGATTATTGAGGAAAGCAGCGGCGGAGCCGGCGTATTGGTCCAGTCCATCTCTCTTGTTAAGAGCATTGAAAACAACCTGGTAATGAAGGTTTTGACTGGTGGTATCTGGAGCTTTGGCCTCGGTGTTGCGGAAAGTATCGTTCAAGTAGTCCCAGGTCAACTTTTGGCCATTTCCGAGATCCACCAAGATTTTTGGAATGGCAGGAACAGTACAGAGTCCTCTTCCACTGAAAACAGCCAAAACGTTTCTATTGGTCTCGTTGAGGAGGAGTTGGTCCAATGTACTGTTGATTAAGCCAGAACTTTGTAAGTTTGACATCAAATCGGTGACATTAACGGGAAGGCTGGCGTTTCCTAAATCGTTGAAATCGGTTTTGTTGATCAAAGAGATCAAGGTTTGGGAAATGGTGTTCAATAATGCTGGAGAACTGGCCACGTTATTGATGGTGCTGTTGATAAGACCGGAATGGTAGACGGATTCGATGATATTTGTGAGCGCATCGGCCGAGTCTCTCTTGTAAATGCTTTCTACCGAGACGTAGGAATCCACCATTTGCTTAAGCATCGCGTATTCACTAGGAATCACTTCGATTTGGTCAGATACTGGAACCAAAGCTGAGGCCATCGTAGCCATCGAAGCCATGGAGGCCACGGCAGTAACGATAATTCTCCCAAACTTCATGGAGACTTAGGATGAGGGTATAGAATTGCAAGCGAAGGCGGGCGATAAAGTGATGGTTTCAACAAGTAAGTTGGAAAGTAAGGCTGTTGGGGGTCAAGTGGTAGTTATATTGTGTAGATAGTCTTCGGCCAAGTGCAGGAGGCAGACCCAGATATTGCCTGATTGGGAAGCGGAGCGAATTCCCCGATTAGGCATAGAGTGGACGCATGTTGGGGCACCGAAATGGGCCCAGTGGTGGTGCGACCACCTCGCTAAGGGTGTTGGGCTTGCGTTAAGTGTTGGGATTATTAGGAAAAATTTTGACTAGTTGATCATGTTAGCATCATTGCTCAATCGTTTAGAAGCCATCTACAATTTTTTGCTATTCTAAAGAGTCAATGTGGTGCCCAGAGCTTCCCTAGTTAATCATGGGCTCCCTGACCTGCCCCTCCTCTACACTACCCCCGCCTAAATGGGAAACCATTACACTTCCAATTGCGGTAGTCCCCACTATTTCCCTAAACGGAAGCCGAGGCTGCAAAATCTTCATTGCCTTACTGCAACAAGTCAACACCACGCAATTGCTAAGGAATTTTATCATCATCATATAAAACTGCTTGCCCCTCCCGGTCAGTTTTTTCCTTCGATCCCGTTTAATCTCCCCTTAGAAGTTTTCCTTTCCCTTCAAAACTTCTTCTTCTTGAATCTTTTGAATCTTGTGGAATCTTCTCGACTTAAACTCTAATCACTTAAACCCTTATGAGGTTCGTTCACTTGTTGTCTGCGGCATTCGCTGCTACTACGGCTGTGGCCATCCCTACCATCGCCACCAGAGCCGTCCCTGATTCCCAATTCGAAATAGATGGTTACTTGGACAATTGGAGTGACTATAAGGTAACTTCTAGAGACTTGGCTCAACTCAATGAATTCCAAAAAAGAGCAGGTAATATGACTGGCTCTGGTCTCGAAGGTACCATTGCCACTGTTCTCAGATTGGTTAACAATTCAGGTATCATTTTCAACGTTCTTAATGAATTTGCCGGTCATCCTGACCGTATTGAGAAGCTTGCCAATATCACTGCCAATTTAATCAAACTGACTGGCTCCTCAGGTGCTTCTTCCTCCAATACCACTTCGGCCTTTTCCCTTGCCAAGCTCCTTCAATCAGTCAACATCACCCAGCTCGTGGACATCGTCCAGAGCTCTGGACTCCTTCAATCCACCTTGGATGGTATTGTGTTGGATGACGAATTCCGTCCTGTCTTGGTCAACATTACTTATGGCTTGTTGAGTAGTAGCAAGGCCGAAATCCGTTTCATCATCGATACTTTGTTCCAAAAACCTAACGCCAACCAAAAACGTGCTACTGGCAGTTTTGGTGGAAGCATCGACGCTTTCACTTCCAACTTGGTGTATGGCTTCTTGGGCTCTTCTCTATTCACCAATGGTCTTCAAGCCTCTTTGAATGCTTTGAACGATACTGGAATTGCTGTCTATACCATCAAGCGTTTCCTTTCCAACCCATCCTATATCAACATGACCGGTGAATTTGTCAGTGACTTGCTTGCTACTGGTGCCGTCAACATCGATTTTGCTGCCTTCAACATCAGCTCCTTACTTGAAACTTTCCTTGATGACCCCACTCTTATCACTGGAGTTGTTTCTGGCTTCCTTTCTGGTAACTCCAGTCTCGACGGTCTTACTTCCTCTCTTGGAAAGTATTCTGGTGCTCTTGAACTGTTTGTTCAAGAACTTGAAGGTACTGGTATCTTCGCTGAATTGAACGACTACATTTTCCCATCATCTTCATCTGCTGCCCCAACTTCCACTGCTGCCAAGAACAGAAAGGAAGCTTCTGCCTCTGCTTCTACCACTAAGGGTGGTTCGCTTGGCTCTGCTTCTGCCACTGCTTCTGCTTCTCGCTCGTCAAGCAACGCCGGTAACGGACAATTCCGTACCAGTCTGACCTTCGTTAATGCAGTGGTTTTCCTTCAATCCGTGGTGTTTGGAGGCTTATTGTTGATATAAGCAATAAGATCAAGATTAAAAAGGTCATAAGATCAAGCAATAAGCTTAATATCCCTGGGAAATATAAAAACTTTCCCACCCAGCATACTTCACTACTTTACTACTTTACCACTTTACCACCGGTAATGATGACGACATAGAATATAACAAGTCTAGAGTCGTCGAATTTTGAATGTCGTCGTTCCATTATGTTACTGACGCATTAAAATCTCATTCACCATCAATACCTTTAACTACCCAAATCATCTGTCAACCAATTTTTTCTTCTTCTCGTCAAGCTTTCTTTCGGTACTGGGCATGGACCTCAGAATCAGAGTCTTAGAACCTCAGAATCTTAGAACCTCAGAATCTCAGAACCTCTAAATTCATCAAATCTGGACTTCCCATCATACCACAAATTACCACACTCTGTTGGCCGTAATGTTGCCGGCTGTTTTCTTTCCATCTTGTTGAGTACGAATTAAACTCGTCACTCTTAACAGATCATAATTCCTTTTAAAGCTTCTAGAAGCATTAATAAAATAAACGCTTTCCATTTACTCAAATCATCATTTGTAAACTAAAACAAAGTTAGAAAATTTTAATCATTGAAATACCAAATTGATTTATACGTCTCAAATTATTTCATTCAAATTAATTCAATTCAATGTAGTTTTCTAATTAATTTGGAAGTTTGGTTAATTTTTTAAGTTCACAATAAATCGCTTATAATGGTTGAATTCTTTGTAGTGATTTGGTGATTTGGTGATTTGGTGAAGAATTGAATAAATTTAATAAATCTAAAAATCTCAAGTTTTAACAATTAATTTCATAAGTTTCATAAATTTCATTAATTGATTTTATCTTACCGAAATTTAAACGAAGAAATTGACACCAACTCAAAATAACTTTGAATCCATCACGTTGATTGGTTAATAAGTTGAATGGCTTAATGTTAATTATGGGGATTTCTCTATTATATCTCATCACATGATACGATATCATGCACTTAACTATCATGGTGTAGTTCCTCAACTTCTACTACTTCATCATGGATAACCATGGAAGTAATCTGGAGGATGTAAGCTGTTCAAAACAGGGGCAATTCCATCATGTGACCCCCCCAAATGGTTCTAGGTCTAATTATATGGCCTATGATGAGCCTAGACTGCCGAAAGACACTGAGCAATCTGACCCACTAGACCCGTTCACGCCGGAAAACCAGACCCATTTGGCCCGAATTGATTCCAATTCGTCCGATAAGTCCATAGTGCCATTGTTATCATCCAGCTGGCCTTTTCTAGAGCCTCAAAACTCCACTAAAAAGGGTAAAGAACTTCACCAAGACCACCAGAGCACTTTCAACCACCACTCCACAAGTAATGATAATTCCACCACTCCATTACTAAGCAAGTCTCAACCTTCTTCAAGAAGACCAAGTTTGGTGTCTGCAAACATCAATAGATTCACTCAAAACTACATTATTCCAGCTGCAAAATGGGCCTACTCTCCCATGGCCAAAAAGAAGAAGAAATCCAATCAATTTGATAAGGATTATGTCATTGAATATTCAGTTTTCAAGCCACTAAAGTCATTTCCTCCCATAAATAACCAGAAACAGTTTATCCTGCACTGGAAACTGATTCAAATTAGGGAGAATAGTCAATACCTTGAAACAAACGAGGTTAAAGGGTTTATCTATCCTGTGAATTATATCACCAAAGAAACCTTTGATAGTGTTGTGGAAACCGTTACAGCTCATATTCAATCCAAAGAATTGATCCCAGAGAGAATATCTCAAGGATCATCTGGAAGTTACTTTATTTACTCCAAAAAGTTTGTGGATTCGAATTCGAGCTCAAATAAACCTACAAATATTCAATCTACCTACAAAGCTGGGATTTTCAAGCCTAAAGATGAAGAGCCTTACGGCCCTTTATCTCCAAAATGGACGAAATGGCTTCATCGAACGTTTTTTCCTTGTTTCTTTGGTAGGTCTTGTTTAATTCCAAATTTGGGTTACATCAGTGAAGCTGCTGCTTGCGTTCTAGACAGACAATTGCTCTCTTATATCGTTCCCTATACTGACATCATTCGGCTTCTGTCAGATGCATTTTTTTATAACTTCTGGGACAGTTCAAAACTCCCTGCCAAAATTGGATCTTTCCAGATGTTTTTGAATGGATATACCGAAGCAGAAAAATGGTTCAAGATTTATCCCATTCCTCCACAGAATGATTTGGTTCAATCTCTGGAGATAGTTGTCGAGAATGGGGGTGAAATTGACGAATTGTTTTTAAATTCCAGATTCGTATGGTCCGAGGAAGTTATCTATCAATTTCGTCAAGAACTTGAAAAATTGGTAATTTTGGATTATATAATGAGGAATACTGACAGAGGTTTAGATAATTGGATGATTAAAATCTATTGGAACACAACTCGGATAAGTGAAAACTCTCGAAAAATGAAACCCATGGTGAAAATAGGTGCCATTGATTCAGGACTTGCCTTCCCATGGAAAAGACCAGATGAATGGCGATCATTTCCATTTGGTTGGCTATTCTTACCATTATCAGTAATTGGTGAACCCTTTACAATGGAAACCAGAAATCATTATTTACCGTTATTAACTTCGGAGTTCTGGTGGGAACAAACGGTTGTCAAATTAAGGCTGGTGTTCGAGATAGACAATGACTTCAAGGAAAGAATGTGGCTCAAACAATTGGCAGTTTTAAAGGGTCAAGCTTTTAATGTAGTGGAATCCTTGAAATTGAGCCATGCTGGTCCATTGGAACTTACCAGAAGTGAAAACATTCTTATCTGGGATGATACCATGTATATTCCCCGTCTGTTGAATGATGCTAGCATAATCAATGCTATGGAGTCCAGTATCTACGATTTGGGATTCAAAAATTATAAGGCCATTGATGCCACTGGTGCCACTGGTGCCACTGGTGTCACTGGTGGCAATGATGGAGAATCACTGAGTAAACTTCTGGCAAACGATCATATGAAATCAAATGGTAGCCCTTCGACTCCGTACCCTTCTAGTCTGAAAAGGCATCAACGGTCTGTTTCCTTGGGAAGAATATGGGAGGATACTCAGCCTGGATTGGTCAATGGGTACGACTACAACGTTAGTTGTACGGAAGAAGATCAACATGAACAAGAAGAGAATCGAAAAGTCATCATAGAACGACTAGAGAAGGTCCATAGTAAACCGCCATTTTTCACTTGGTGTTAATCAAAGCAACTGCTACTTGATCAATAATGACTTGTGGCGTTGAGTGATCACTTCTTTCTACAATGGAGCATTTGTCATCTGTCCGGATTCATATCACTCGGGTAGATGGTGGATATCAAATTACTCGGGTATTAGACTGAGTCTCATATCCGTGGAGGTAACCTGCAGAAGCGTTACCATTGCTGTACAGGTTAGGCAAGGATGTGTCAATTTACTTCCTAAACCCTTATAATTCCGCGCTTAGGAAGCGGACCATTGTTCTATCCGCATAAACTCCGGATAATGCCCTACGAACCCTGCATGTAGAGCAAAAAAGAAATTCATGGAATTTAATTGAATTTAACTTGGTGGTATTTTGCAGTTTAATTGAATTATTACTAATCATGCAATTAGAAAAAGCAACATGTTGCAAGAATTAGAACCATCCAAGACTTTGGACATCGGAGTTTGACGCTATAAAAAGCACCGCAATTCCTCAAACTTTTAAATCATCTATTCAACCCTCAATTGAATAAATACAAACAAATCATCTCAATCAATCATGCCTATCGCCTTTGTTACAGGAGCCACTGGTTTCATCGCCTTGGAACTCACCAAGCTTTTGCTTGAACAAAACTACCAAGTTGTTGGTACCGTTAGAAGTGAAGAAAAGGGAGAAAAGTTGAAGAGTCTTTTGAAGTCTGACAACTTCTCTTATGAAATCGTGGCTGACATGGCCGCCCCAGGAGCTTACGACAAGGCCTTGATCAACCATCCAAACATCGAAGTTTTCTACCACGTTGCATCTCCATTCCACTTTGGAGATGACAACATCGAACAAGAACTTTACAACCCAGCAATTGCTGGTACTAGAAACGCTTTGGTTTCTGCCAAAACGTATGCCAAGAACCTTAAGAGATTCATTGTTACCTCATCTTATGCTGCCCAAGGTTACACCCATCTTGTTGATCAATCATTGGACCACAAGGAAAAGCAAAATGAAGAGACCTGGACCGAGATCTCTTGGGAACAAGGTTTGGCCAATGGTCTCTTAGGTTACATTGTTTCCAAGGTGCTTGCCGCCAGAGAATTCTGGAAATTCTTTGAGGAAGAGAAGCCTTCATTCGAGGGAACTTCTGTTCATCCTACTTACGTGTATGGTCCACAAACATTTGACTCTGAGGTCAAGGCCAGCATGAACACCAGTTCTGAACTCATTAACACCCTTTTGAAGTTGAAGCCTACCGATGAGATTCCTGAAACCGCCGCTTACTGGATCGATGTCAGAGACGTGGCCATCGCTCATCTTTTGGCTTACGAAAACCCTGAAGCTGCCCACAAGAAGATTTTGCTTAGTGCAGGTCCTTTCAACAATCAAGCCATCATGAACATTTTGAATGAACATTACCCTGAGAAGAACTTACCAAAGGGTAACTCCAGCCAAACCAATGCTGACTTGGAAAAGATCGTTCATGGTGATCTTGATACCAGTGCTTCCAAGAAGCTCTTGGCCTACAGAGGAAACAACCTTCCAGTGTATGGTACTATCAGCTTGGAGAAGTCTATCACTGACACAGCTGACCAAATCTTCAAGTTCCAACAAAAGAACTAAACACTAATGAATGTAATGTATATAAGGATCTAACATGAACAATTTTTTTATAACACTGTAACATTGGAAATGATAATTATAATTAATTATAATTATAATTATAACAATTAATTGGCACTAATCATCTGGTATTTAATTGACTAAATACCCATTGACCAACAACCAAGTGACTTATTGAATGAACATTTAACTACTACATTTGCATTCAGCAATTTTACATATATCTATTGAATCTGAAAAGCATATGATTACTCACCATTATTCTGAATTTATATTGAATAGTTAAAACCACAAAGTCTTCCTTAATATCCATTTTACTTCCATGGTCCCATTTTAGCTTCCCTGATCTGAAAACTTCCATGATCTGTAAACTTTTATGGTTCTGTAAACTTTTATGGCTATCTTCTCTGATTTATCTTCTCTGATTAATCCTCTATCTCATCATTATGGCTTGGTATGGTAAATTCTTTCAAATACTTGAGCATATTCATCACTGCTAATATTCTTAAAATCTTGTTCGTTGACTTGGAATTCGTTCCTGGACTCTCGTAATTTAAATTGTAACATCTTCATCAAGTAATAAAGAGTATTCAAGATGGGGGCTTCAACATTATTCTTTTGAGCAATTTTAACTGGGTTTCCCAAGATGATCTCGAATTCGGTTAATTGTCCCTTTTGAGCATCCACACACATAGATGGCAGATAGAAAAGTCCATCACAAGTATGAAGACATTTATACACCCAAACCTCGGGAAGATCGAACCCTTCACTCTTTGCAATGGCCACAATCTCTCGCATGGCCGGCTCAATTAACGTGGAATTGGACCCAGTGATTTGACATCTCGTCAAGTCGAGACCCACCAAAGCAGTGATGGGATTGGCCACGGAATTGTAGATCAATTTGCACCACCTTAATTGACGGACATCTTCATTGGCCACGATATTGTTGGTACCTTCGATATGATAAATATCGATGATTTCATCGATGGCTCGTTGAGAATCGGGATGACGTTGCTTTGCATCAAAGTCTCCAATATGGACTTCTTCAGGTACTTTATGGATCACCATATCTTTGGTATTGGCCGAGCCTACGAGACTGACTCCACTGAGGACCAAATGATGGGGGAACGCTTGGTACATGGGGAGTTCGATATCAATTCCATTCTGTAAGAGAAGGATCACCGTGTTGGGGGAAACTGCTGGTTTAATGATGTCTTCACAAGGTTGAGGACCATCCGGGATGTTCTTGGTGCAAAGAAAGACGTAGTCAAATGGGCCGTAATCGGACCTGGCATCCTCCACAGTCCGGGCCACTTGTGGGGGTACCCAGCCGGTGACGGATCCGTGGTCGACGGAATCGATATTGTAGCCTTGAGTGATGGCCTTATCGTAATCGGAACGAACCACTATGGTCACTTCACATTTGTTTCTTTTGAAGAGTGAATAGGCACAAATGATACCCACACCTCCCGATCCCACAATCAATACTTTAGGTGTCATGCTTGGAATAGAATGAATAGAATGAAATCTCTAATGAAAGATATTAATAGTGAATCTCCAATGAAAGATCTTTGAGTATGGATATGTGAAGGCTGTTAAATAGTTGCGATTAGCACTTTAGATTCGTTCTTCGCTGATAGTGTTATCTTCTTTAAATGAAGTTTAAGTGTTCTTCTTTGGGTGAAGTTTATGCGATCTTCTTTGGTGAAGATAATCGATCTTCTTTGAATAAAGAAATGATCTTTGGTGATGTAATTTGCGAGATTGACGGATGACTGAGATAACGTGAAAACTCGCCACCATTTAAACTTTCACCTCAACAGTGGGGAAGGGGCTCGGGATATCGGGATATCGGCAATTGTTCAGTCACCTCAAATCACCTATAGAAGACATTCTTCCCATCTGATCCCATCTAATTCTGCCATTTATCACTAGACTGGTTATTATGTAAGTTTTGGTTATCCGGGTGATCACCTCGATAAGCTCGTGATAAAGAACTAAGCATATATCCATTCCACTGGTCCACAAAAACCCATACTGCAATACTATAGGTAACTGAAAAGGAGATCTATGGGGATTTAGGCATTACGATTGTGTCCATTTTCCATTTCCGGTTGTATTGTGTTACCTAGTACATTTGAAAATTGATATTATTCTATCAAGTACAAAGACACCAATTGGCTCCAATTGGATTCGCGATTCTGCATAATTAACTCCCATTTAGTCTGTTACTATAGATTTGGTTGTAACAATCGCACTCACAAGATAATATTAGGTAATATTCACTCTTTTAAGATATTGTCTAGTCAACAGGTATTTTGGTTAACCAACCTGAAAATATTGTTGGTTTAATTGGTCAAGTTGAGGAATAAATGCCTGGTTCATTTGATAAACTGTTCGATTTCCAGACAGTTTCCCCCTTTAACCGAATAAATAATTTTCACGTCAAGCCGAATCAGGATTTCTAGTAGCCATATCGAGTAGCATCTCACGTTTAATTGTAATGATGGCTCTGAAGCTTGATTGTCTAGATCATGGATACGGCTCACAGTATGGCAGAATTGTCAAATTGTATCACACTGTATCATTTTATGTCATTCGTACCATTCTATCATAATTTTTTTTAGGTTATCATTTTAATTCTTTGGGAAGGTATTCACCATCACCATCGTAGCCATAAAATTCCCTAGCTTGAACGATTCTGAGTTCAAAATGTTTCATGGAATTTCCATCATTAATTTTGCCCTGAATACCAGTTTTATTGGCCTTGGTAGCCTCTTCCATCGCCAACCGATGGGTCAACTTGAGAGTTTTTCTCATGATGCTCAACACTTGATTTACCGCTAAAACAAGCGCATCATCCATTTGTTTATCCAATAAAACCACCAATTTATCCAATAAAAGGGCAGAAAAGAGATCTCCCACCCCCGTAAAATATGATTTGATAATGGGGATTTCAAATACTCGTACTGGAGTCTTTTGTAAACCAATACACGTAGAAACAGCACATCCAATCACCGAGGAGTTTCCCAACATCGTACCATCCAATGACGTAATCACCACGTATGGAACGCCATACTCGTGGTGGAGATGGTCGATGGCCCGGGCCAAAAGCTCGGTAGACTCGATCTTGTACCCCACAAGTAATTCGAGCTCGAACTGATTGGGCGTGATGATGTCCACGAGTTTTCGAGAAAGAACCAACTTGTTCTGCCTAATGCAATTTTGTTCCACGTAAAGATAGTTGTTGTCACCCATGACAGGATCAAGGAGGTAAAGAGGTCCTCCCAGGGGAATTCCAGCAACCCCACTGGATGTAGAGCCCTGTAAATTCACGCTAGTGCCGGCACTAGACTCGCTGGAAGTACCCGTCTTTAGTTCACCAATAAAGTCATGAATGATCTCAATAAGCTTTGCGTTGGGGATGTATCCGGTGATAAGCGCTCTGTAGGGAGATTGCCAGCTGGAGCCGCTGGAACCGCTGGATTTAAGGATTTGATCGAGAATCTGCTTGAGCTCTTCGGCATCGATGGGTTGGCCTTGGAACGAGCCGTAACCGGTGTGATTTGAGAAGTTGACGGTGTTGATGTTGTCGACCTCCCAGTTCTGGGTCTGAAGAGGAAATATAGCCGCTTTGCCGCCAACGTAGCCGTGGGCTACATGGGACTGAATCGAAAGGACTGACTTCATGTGGTAGGCAACCATCACGTGAATGTAACTTCAAAGGTTGGTCATGATGATCAACGTCGTGCCCGAACCAATTATTTAGTTGTTGCTTACCAATCATGATTGTATGTAGGAATAACTACTGGTGCCTGGGACCTGGATTAAATTACCAGCCTGTGATTAACCTACAAGAATAGCCCGAGAAAATAGCTTGGAACAAATAGTTCTAGACCTAGATCTGTTTAGATGCCCTCCAAGAATTTGTGGATTTTTGTTGGCCAAACCATCGACTCACATCTGCTGAAAAATATGATGCATTAGGACAAATGCTTCAACTGGGCCATGGTCAAGTAGCATGACTTTGGCCATCTACGATCTAGTAAAATGACAGAGAAACAAACCCCAGAACCTTTCGGAATTATCCGGGGAGTATGGCCAGTTGAACCAAGAGATGGAAATGGAAATGGCAGGAAATACCACCTTAAGCATTAAGAATAAACCAGAACAAATCTCTTGATATCTAAATCCGAGTTTGTTAGATCCCAATACAATTAATTAGGGTTGAAGTTCCAGCCCGTTACAGCAAAAAGGTAACTGTACAAGAAAATACTACTATTTCGAACAGTCAACTCCACCAATACAACGTTGTATGGCGAATACTGTTGACAAATAATTAATTAATTAACCAAACCTACCAGAAAAATCACCCTAATAGACAAAAAAGTAATGGATTATTCTGGAAGGAATTGAATATGGATTAGGAAATCGAAAGGAGTTTAATATTTTACTGGTAAGCTAGCCAATGGGCAAAACATGCCTGCTTCAGTTCCCGCGGGTTCCCACAGGTTCCCGCTAGGTTCCAGCTAACGCCCCAGACTCACCGAGATAGCAAGAAAGGTGGCTCCCGGCGAAATGTGTCTCAGATACTTAAAGTAAACATAACCAGATACACAAGCATGAAAGTGACAGTTCTGGAATGGACTCATGCTTACGTAAGTGGTAGATAATAAGACAAGATGGCCAAAAGATTACCAAAAAAATTGGCCCTTTTCCTAAATTGGATGCCAGGCAACATTCTCTTACGCTAAAAAACTCTTAATTATCAAACTTGCAGTACCAACCAAGTCGAAGAATTGATAATAAACTCGAATTGACGGATTCAATGGGCCAATGTCAAGTTGGCTGATGCACACGATGGGGCGATTGTGCCGGATTGGGCCCTATTGGGGGTAAAGTTAATGGTGGGAAACATGCTACTTGCGCCTGGGGACCGAAGCGTGCTAATTGGGATGGGGCAGGCGACACAGGCGATGCAACCGATGAGAGGAAAGAGGTAGAGTTAGACATTAGCGGCTGGTGGTGATGAGGGTTGGCACCGGTTTGTGTGAGATCCTGCCCGATACGGGTGCACTGAAACGCACGCACGTGGTGGGAGATGCAGGTCATCGGGGTTCTTTCCGGTGAATATACATGCAGTAGAAGGCGGTTTGACGCACTATTTGCATCATGCACCGATATGCCCCAGACCCTGGAGGTTTAAGGCGTAGTTCTAACACTTCGACCTGACCTTAGTTTATGGATAAGTTTAACTGTTTAACTGTTTAACAGTTTATCTATTTCAATAGATGTCGTGCCGTTATCGAGTGCTCTGGTCCCACCCCAGATCCAGTGGTGCGCCTAAAAATATGTGGTGTCGTCCCCATGCACCTGCACCTAGACGCAAATGCGGGCACCAATGGGTCGATCTCGGGGGTTGAACCAGATTCTACCACTAGCTCGCCAGGATATTTTTCCGTAATACTACTGCACCTACCAGCGCAAATTTTTAGAGGGTTCCGCTGCTTCTGTACTCTTAAGCCCCTAAGCATAGAGTGGAAAACTTTCTAGGTCAAAGTCATGACTGACGGAAAGGAAACAAATGTCATGCATTTCTGTAGTTCGGGTGATTTACGTTTGGGTGTGTGAGTTCTTGTATCCCTTCCAAAGTGTATCAGGTTGTCGGGTTGAAACACCACCCAATATTACATACAATAACAAGCAATTAGACACGAAAGTTTGGAATCGCCAAAGCATCTTTGGTAGCAGCGCCCTTGCAACCACAGTCGGCACAAGATTATGCACGCCTATAATTTACTTTGCAGAAGGTTCTCTGCACCTTACGCGTATGTCGTGTACTGCCCAGCATATTTTTAGTCTTGGTGTTGTCCACGCCACTAACAAAAAAAAATAAAATTCAAACTGGCCGACACACGACAAAAATTAAATCTGGATTTCACCCCTGTGCTAAATCGGAATGATATATAAAAGGGGCGTTCGCCTGAATTTGATTTCATCCATCATTACTAACTAACGGTGTTTCTACTTCCTTTCAACATGTCTACCGAAGTCATCGAAACCGACGTCTCGTTCAAGTCCACCCTTCCACCTAGAAAGAGGGCTAAAACCAAAGAAGAAAAAGAGCAACGTCGTGTGGAACGGATCCTCCGTAATAGACGAGCCGCTCATGCCTCTAGAGAAAAGAAGAGAAAACATGTGGAGTACTTGGAATCATACGTGGTGCAGCTCGAACAGAACTTGAGTAAGTTGCAAGGAAACTTCGATGCTGTACTGGGATTGTTGCCTCCAAAGCAACAAGCCGGTTTGACATTGGAGAGGTTGGTGAATTTACAAGAGTTGAAAGAAAAGATTCACTCTAATTTGACCATTTCTCCTAAGAAGTCTGATCACGATGATGACAATGACAACGAGAACGAGAATGACGATGAAGATGACGACGAAGATTCGTGTGGCTCAGGGGCCGTTACCCCTCAAGCCAAAAAGCGCAAGTTGAGTGAGACTAGTGACCATCCAGTGGTTAAAGAGGAAAAGAGTGTTTATTATAATTACCTTTCTCCTGTTTCTATCAACTCTCCTATGAACTCTCCACTTGATTTGACCTTGACAAAAAACATATCTAGAGTTTCACCAGAACTACAATCACCTATCATTAAGACAGAACCACAAGCCGAGCATGAATCCATGGGGCAAAATTCAGCAGCAATTTTGTCGTCACAATATGAATACGTAACGGGATTCTTTCCAAGAGAGATGTTTGTGTCATTATGATTCATTGACTGTGCTCTGCTTGTCCGCGGGCGTCCAAGCTAAAGAGATGTATATTAATCAAGATTATTTGGTTAGTCGATCACATGATTTCGATTAATATACGTGGAATCTCTTTGTGCTTCGCCCTTTGCAGGATTTACAGCATAGAAGCAAATGTCTTGAATCATTTGATACATCTTTTATTCCACGTATACAATATTGTGACGAATTCCACCACCTTCTGGTCCGCAGCACCGGTCATGCAAGGCTTCTTGGATTCTTTTCCTAATGATGAGGTGATTGTCAATTCAATCAAAACCAACAACCCTAGTATTTCCATGCAAAGTTTAAATAGTGGAATCAACGATTTTTTGTTGGCTCACCATTCTGAGGTCGAAGATCTCAACGACTTCTCCTCTCCTGATACCAATTCATTTATGCTTTTGGGAAGTCAACAAACCGATTTTGAACTCAACCATCAAGAACCAGAGCAAAATGAAATTGGTTTGTCCATTGATGAATTCTTGGAGTTCTAAATGGTCTGGGTAATTTATTTTGTTATGGTATAAGTTGGGTTTAATCTTGGAATCTTTTAAATTAAATCATGAAAATGAAAAAAAAACTATGGCTACTACACGTTCGGTTCAGTTCTACTAATAATTTGTTCATATGAAATCAGAAAATCGCAAAATCAAAAAAAAAAAAACTAAAAAACAAAAACCAAAAACCAAAAAACAATGCAATTGTTTTTCATTCTTGGGAAGGAAGCTTAGTGACAGATCATGTCAGGGAAAGAGAATTCATTTGACTAGAGATCAATTCGACTGAAGATACAACGAATATATGATGCTTCAAGCATTGTGGCGCTCCTCAACAGTGATGCGACGATTCCTCATCCTCATCTTATGTGATTCCAGCAAAGGGAATATCTTACACCTGATGATATCTTCATCACTGGGCATCTTAACTCGAGAGATGCGATTATTGAACACTACTCAAGAACACCAAATAGGTCAAGTTTTCCAACTCAAATTTAATTCTCTGTATATTAGATAATAGAAACATGTATAAAGAAGATGTAGTCAAGATTTAGTTAAGTAGTCCCAGTTATTTAAAAACCAACCAAGTTGGATTAGATTGGATTGGTTATAATTATATTCGGACTAGTACCCCTTGAGTTAGTCGTTAGTCTAATTATATAAACTATCTAATTCTAATTATAAGTAGTCCAAATTTCAAGTTTAGACCCTGAAAAATTTCTTAGTCAAACTTCACAAAACCAATGAAGGTAGCGGGTGTCGTTGCCAAGCTGTTGCTAGTAAATGTATGAAGCTGTATGGTTACTTGTAATTTGTCTCTAACTAATTATGCAACATAGCCATTCGACTATTGTGCCATTCGTCTATTCGACTATTCGACCATTCGCTTATTCGGTCATTCGGTCATTCGGTCACTCGAAAATTCGACGATTTGACATTTTGACATTTTGTCAATTTTACCGGAAGTGAGGGGTTACCCACGTTTTTCATTCTTTAACAAAGGTAATATCTACAATACCAGGAGCCTTCTCGAGATCAAATTCTTACTTCCACAATCTGCTCATTTTCTGGATCCTTTCCTTCCATCTTAAACTTTCCATCTCAATCTTTGTACTAGTCACATTTCACTTAATACTTGTCACATTTCATTGATTACTTGTTTGGGGAGGTTCATGTGAAACAAGCAGTGACGCTTTGTGACACCTGGAGCGGAAAACGTCCTAAGCGAATAATCCACAATTCGATTCAAGTAAAATTTCACACCCACATCTTTTGTCGGAATGGCGAGCCTGGAGCCTCGAGCCTCGAGCCTCGATCGTCGCCCACCAACCAATTACCATGGCTAGAGCGGGGTGGGGATTCGATGAATTGGCCAATCAGCGGATGACACTTGGGGTGGTTGTGCATAGCCATGCAATGGCTCATGCTTTTGGAGGGCTCAGCCTTTTGGCTTTTGGCCTTTGCACTGAGCCCTTTTCCCTTTGGCCTTTGCCCATACTATTTTAGCCCTGATACCTTTACTTGATAACGTAATCAAGATGGCGGTGCTATTAATAGTGTGACGGTGATGATATCATAGTGGAAATGTCGCTCAGAATTATTGATGAATTGGACCTGTTCTATTCGGACGATTGCTCCTTCTATATTCCGACCACAAAATTCAGCTAAGAATTGTTCTTCTGGGTTATGAGCCCGTCCCCTCCCACACAACAACATCACATACAAACCTTCGATTGTGTATGACTCCCTTAAACCAGGATATGATATCCTGATCCCATAAAGGTGTAAACCTGTTCTCCTCAACCATTCACCCTCTACTATGAATTAATCCATCTAAGACAGGTCCATCCACCATACCTTCCCCAGACTTCAGTATAAAAGGACTCTTCCCCCTTTCCACTAGTTTTCTTTTCAATTAACTATAGAATTCAATCAATCATGTCTGCTAACGATTTCTACTCTTCTGGTGAACAAGGTTCATACAACCCTCAAGAATCTCGCCGTAACGAACAAGGCGAAAACCAAGATGGTGAAAGAGGCTTCTTAGGTACGGTGGCTGGTGGTGCCCTTGGAGGAATGGGTGGCCACAAGGTTGGAGGTTCCCACTCCACTTTAGGTACTTTGGTAGGTGCCATTGGTGGTGCCATTGGTGGTAACAAGCTCGAGAACAAGTTTGAAGGCCGCCACGAGAACCGTCACGACAACCATCACAACAACCAAGGTGAACACGAAAGTGGAGGATTCCTCAGCAACATCTTGGGTAAGGACAACGACCGCAGAGACGACCGTAGAAACGACAACTACGGTGGTGACAGCTATGGCAGCGGCAGAAATGACTACAACAGTGGCAACAGTGGCAGAAACGACAGCTACGGTAGTGGAAGAAATGACTACAATAGTGGTAGAAATGACAACTATGGTGGTGGAAACAACTTCAACAGCGGCAGAAACGAACACCACAGTGGTGGCAGAAACGACAGCTACGGTAATGACAACTACGGTAGTGGCAGAAATGACAACTACAACAGCGGTAGAAATGACAACTACGGCGGTGGCAGAAACGATGGCTACAACAGTGGCAGAAACGACAACTACAACAGTGGCAACAACCAAGGTGGTAGATGGTAATTATTATGAATTGACGTTCACGTGTGTTAAGACAACATGCCGACTGGCTTACTGGCCAACTGGCCTACCGTAGATCTCCTCTTAGCCACCCTTCATAAGTGGAGGGGGGATGGCTTCGCGTTGCATTAAGTGAATTGACGAGCTTGATCGTGGCACTCTCCAATCCGATCGCCACCACAATTGTAGCAGGACTGTTTCATATCTGTTTCACATCTGTAGCAGGACTGATTCAAGAACGTGTTCTATGACATCACACGTGATTCATCAATCTTGATATCATAACTGTTGCAAGCACAAGAAGCTGGTAGATCTTTCTGGAACCACGTCACGTGATCACAACCAAGATTCTTCTCCCCCACCTCTACCCCCCACAGAGATGGATTGTGATCTCCCCCATCTCCCCCACAATTTACCAGAAGAGCAACCCTACTAAATGGTGATACCACTTGAAGATAAACTTGGGTAGAAAAACCCTTAGCGATACATAAAAGAAGTTTAGAGGTCCGACGCCAAAGGGCCAATAGAATTTTGGCGAGAGAGTCTGAATATTCTCCCTACGATTTTGGTTCGCCGGACTTCCTCCACTCCAGGGCCATTGATACTCGTCACTATAATAAACCAACTTGGTGTGTAGGTGAGTATTTCCTTAATTGGATGAGATTAAGAGAGTAGCAGAAATGAATGACTTTTGGACTGGGTAGGTTGACATGTGAAAATGGTGAAACTAAAGTTACTGACAGATTTCACAGATTCACAGATTTCTCAGACTTCTCACTAACCTCACTAAAATCGTCATTGGAACCGTCACTAAACTCATGAAGAAAATAGAGTTCTCACGAGAGCACTAGGTCAATAGCACTGTTAAAATTATATAGTATTACTAGAGCCGTTCTCCCTTCAGTATAGCTCTGAATATAATGGCCCCCCACGAAATCCCATCGTTGTCAGTGACCTCTTGCTATATATTCTCATTAGAGTCCTAGTAGCGCAGAGCTCTCACTAATCTCATTTTCTCACTATTGTCACTTGTATCACCAGTCCAAGTAAGTATAAATAAGTTCACGGGAATGAGCTACCACGTAGAAATACCGTGGTAGAATAATTGATATTTCACAGATCCTCATGATTCACCAACAACCGCCATCACGTAAGCTATGAATATGCATTTCTGGAGTTTCTTTCCGTTAATTTGCCAGTAGTAAGCAAAGCACACACTAAGAAGCCCGAGAGCCCGAGAGCCCGAGAACACCATTAACCTCATTACTTCTCAATTCCATGTTCAGATAGTTCAGATAGTTCAGATAGCTCAGATAGCTCAGATGGCTCAGATGGCTCAGATGGTTCAGATAGTTCAGAATATCCATAGCTCTATGGCTCCTTCGGTCTAGTCTAACATCTCATTCCCCATTCATTCCCCGTCTGCACAGAACTCACCGCGATTTCGCCGAAGCCACCTCCAGCCCAACAATCTCATCGCACTAAATCACCATGTGAGTTTGCACCATCCATACAGTTGAATAGACAACCCGTCTATAAACCCTGTGAACCTCATCAAGTCTCATGAAACGGTATAGATCCTAGAGCAGCTGTTATTAGTCCCATAATTAATTCCTCCCTTTTTCTTTAGTAGTTATGAGGTGATTCCTAGTGACTTAAGCTCAGTTCTGTACCACGGGTTAAGTCTCATTGAAGGAATCACCATGTAATTTAATAGAATCTGTAATGACCAATTTCTTATTCGGCTGGGACGGTTTACTTTTCTACCACGCCAATTTCATAATCCTGGTGAATCATGAGAGAAATTAAGGGAACTCATGGCAGATCTCTACCTGGTGAATCTACCATGAGAGAGAAGTCAGGGAATCTATGGAAGATCTCTAGGTAATTTCATGGAACAAATCTAGGGGATTTTATGGTAGAACCTACGGGATTTCATGGTAGAACCTATGGAATTTAATGGTAGAAGTGTTTGACTTTATCATCACTCTAAGCTCGGTGATCATCCCTTTGGAGCTCGGTGATGATCTCTTTGTAACCCGGGCCCACGATCTCACCACACTTCCGCACCATGGAACTCGGTCCTAGCTTACCCTGGGATGACAAGCCGCGGATATCTTGAATTGCCACGGCCACCGCCAAAAGCCAAAAGCCCGCGGCCACAATCTCCTACAATTTAGTTTATCGTAGTAAACCATGGAGTTTCTCTCCGTTGATTTCATCTCCTGCTCCTTAACCACCACCAGAGCTCCACCACCAGAGCTCCACCACCGGAGCTCCATGAGCTTCCTACTTGTATCTATTCAATCGTCACCATTGCTTGACTAATCTAGGCTAAAGTACTCCATTCTCCAGTGTAAGTCCCTCGTGGCCCTTCAAGTTTCTCTCACTTTTTTTTTCACTAATTCTCTTCTCTCTCTCACTAATTCTTTTCTCTCCCTCACTAATTCTCACTAATTCTCACTATTTCTTATTCTCACTTCCACTAATTCTCTTCTCTCCCTCACTCTCTTCACCACCAGATCCCCTACGTTGCTCGTTGCTCGTTCCGTTCCGTTCCCATCACAAGAACCGTATTTCTTCATCACAGGCGTGGTTCCTCACTAGCTCATCTGCATCCATTCCCCGCTATCACACCCTTAGTTCTTCACTAAACTGAACCATTCGGTTTGATTAATTCTCCACCACTTTTCTTTTCCTTCACCACCTTCCAGGGTCGTTGATTAACCCCGTTGTTCCTCCGGGATTCACCACTCGAATCTTTATTTTGGTCCAATTGTCCAATTGTCATACTCGCCATGTTTATTCACTCCAAACATCAGAAACTCATTCTTCAGTGCTATCCAGCGGGTAAAAGTACCGACAAGAAACCCAATTCGTCCGAGCTTAGTTACCTTCTTTATTATGCCTCTACCAGAAGAGTTAAATTGGAAAAGGTCGCCACCTTTTTGGAGAAGAAGAACCTCTCGGATGTTAGCCGGAATCGTGCTGGTAACTTACAAGTCACCATGGCCATTCTCTCTGCATTGATTGAAAAGTGTCCCGAAGATTTGAATGTATTCGCCTACCACGTTTGCACCATCGTCACTCTGATCATGCAAATTGAAGATTTGGCATTGGCAAAGTCCGCCTTGAACACTTATGGTGTGCTCTGTAAGCACTTGGATAGCACCCTTTTCCCGGGTGACAGAGATCTTATGATGGCATTTGCCAAATTATCCGAGAAATTGGTTCATACCGGTACTGCCCATGCAAATGACCGTAATCCTCATCAAATAGAATGGAAAATGATAGCCTTGATGGCATCGAGATTCCTGGCCAGTGCCATTGGTCAAGACGCTCAGTACGCAAAGAGGTTTATTGATCTTGCCATACCTCTCTACATTCAAACCATTCACTCAGCATGCAATCAACGTTCATTGGAAAATAGGCTTCGTTCTAGTGTCAATGTGGAAAGCGGAAGTGAACGTCTTTCAAAAGTTATCCTGGCCAAACAAAACAATGAAATTTATCGTAATATTGATAAAGATTTTGATAATGATACGTTGAATTTAAACGATATAAATGAAGAAGCTTTCCGGGGAATGCAAACCTTTTTCGATACCTCTTCCACATCTCAAATCTCGGCTGCCACCCAAGCAGTGGTGAATTTCTGTCAGAAAGCCGTGGAGCAATCATGGACTACAATATTCTTACAAGTTTGTGCCTCATGGATTCCGGTTCAATTAAGGTTCATTTCTTTGAGAACTTTATTATCAAAACTTACTTCTGTGGCAAATAAGTCCAAAAAACAGAACACCAACTTTGAATTACAAGCTCAATATGCCAATTGTATTCTTGGGCTTGTATCATCAGAAGTGAATATGATTGGACTTTCTATCTCAGATGTAATCCAACAAATTTTGTCACTTCAATCGGATTTAATCCTCAACCAATCAGACTATCTTAATGCAGATAACGTGGATCGTTTATCTTTGGTTTATTCAAATTGTGTGTGTAATTTATCAACTCATATTTATTATTTTGACCAAGTTCCAGATTCCATTCAAGAGTTATTGATTAAAATTGATTCTATTCTTGAACAGTCATACCTTCCTCCAACCGGAAACAGATCCCAAATGACGGGTGAAAAGGTTCATAAATTGGTGTCAACTTTACTAGAGAACATTTCCATCATGTTTTCCATCTTAAAGAATAAGACCAGTACCATCAGCAGAAACAGAGTTAATTTAGAACATTGGGATATCAGTTTGGGAATATTGGCACCAGATTTGGAATTCGGTGGTCATTCTACTTCAACCGTGTTAACTATTTCTCAAAAGAATGATATCCAAAGAAAATACTTGAAAGTGTTTAAGGACTTTTTGAACAATGAATTAAGTCCTAAACCTGATTCTAGAGATTCTAGTGAACCTCCTACCAACTACCAACTTCAACATAGCATGTCAAGGCGTAGCTCAACTATTCGCAAGCCTGTTAACTTCAATGATGAAAATAAAAACTATGCTCTTCCCGATACCAACCAGTACATATCTATCAATGATAATTTCATCACCCATTTCTTGAGTTATGTGGATAAGTTTTTCAATTCAACCGAGTATCCTAATATTGAAAACTCATCGATAATATGTGAAATAATAAAAGATATGATAACCATCCTTGGAGTTAATTTTATTAGCAATTTTATTCCGTTTTTTTATCATTGGATGTTTCAATTCTCAAAAGTTAATGAGTTTACTCAAACCACCAAATTTAAAGATAGTCTTGGTCATGTAATCATGTACCACTCATTAAGAGCTTTGGATGAAATGTATCCTAAAGAATTGGATGATTATGCTCAATCTTCACCATTTTTTGCTACATTATTAATCGATATTGAATTCAGAAAACTTAATAAGGTTTGGATCCAAGATATTGATGGAGAACCTACCGACGAAGAATTATTACAGAATTCTAGAATCAATAGTACTCAAATTGATGGTGATGGTAAACTTCGATTCAATTTATCAAAGAAAAACTTTCAAGATTTCGTCTCCAAAAATGAGTTTGTGGGCACTTGGATTAATCCGAACCGTCCATTGATATTAAATGCTCGTGAAGATCCTCTTAATGCCCCACTTCCTGGAGGAATTTATAGTGGGGTACAAAGTACTAATGGAACCATTGGTGCTAGTAATGGAAACATATCAGGAATGACGGAGAATGGATCAATCAATGACGTTTCTACCGCCAATATCTCATTCAGAAATCACAATGCAACCTTGGGACTTGGAAATATTAATGACATTACCTCCATTCACTCAGAAATCAATCAAAATAGATCCCGTGGTGTTGGAAATGGGATCCAAGGAATCTTGGGAAGTCTTGGTGGATATGAACATGCATCGGTTGATAGTGAGAATAGATTCTATGACCCTCCTAAGGTTTCAGAATTGAAGGATACTATCAGTGAGCATAGAACCAGTCTTAGAAGACCCACCATCAACTTTGACGTTCATGCCACTTCTGCTCCTGGATCTATTCTCAGTCGTCAAATCATCACCACTGATATGGACTCAATTCTTGGAGGATTGGATAGTGATGATGATACTTCTATTATTGTTTAATCCATCATTAAACCAATTAACAATTAACCAATTAGCCAATTAGCCAATTAATCATTTTAATAATTGGATAAAATTCAATATGAACAATCACTGAACAATCACTGGAAAATACTCAAAACTCCAATTTCATTTAACTCTCATCTAAACTAGTAATACTTACTATTGGATGCAAAAGTACTATAAATCAAACGTTAGTTTTACTGTGCCATATATTAATTATCAGGTCATTTGTATGGAAAGATGATTAAATGAAAAATTAACCCTTTCTTTCATCTTTCATGTTTCATTTTTCCTTATTGTCTGCTGATAATAACCACTAGCCAAAAGTTAATATGATTATTATTATTGAAATTGAATTGCCCATTTAAGTCTTGTGACTATTAACCTATAACGGTCATAGCAATTAATGCACAATGCACCTAATAAATCATTTCAAGGGTCGTCTAAACCGAGTAGAATCTTCAAGAAGAGATAGTTTTTAGTGTAGATCCAATTGAAGTTGGATCTAACTTCAGACGTAGATACTTCAGTGTAGATCTGGTGGTCTGACTGTAGAGTTCAGAACTTCACCAAACACTTTTAAGCAAACCTTTGAGTCAAAGAGGCAAGCAACTTCTACAGAGCTTGTAGAAGTCCAAAGCTCCAAAGCTCCAAAGCTCCAAAGCTCCAAAGCTCCAAAGCTCCAAAGCTTCCAGATTTCGGAACCAAAAATCACTCCAGAATCTTCACCTCTTTCACCTTTCACCTTTCACCTTCACGTCCTCCCTTTCCCCTCCTTTACCTACACTTTCCACCCGAAACGTTCATTAACTATTACCTGACTACTCGTCGTCTTCATCATCAGCCAAAGCGTCAAATGCATTGAAACTATTGGTCTGCTTGTCAACAGCATCTCTTGGATCCACCGCCTTGGACGAACCCAAGTTCTTGTTGTTGGGCTTGGCTCTAACGGCACCACTTCCTCCAATGCTACCTTCCTTAACCGCTTGTCTGAATTGTTGTCTGTCATCTTCATCTTCAGCTTCGGCTCCAAATGACTTCTTGGGGGTCTTACTGAAGGTGGCCCATCCATCTTCATCCACTTGTTGTTCTCCGCCCTTCTTACGTTGTGGCTTGGTACCGCTGGAACGTGACGCTCTACGTCTGTTCAAATGATGGTATGAACGTTCATTACCATGTTCATCAATATAGGTGTCTCCATTTCCCCATTTGCTTGACTTGTGCTTTTCCAATTCAGCCGCCGCATGCTCACGGACTTGCTCAATCATTTCATTGAAAGCTTCCAAGATGCGTTCCTGAGGAACGTGAGCTTCGCTTCTGAGTTCATTCAATTGTTCTTCGGTGTACTTAGCCATGATAGTGTCGTTAGTGTTGTAAAGGCTGAAGATTTTTTTATTGCAGGTTGGAGTGCACACGACTGCACACTGGCATCAACGGAATGGTTAGTTAGTGGTGAGAATTTTGATCTGGACTTGCGGGGAGTTATTCTTTTTTATGGTAACAGATTTCATGTTCAATACTATTGGCTTTTGAACTATATGGTCTTTACTTGTACAGGCAACCCAAAGTTGAATGGTGGTTTATCTGTCACTATACTAAGGATCCCTTGATTTCCGTCTATATGCAGGCTCCATATATACAGGCCACTAAACACGCGATGAGGTTAATCTCAGATTCAAATCAGATAACTCTTGAACTATTTCCCACCGTTGCCGCCATGCCTCTCGCCCACAACCTTAATAAGGTCACCAAGAACCTCTCAAAGTCCACAGGTACCATCCATATCAAAGGCCGTAAGTTCAAACAACTCAACCGGGCCACTTTAAGAGACAAGAAACTTCAAGCTCGTAAAGTCAAGTCGTTAGAACAGAAAGGAAATGACCTTGCGGTGGTGTTTTTCCTCCAGAAATTGGTGTTAGAAGACAAAGACTTTCAAACTTACGAAACATTTACTTTGCAAGACATGAAATCGTTTGTGGAATTGTTTGTTCAACGTTATGATGATGAATTAACTCAATTAAGAGCCGATAGACGCCCAGGACGTCCTCAAACAAACAGACAACAGATCTTAGAAGAGGCTCTCAAGCACGACAAGCATATCTACCATACCGGCATGAAGATCCCCGACTTGTCCGACAAGCAAACCGTGGAGAGATTGAAGTTGTGGAATGGAACTACTGGTGGAACCACCGTGATGAAGTTTGTCCATATTTTCGAGGATATGGAATCCATGCCTACTAAAGAAGAGGAAATGAAGTGATTCTTTAAATCAAAACTTCTCTTAAACTCGAGCTATCGCTCCAGTGCCATCGCTGCTTGTTTGGCCTTTGGCCCTTGGCCTGTCAATGGATCCACAAGCCTACTTTGGAAATCATCGATGCATCTCCTTCATATCGTTTGGTCGCTATCAAATTTTTACTTCATACATTGTTTCATTGTCATTTATTCATATATGTTAGTATGATTAATCGTCACGATTACTCCAGAAAATTCCTTTGCTGGTATTGGTAGTGGTATTGGTATTGGTATTGGTATAGTTAATATTATTGTTGGTGTCAGAACCAGAACCTTGGGCATATTCATTCCTTTCATGTGACTGAGTTGCTCCAGAAACTTGTTTGGTAGTATCGGCCCATGATTTTTCTCCTTCCTTTTTGGTTTCTTTTACCATATCCGTAGGCATGTCATCTAACCAAAGACTGAGTGCTACTAAACTGGCTAAAATAACACCTGTGGTTGCTAATAACGTTTTAATCGTATTCAATATCACTCCAGATTTGTTAATCGTAGCCCTAGACAATATCAAATATTTCTTATCACCTTCAATCTTACTTCCAACAATTTTCCATTTGCGTTTCTGTAAGCTCTTCAAATTTTTGACGAATAGTTCCAAGTCCTGCTTGTCAAATTTATTCAAAATCAGAAATATGTCCTGGTCAGGAAGTTTTCCAATAGAGCTAAGTTCAGATCCTATAGTCTGACCATCCAATGTCAACAAGAGATACTCGACGTTTACCGGAGAAATGTTGGTTTCTGGTGAATTGGATGGGAAAAACAACTTATTAGTTCTGGTGTTTGAACTAAAAGGATCAAAAAAGGTTTGACCGTTCAAAGATTCGATAAATTTCGCATTTTGTGTATCCCATTCAAATGCTTTACTTTGTTGATGTTTCAAGTCTCGAGTATTTTCCTGTTCTCTTTTCACATTCTGCAAGAATTTCTCCACTGATGTTGTGATCTCTCCGGGAACTTCTTCATCAATCAAGTTGCTCGATGTTCTTTCATGAGTTTTGTGCTTCTTCTCCAGATAAGGCTTTGGTTTATTTGGTCTTGTTCCACTAAGGGCAATTGATACTGCATCTCTTATATCTAGTTCATTCTTATCTTCAGATTCGAATCCCGATTGATCATTAATGAAGGCTTCCAAATCCGCTGGTTCAGTACTTTTACTCAAAACTGACAATAATCTTTCGGAATCGTTGTATTCAGTTTGGATATCAATATCTTCGTTGTTCACAAGGTCATACTTGGGTGGTGTGATTCGCTTCTTGAAATCTTGATCTGTAGTCGGTTGCTTGAATTCATTGGGGTCAAACTTGCTAACTATCTCATTATTTTGCAATGTTTCTGAAGTAGAATCTTGTTTCTGTTTCTGACTATTAATCTGACTTTCATATTCAATGTTTTCAATGAAAGCCTTATAAAATAATTCAACATCTTTGGAAGACAACAACTTCTGAGAGTTGTTCATTTTTATTTCAAATAGTTGTTGTAAGAAGTTTGGATAATACTCAATCTTCGAGTTATACAATCTTAATTGTGAGACCATATTGAGAAAAACAGGGTAGTTATAAGCATGCTTATCCAAAGAATCTTGGAATTTCAGAAGCAAATCATTGAACTCCGCAGAAGACAATTGCCAAATTCCATCCTTTCCAAGTAAATTCAGACTTTTAAGAAATTCTTCGAGGTACTCCAACGAATTGTTTATGAGTTGACTATTTTCACCAATGAATGAATGCTCCTGCTGCAAACTATCAAATGTTTTGTTAGATTCGAACTTCAAGAAGGCTGAACTATTCACCAACAAATTATCCAATACAGAAGTGTTGTTGTTGTTAAAGGCAAATAAGTTTCTTAAATTCCTAAGAAGTTTATTCCACGTTACTTCCTTTTCAACAATAGATTCACTATCGCGAATTCTTTCCAAATGGTTCAATATCTGTTCTGCTTGCAAATCTTTGAAGTCAGCTCCTAATCCATTTTTTAATTGAATTAATTCCGCAGCATACTGTTGTAATAAGAAGTCATCTGGAAGTTCTCTGTAAAATGATGTTGCAATATTTTCACGTTTAGAAGCTTTTTGTCTCTTGGTTTCAAAGTTCTTGAATACATTCTGGCTGTTAATCAAAGTATCTAAAATTGAAGTGTTTCCACCATTGATGTTGAATAATCTGGTTAACCTTTTGCTTAATCTCACGTAGTTATAAATTTGATCTTTGTTGATACCAGTGACCAATTCGTTCTTGTTCAAGACCCCATCAATCATTTGATCTAATAAGGTATTGATTCCATCTACTGAAGATTGACTATAATTCTTTTTCAAGACCGCATCCTTGAAGTCTGATAATTCTTGAGTAAACTTGTGAATTTCCAATTCATCTGGAATTTGAACATATTCTTTAGGTTTCAGACTGTTAATCTTTGATTGTACTGAGTCAAAAACGGACTTGTTCTGTAATAAAACGTCCAATACTTGCGTATTTCCCCCATTTATATCAAACAAAGCAAGTAACCTTCTTTTCAATCTCATGTACTCATAAATATCCTCACCGACAATGAATGATGATTTATAATTTTCAGCCTGTTTGATGCAGTTATTAAGCGTGGAGATAATCTGATGTGGAGTATTTTCTTCGTAAGCAGATTTTAAACCATGATTTTTTAAATTCTTCAAGTATGGAACGAAGATATCCAATTGAAGATCATCAGGAATTTGCACATAAACCTTTTCATTTGACAAGCATTGATCGAGCACGTCTGCGAAGTAACTCGTGTTTGCAAAATCAAAGAGCTTTTGTTGTAAGGTGGTAAATTTCAATGAATCATTTTCGCCTCTGAACTTGCTAAAAAGATGAACAAGTCGAGCAGAGTTTAATTCACCAAATTCAAAACCAGCCAACCAAATCTTAAATTTGCCCAATATCTTGATCTCGTCAGAATCAAAAAACTTCATGGCATCCTTTAATTGAATTTCATCAAATTTTTGAATAGATTGTTGGTGATGAGTGGCCAAAAGCTGAATCCAACTTCTATTATCAATAATCTTATCAAAAATTGAGAGGTTTGACCAAGGAACATAATAGGCAAACCATTGGAGCGAATTTTCCAACATGGGAAGTTCATCATTAAATACTTTCAGAGTGGGTTTCATTTTATATGCATTTAAATGATTCAAAACCTCATCCATGTTAAGCTCAACAAAAGGTTTGTTGGTAAATTTACGAATCAGCTTAAGAATATCAATCGAATCGAACAATCCACAATTATTGAAGAACGTAACCTCATAATTCGTGAACATATCATCTGGAACTATTTCCATTAGATTTTCTTTATCAAACAAGTTTCCAGAAGTCATATACTCCAAGTGACTCATATTCTCAGCAGAGAGAATACCACTATTAAATAGTGATAAACAGGTTTGTAAAACTTTGAATGAAGAGTTTTGAATGACATGATTATCACTGATTTTAGCCCATTCATATAATAATGGTGCTGTGACGAGAAAAGATTCATAATTTGTAATGGAAATTCCCTTAATGCATCTTAAAACTTGATAATATGGAGCAACGATTTCAAGTGTGTGATAAATCTCGTTCAAGATACCTGAAGATTCCTGAATTTTCGAATTAATGATACCAGTATCCTTATCTTCAATAATAGTAAGCAAATGTTTTGCAGGAATTTCAGGATGAGAGTCCAATATCTTTTTCAAAGACTTGTATCGATTCACCTGAATAAGAACTTTAAAAAAATTTGGGTCAACTTCGAAATCATTATTCTGATTCTTGTTCAAGATCTTCACGAAATGATTGAGAGTCTTGTTGATTTCAGTCAGAAGTTGGGAGCATGATTTGATAATACGAAAATCAAACTCATTGGAGAGGGAATGAAGTTCGCTAACAAAATTTCCGATTCCATCTTGATATAAGGCTTGTAAAACTTTGAAGCTCTTAGCGTAAGGGATAAGTTCATTTGAAAGGATTTGGGGAAATGATTTGTCCTTCGAGAGGTAAGTGACTAACCTAGAAAACATAAGGTTATATGAAGCGAAGTTGTACTTATTAATACCTTCAATCTTGTCGTGTTGGTAGTAATTCTTGAAGATATACAATGCATTCAATACTTCAGGGGAAGTCAATTGACTAAAATGGATGACTTTTCCTTCATAGGAGCTAGAAATAAACCTCAAAAAGTGGTCTAATTCATGACGGTACAACTCCACGAACTCGAAGTACCCGTTATCCTGAGGACCCACGCTGGGTTGTTGCGAAGATTTCACATGAGATTTGACCTTAATGATGGAGCTTTTGACATAATCCTTATCAATGCCCAGGGCTTGGAAGTTCTCAAAGTATGACAACAGCTCAAAGGTAGATGAAACCCAAGGTAACTTCTCAGATTCCTTATTGACGCCAGCCAGTGACTTTCGTGGGGTCTTTTGGAGGGTAATCAAGTCGATATCGAATTCCTCATTTTGGGATGAGAAGCCGCGAACACATTGACGCCATGGGCCACGGCCATTACGACACACGGCAATCAGTTTAAGAAGCGCTTTGGAGATCATGATCAGAAATAGTTTCACAAGACCAAGCAGAAATGGAACCAATTAACTCACAAAGAAGCCAGATCAATAATAAAGAAGAAATGGATTGATGGATCAATGAATCAATAAATCAATGAATCGATGAATCTTTCAATTAGAAAAGTTGGGTAAATCTGTTAAAACGTCTTGAATCAGTTGGACAGTTGAATCAGTTGATCAGGACCTGCCAGAACAACCAACTATAGCGGGTAATGATAAAGATGAAGATGAAGATGAAGGTGAATCGAGCAGGCGATCCTTTCAGTTATAGCGGATAACTCCAGTTATAACCAGAACTATGAACCAATAAGCTATGAACCAATAAGCAATAAAGCCGATGAAGATTGTAGGATGAAGGACGGATGAAGGACCCTTGAGGCGATGGAATAGTTAATCCGCTATTCCGTTGATAAGTTAATATGTTAAGCCGTTGATCAGTTAATCCGTTGTGCCTTTGACCCTTTGAACAGTTAATCCGTTAATCAGTGATCCAAACAGCTAAACAATTAATCCAGTTAAATCGTCTGGTTAAGTGACTGCTAATTGAGCAGGGATCAGTACTCCGAATCGGGAAAGGTGGGAGTTGAGAGTCGATAGAATTGAGGAACGGATGGGAATGCACGTGAGAATTTAATCAAGTGAATTAGTAAATTTGAAGGACGACACTGTGAAATTGACCAAATTCAAACCATTCAATTCAATCCAGAAAGAATCACTTCAATTGAGTTGATAAGGGAGGATTTGAGGGGCATGCATGACAAGCAGGCTGATGAGAATTTACGAGATCATGTGATAGTGCATCATGTGACCCTGTCACATGCGCTTCGGCACCTGACAATATATCACGCGCTTATTGAAACCTGATAATGTATCACATGACCACATGTCATGTGAATTGAAACAAGAATCACCTGATACTGCATCACATGACCTAACTGTACTAACTAAATTACTACTGGTGGTGTGATGATTGTTGAGTTTGGACAGTGAACAATTTGACTGAGTTGACCAATTCGATATGATGGCTCACGTGTCAAAATTGGGCCTTTGGAGTTTACCTGAAACACCAGAAAATACTGGAAAATTCCGGAAATTGTCCTGATTATTGAAAAGTTAATTGTGCCTGAGTTGGTGAGTTTTTGCAGGTTGGGTTGGTTGGTTAAGGTTTGATCATAATTGGGCTTGTTTGTTGGCTTGTTGGTTTGTTGGTTGGTTGGGCCGGATTAACTTTGGTGGAGAAAATACTCTGATAAATCCGAGTAGAAAATCAACTGATATTCTCAATATTTTACAACTTGATCAGCTGCGACTACCCATGGAAACGGGGAGGAAAATCGTCAACCTGAGCTAGTACTTTTAGTGCCAGAACTATTAGGACCAGAACTGTTAGTACAAGAAACTATTGGTAGTAATGGTCCACTATGATAAATTATTAAATTCTATTAGGGGTCTAATGTAATTGAAATTTAAACTTTAGACTTTAATGCAATATGCACAATATTCCATCACTTTTGTCTTAGATTGCGAAAATCGAAATTTTTTTTTTTACTATAATTGCGCTTCAGTTAAATACTTCACTCCTTACCAAACCCACTAACTAACTATTGGACCCTATATCACTTGATATGATCCCAACATTTAAATTGTCTTTTGCAATCTAGTTCATTCTTAACCATTTATATCTTGAAACGAATTATTGGAACCCACAAGTATTCTACACCACAAAATCTAACCCAATCCAACCGACTCATCGGGACCCCCCACGAGCCTAACCATCAGCTAGAACAACCTCAGATCCAACAATAACAGCTTCAACATGTAATTAGAACCCTTTAGAGTTCTATTTTCTAATCCTAAACCAATTGCGCCAATTGCGCCCCAGATTTGAAACTTTTAGGAATGTAATTCAGTGAGAGCAACCATTACCACAGAAATGAAAAAGAAAGAGTTGAACATCACCAAATCTTGGCTGCAGGTTACATGGAAGCTTCGGGGCAGGTTGGCTGGAACTGGTAAAGCTGTTGAGGATTTTCCGGATCTATTTGCTGATAAATCCGGTGGATCCTGAGGTCCTGAGGTTCCAAACTTATTCGCCAAGTCGGCAATTTGTGGCACATTCAGTGGATTCAGGGTCCAAACTACTCCGGCATTCCACTATGGTAGTATTCTGTTGCTTCTAGAAGTCTCAACTGTTTAGAGCTGGCCCCGCTATTCGCTTGGTGGCCTAGGGTGTCTCGTCTGTCGTAAAGTCAAGAAAGGTTACTTCAATGTCTGCATGGAATTCGAAATATGCGTGTGGTCAAACCCGCATAGTGCATAGTTGTCCTGCACTCAGACGCCTCGGTTGTACGTTTGTCTGGGTCAGTAAGTCGCTCGCTACACCGTTATCGGTTGCTGTGTTATATGCAAGACGGTGATGAGGGTCACATCATTACCCAAACCTCTAGTTTACACCCCATATCACCTCTAACTGGGCCCTTTGATACTCATAAATGATTCAGCTAAACTCACAGATCTTAATCATGTAAAAATTCTCTAATTTCCCCTGGCCCCTGGCCCCTATTTTATTCGCTTCCCCCACCACCTCTGCCCACTCTCGTTTCTTTTTGACTTCTCGAACAATTTTTTTGTCTTCTTTTTTGTTTCTGTTTTAGTCGATTTATATATAGTGCACCTCTTCTGATCACTACCCTTACCACCAGTACCATGTCAAACCCTAGTGGCAGTTCACTCGGTACATCGGGTGTACCGTCGGGGTCTGCAGTTATGATGAACCCAACCTCCGGCTCTGGCACCGGCCCCGACCAGGGACCCAGGTCGGGAACCAACCCGGTCACCGGTTCTAATCATTCGTCCCCTACGTTTCCCGGATGGCAAACATCAATAACATCCGACCAAATACCCCCGTCACACCAGTCATTCCCTCCCATCAAACAACCCACTCCGAAACCCACTCCAAACCCCGTTCCAAATCCGGTTTACAGCCATATCAACCCCCCCAAAAAGTCCCACCACTGCCAGGGTGTACCCCTGCTTGATGATATTGTCAATGAATGTTTCCTTCGTGCCATCAACCATCCTACCGATCCCGCTAAACAGCCTTGTGTGGACCAGTTCCACCAGCTCGTCACCAAGCTTCATTGCCAGGAAAACCTCAACTTCCTCATTGAGATCTACAAGTACGAGTACTACTATGACCGCATCAATCCTCATGGCTCTGAGTCCATCTCTTTACAACGGAGCCGGCTCAATAATACTCCAAGTCCGTCGGTTACTCGTTACCTTCATCCTGACCACATGAGAAAATCGTCTTCCCGGGACAACTTTAAGGCGTTCTACTCCAATAGCATCAATACCAGTTTTAACAACTTGAACATCACCAATAATATCAATAATGTCAATAATATCAGTCATAATATCGACAGCGTGACTGCTCTTGGTACCGGTGACTCGGTGGATGATGCCTTCGTGTCCACCATCGATGACCTTGATACCCCGGAAGACCTTGCCCAGCTCAACTCTCGTGTATGGGACGATATGCTTCTGCGTCGAATGATGGCAGAGGACGAGGCCGATCTTCACCTGGAACCAGACCATGAATCCATCACTGAGTTCGACCGCGATATTCTCTCTTCACAATGGGACAATATCATCAACAATTATATTGCTCATGATGCCCCGGAACAAATCAATTTGTCCCAGAAACTATATGATGAAATCCTCATTGAATCAAAGGCACAATGTATTCATCCTCCTCATATTCTTTTCAAAGCAAAGAACGAAGTACTTCAGCTCATTAAGGAAAACGCATACATTTCTTTCATCCATCAACACAAGATTGAATCCGAAAGGGCTGAAAAGTCTGAAAAGTCTGAAAAGTTTGAAAAAGAACATAATCTTCATAAGGAAATCCTCACCCATCACAGAACAGATTCATCTCCTACCAATAGAGTATCTACTCCACCAATCCCCTCTCCACTTAGTGTATCTGCCCCACCAGTCACTTCTTCTGCATCCACACCTGGCAGGGTATCTTCACCTACCCCATCACACGTCCCAGTTCCTTTACATGGACGGGTTTCCTCCCCTGTACCAGTATCTTCACCTATACCCACCCATCCACAGGCTTCATCGCCTTCATCATTGATATTTAATCACGAAGACCTGAATCCATTAGGACCGAAAGCTGCATCCACACTTGCTTCTCCGCTTCTTTCACCAACTACATCTCATTCAACTCATTCTAAATCAAGAAAAATGAAATTCCTTCAAAAGCCAACCGGCACCCAAAGTTTCTTGAATGACAATACTTCCAGTAATTCATCTTCTTCTTCCTCCATATCAAATTTATTGGGCCATCTCAAAATATATCACAATCATTCTCATAGCAATGGTAGCTCGCCCGTTTTACATTCAAACATCCCTCCAACAAGCAAAAGTCCAATTCCAGACGATGAAGAACATTCTAGTTCAGGTCTTAGATTCTGGTCAAAGAAAAAACATGACCGTGTACATTAATTAATAGAGTTATAATCAAGTTATAACTAAATAAAGTTATAAAGTTATAGAAGTATAGAAGTTATAGAGGCATTTTGCCATGAATTTACATTATAAACATGTCGGGACTCATTCCACTTAAATCATATAAATCATTTCTTTATCAAAAATATTCTTAGGGAAGTAACTCAATTGAATCCCATCAGTATGGTGAAGATCGAAATGTGAATCTTGATTATACTGATATAATTCGGAACAATTATAATCCGAAAATATCATGCGAATAGTACATGAATTCACCTTTAACATCTAATTTGGCTACAATTCCAACAGAATTATCTTCCCAATTCATCAATATATCAACCACTCCTTCTTCATCCTCAACATCTCCAAATCTTTACTGTTGACTATCGTCCATAGTGTTACAACTAGAAGTTTAAGCTTCTAAAATGCTCATATCCTACAAAACATCGTACAAAAAATCGTATAACACCTGCTATATTGAAGGTACGAATGTAAACCATTACAGACTCAATCATATCGTCTTGGGACCAGAGGAAACCTTTTATTCCATTAGTTAAAGCAACCTTACTGGAACTCGAGCCACTCTACATTTTAGGCTAATGTGTAAATTGTGGCTCATCTGCATATAAACTGTGAAAATGGGGGAGGGGGATGGCTGGTAATATGATCAAATAACACACTATTCCCTTCTAGGAAAGTTGTGTAGTGATACACGTGATATTAAGTTGCAAATAGTGAACCCCTTAATATTCAATTGGTTTAACCAATTTGAAACTTCTTGGTGTATTGGAAGATTTCCCTACTGAATCGAGGCCTCGAATTCGGTTTTGGCCTGTTTGAATTACTTGATTTCAAGCTCAATAAACCCATGGTTTTTTCCAGTTGAAATACCCCCTATTTCACCTGAATTAACCCCAATTAACCCAAATTGACCCGAATTAATCCAATTTCACTAAATGACCAACAAGTCAGGACAAAATTCTCCTGAAGATTCCTCTAGTTACATCTCTCCATCCTCATGGAAGAACTCGGAGTTTGGAGGTTCCGGAACGGAATTTGAACCTGAACCTCAATTTAAACTCCCCCATCAAATTCTAAAGAATTTGACCCCGATAAATCCAAAAAGATCAAAACACAGAGTTTATCACTCTAAATCATCCCTTATCGAATCCAGAAGAAAACAGTTACTTATTCGTTCAAAAATGATTGAGAAAAGGCTAACATTCCTAAAGGAAAAGAGGAAATTGCTTATTGAAGAGAAAATCAAATCCAAGACCAAATCACTTGAAGCTGCCAACCAAAGAAAATTACAGTACTTGGAACAAATCAGAATTAAAGCCAAAAACAGTTCCATGCAAAAGAATTCTCAACTAAACTCTTCCAAACTTGAATTTAATGAGACCAATAGAAATTGTTCTGGTGCCAAAAGAACTTATTCTAATACCAATAGAAATTATAGAAATACTCCCATTATTACTAATTATAATAGGAAGGATAATCTAAGGAAATATCTTTTGAAAAGTCTGATTTACCATCAGATTAAAATAGTCAATTTCAAACAAGCTATTTATCTATTAAGTAGAAAAGAAAAATATTTCATAGAGATTTTATTGATTTATCTTAATGGTCTGGAATTCTTGGAGAATAACCAAAATTTGACTAAAACTTTTAAGCCATTTCTTTATGCTTTTCTTTTGATTAATGATTTCCATTCTTTTACCGATGATACATATGGTAATCCTGGATTCAATTCTAATGTGGGAAATGACTCTTCCTCCCAATTCTTCAATAATTTCATCAGTGTTCTTCTCTTCAAGTATTCCCAGCAATTGATATTTGATTTCAGAACCATGCTTCAATCAGACAATTCTCAACCATTCATCCAAACATGGAAATCATATTTATTTCTATTCAAAATATTCAAGAGACAACATTTCATGAATTTAAATAAATTACTTGATCAAGCTTTAAATGTGGCGAATTTACAGGCACAGATATTTAACAATAACAACCTGATTGAGAACCATAAGATTAATATCGAGAAGGAAAGGCATTTATTGAATTATTTCTCCACCATTGACCCCAAAAATCCTATTTCTATTTCAGATTTGGACTTGGAATCTCAACAATATTTGACATCAATCCATCACAAGATTCGTACAGTTCTTGAGGATAATCAATTGATTCATGATAAAATATTCAATAATCACCAAACAATAATCTACAATTCTTTAATCTACAGAGTGCCTTATTTGAGAGGGTTTATGGTTCAGAAATGGAGACAATATTGGTATCAATGCTTTTTTGATGAGACTTATAGTAACAGAAGTATTCTCTTAAAGACAGGCATATGTTTAAGTGGCTTGAATATTAAAGAAAATTCCAAATATCGTCGTTCAAGTTCTGAATATTTGAGCTCATCGGTATCAGAACACTACCAGAGTCTTAAACAATATAATCCAGGGAATTTCAAGCTATTTCTTAATCGATTGGATTCCATAATTCACAATACTAATCGATACCTCATTAATTTTTGCCCTAAAACCAGTGGTTTAAACATGAAAAGTACTATGGAATATTTTCATGAATATTTTCATGAATATAACTGTGAAGATCCAAGGGGAATAACTCAGATTTTAATCAATTTCTTTGGTGATTTCTGTAAATCGTTATCTCATCAAAAACTATTGGATCTTCATGGTTTACCAGAAAAATGGTATGTTGTTATTTCTTCTAACGAACCTTTGAATCAAATGATGTATGATGATTTGATTGAAATTTCGTCTCAACTAGAGACTTTGATTTTACGTAAATGGTTAGCTAATTGCAGTTTTGATAATTTCCAGCTGTTTCAACGGTTTGAAAATATCTATACTCTATTAAATTCTGGCCAATTCGAAACTTTAAAGCCTCAATTCACTACCATCAGTCCATGTTTGTTATTTCCAGGATTTTACTCTTGGTTAAGGAATTTTAAAAATTATTCCAGGTTGGATTTGTATCACTTTGGTACCATGATAGAAGCTTGTTCTTCTCCACCAAATTTCTTACAATCCAAATATAATATGGATTCACTCCATTACTACCAAAAGTTATTCTTTGATGTGGTGATCGATGGAAATGAATCGGACTTTATGGAAAATGAATTGAATGGTTTATTTGTCAAGAGATTTCTGCATCGAAATATGAAAATTTCTTCTATTCTCGACGTATCAACCTTATTGGTTTTAATTGTGAGCTTCCATCATAATAATCCTAACATTTCTAAACTTGTTACAAGTCTATGTAATTCATTTATTTCACCTATGCTCTTAGCCGAGACCCAAACTGATCTGAACGGTTTAATAGAATTGATTATCAACAAAATTTGGCAAAACCTTGAAAATGAAGAAGAAAAAGAAAAGGAAAAAGAACGGGATGTGAACTTGATAGATTTACAATTACTGAGACAAACCTTCATGGTTTATTACCAAAGAAATCACAGATCAATTTTCCAGCTTCTTAAAAGCAAGCTACTCAAACTTGGAGATTGCACCTTCCATAGTAAACAATATTATAACCTCCTAAGAGATAATTTCATTTATTTGAAAAGTATCATTGATGGTCAAATCACCGCTATTTTGAGGGAAAATCTATACATTTATCTGATTTATTTTCCTTTACTTGATTGGATCCATTCTGATCTTGGAATGCCTCCACCCCCATTATGAAAGTGGTTAGATCCACTTTTCACTCTTTTTCATACCAATATGAGGTATTTTATAATTTACAAATAGCGCATTATTGCTGAAACAATCACTGTAATCAACATTTCTTTGTCAAGACCCCTTTCTTGGTAATGACCCCTTTCCTGGTCTACTTTTGCTTAACCTAAATACCTCAATGTAGAACAGCCAATGAAATGAGGTTTTAGATGTCAACATTTGTGTTTCAGATTTCACATTCCTTTACACGATTTTCTTCACTAATGTATTTCACAATATTGTAAATAACTCATGCTAACCTGGCCAAACAATTTCTTGGTAATATTGGGTGAAATGATGCAATGAAAAATGAACCCTGAACAAAATTTTCACTGGATTTTTCAGGTGTTAAGCACCAAATTTGGTCCAAATTTGGTCCAAATTGCCCAGATCTAATGGTTGAAAAAGTAAATATCGTCACCGCAGCATTTGCTACATTTCTACCAATCAAAATAGACTCCAAAACTCCATCCAGACGTTTTCTCTTCGGTATAGATTGTATGATTCATCGAAGTCATCTCCGCATTCACTGATCTCAAACCGCGCTTAGGAAAATTTAATTACTTTAATTGGACGAAGTGTGTGAGTCAACCAATCCGTATCTATAGCTTTAAAATTTTCCAATGGTTTAAATTTTTCTATATCACTTTCTTCTTCCAACTCACATAAACCATGTTGAGACACGTTGCAAAATCGTCTATGGGCCACAGGCTAAATGGCCCAGCTAAGCAAGCGATAAAAGCTGCTGTTAAAGCCTCCGTGGCCTCCTCTACCTCCTCCTCACACTCCTATCTGTTGCAAACTATGGCAGCAATTAGACCATACTCTACCAGATCCACGGTGGTTCAACTCTTGAACAATATTGGATCTAAGAGAGAGGTGGAACAATACCTCAAATACTTCACTTCCGTGTCACAACAACAGTTTGCTGTGATCAAGGTTGGAGGAGCTATCATTACCCAACAATTACCAGAGTTGGCCTCTTGTTTGGCATTCTTGTACCATGTTGGGCTTTATCCTATCGTTCTTCATGGAACTGGTCCTCAAATCAACGAATTGTTGGAGAACGAAGGGGTTGAGCCTGAATACATCGATGGTATTAGAATCACCAACCCTAAAACCATGGAAGTGGTTAGAAAATGTTTCTTGGAACAGAACTTAACTCTTGTGACTGCCTTGGAAAAGATGGGTGTTCATGCCAGACCAATCACCACCGGTGTTTTTGGTGCAGAATACTTGGACCAAGAGAAGTACCAATTGGTGGGTAAGGTCAACGCTGTAAACAAAGCTCCTATCGAGGCTGCCATTGAAGCTGGTTACTTGCCAATCTTGACCTCTTTGGCCGAGACTCCATCAGGACAATTATTAAATGTTAACGCCGATGTTGCTGCTGGTGAATTGGCCAGAGAGTTTGAACCTTTGAAGATCGTCTACCTCAATGAAAAGGGTGGTATTATCAATGGTAACACTGGAGAAAAAGTTAGTGTGATTAACTTGGATGAAGAATATGAAGATTTATTGAAGGAAAGTTGGGTCAAATATGGTACCAAGTTGAAAATTAAGGAAATTCATGACTTGTTACAACACTTACCAAGATCTTCTTCTGTTGCTATCATTGATGTCGATGATTTACAGAAGGAATTATTTACTGATTCTGGTGCTGGTACTTTAATCAGAAGAGGTTACAAGCTCATCAATAGAAACAGTCTTCAGGAATTTGGTAATCCAGATTTATTAAGAACTGCCTTGTTGAGAGATCCTGAAATCAAGGCTGGTAAATTATCGGTGGCTTCTTACTTGAAGACTTTGGAATCTTCTTCTTTCAAGAGTTATGGTGATGAACCATTGGAAGTGTTAGCCATTGTTAAAGATAACGAAGCAAAGGTTCCAAAGTTGGACAAATTTTTATCTTCAAGAACTGGTTGGTTAAACAATGTTACTGATAATATCTTCAATTCCATCAAGAAGGACTTCTCTTCTTTATGTTGGGTTGTCAATGAGAATGATGCTAATTTGGCTTGGTACTTTTCTAAATCAGATGGTTCATTCGCCAAAAATGGTGAAATTTTATTCTGGTATGGTTTAAATACTTCTGAAGCTTCAAATTTGATTAAAGACTTTGACTCTTCCAATATTGGCTCATCCCTTTCTTCTTCTAAGGAATCTGGAGTTTTCAGCTCTCCTACTCAAAAGAGAGGTTTACACTCAAAAACATTTGGTATTAGACCATTCCACTCCAGTGCCATCAACTTTGGCTCTAATCCAAACCCCCCATTAAGAGAAGGCTCCAGTACAAAGAAAACAAAGGTTGCTTTGATTGGTGCTAGAGGTTATACCGGTCAAAACTTGATCAGTTTAATTGACAACCATAAATATTTAGAGATTTCTCATGTGTCCTCTCGTGAACTTGAAGGCCAAAAATTACAAGGTTACAACAAAGGAAACATTGTTTACTCGAATTTGCAAGTTGAAGATATCAAGAAATTGGAAGAGAACAATGAAGTTGACGTCTGGGTCATGGCATTACCAAATGGAGTTTGTAAACCATTTGTGGAAGCCATTGAATCAGTTAAAGGTTCCCAATCCAAGATCATTGATTTATCTGCTGATTATAGGTTCGACACCACTGGCGAATGGACTTATGGTTTGCCAGAATTGAACGACCGTTCAGCCATTGCTAAAGCCAAGAAGATTTCCAATCCTGGATGTTATGCCACTGCTGCTCAATGTGCCATTGCTCCTTTGACAGAATACATCAATGGAACTCCCAATATCTTCGGTGTGTCTGGTTACTCTGGAGCTGGAACTAAACCTTCTCCAAAGAATGATGTGAATTTCTTAACCAACAATTTGATCCCATACTCATTAACTGATCATATTCATGAAAAAGAAATTAGTAGCCAATTAGGTTTGGATGTGGCCTTTATGCCTCATGTGGCTCAATGGTTCCAAGGTATCTCTCATACCGTTTCCATCCCAATCAAGAAGGGTTCATTGACTTCCAGAGAAATTAGAAATATCTTCCAGGAAAGATACCAAGGTGAACAATTGATCACCGTTAGTGGTGAAGCCCCTTTGGTTAGAGACATTAGTGGAAAACATGGTGTAGTCATCGGTGGCTTTGCTGTGAATTCCAAAGAAGATAGAGTGGTAATTGTTGCTACTATTGATAATTTATTAAAGGGAGCTGCTACTCAATGTTTGCAAAATATCAATCTTTCTTTGGGCTACGGCGAATACGAAGGAATTCCAGACGATTTGGAAATTAGAGGTTAAGATAGACGCTACCGAGTAGCGCATTGAATGTACAATTTACGAATTACTTACACAATGTAGAACTAATCAAGGGCTTGAATTGGGTTTGATCTTTATATCACTTACATAATTGCTGACTAAGCAGATGATTATCTCAAGACTCAATTCAACTACCGATATTACCCCAATGGTATGCTAGTTCTGCCAGATAACTTCGGGCTCGTGGAGCCAGGCATATATCGTTGTTCCAAGCTTGATTCTGATAACTTCCCCTTTCTTGAAACTTTAAAACTCAAATCGTTAATTGTGTTAGACGCTGAAAAACCCCCTCGACTTTTAAACAACTTCTTGGAATCCAATAAGATCGAGTTGTTCAATTTGGGCAGTTTAAAGATCTCGAATCATCACCATAATGGAAAGAGAAACTCCAGAACCAATGATGATGGATCAGAAGTAGATGAAGAAGATGTTGGTGGATCACACAAACCATCAGAAGCTCAAGATAATAAGGACACTATCGATGTGATTAATCTTCAAATCAAAGGTCCAAAAACCGATCAATGGATGTTGATTGAAAAGAATGTAATACTGAAGACTTTTGAACATTTGCTTAATAAATCAAAGCACAACATACTTTTGGTAGATTCAACATCTACCTTGATAGGAATACTAAGAAAAATCCAAAAGTGGAACTTCAATTCAATCCTTAATGAATACAAAACTTATGCTAGTAACTCTTCTAAGAGTAACTATTATGCTCAGAACTTTCTTGAATTGATACAAGTGGAACTTATGCCACATGAGATAGATCAAATAAAGGAACAAACCAAGCAACAAACAAAAGAACAACAAACAAAAGAACAACATGCTAGAGATATGGCCAAAGATCACAGACCTCAATGGCAAACTTCATATTTAGATGTATCCAATGGAGCAAACTCTGAAAATACCATAAGAAGTCCCGAATTGAATCGTTATAAAAGAAAGGAATCATTGGACGAGGAATTGCCATGGGATGATTATGATGAACAAAGCATTGATGATGAAGATATTGATGATGACATGCTCTCAGCATCGCCCCAAATCCCAGCTAATTTATTGAAGCTTGTGGAGCAAAGAAAACAAGACAAACATCGTGATCAAGATTCTGAACTTGTAACTCCTGGCACTTCTCCTAGAATTACAAACAGCAGACACAACAGTTTTAATAATGATTACTTGACTACTGCTAGGGCTCAACTTGATCGTAGAAGATCTTCAATTGATTCCAAATTCATCAGAATGAATAGCTCAAAGTTTCGTAATCAAAATTCTCCAATTCAAGGACATCGTTCTTCTATCGAAAGCACCTCTCCTGTATTTCGAATGGTAAAGGAAAGACCAAAAGATCGTCAACTTTCTATTAGTGAAATTGATGCTATTAAAGAAAAATATGACTTCAAGTACTACAAAAATTTGAATAAGTATCCCGTGGCATTCGAGAACGTTAGTGTCATTAAATTGAGGATTCCTCCAGATAACAAATTACCAGACTGGTTTATCCGAGGTAGAGATTTTTGGGAAGAGAATTTCAAACGTTTGAACAATATTCCACATGATGGATGATAGAGAATCGTCAACGTATATAAGTTGGCCATGTCTGGCTGTGTATAATAAATCCTTAATAGAACGAGTTGAACAAGCTCAAGTTCATTGAAAGATAGTAATCATTAAAAGAAAGTAATGGAATAGTGCCGGGATTATCATCTTCTACCCCAAGTGGCTCTTGAAGATCCCTGACTAGGTGTATTGTTTTGTGGCGGTTGTTCTCCCTGGTAGATCTGATTAGAGCTAGTTGAGTTGTGGAGCATTCTCTCACGAAGTCGAGATCCTGAAACCGAAGTGCTATTACTTCTAAGCGGTTGTGGCTGATGTGCTTGAGAGTTGTATCCTTGGCCCGGAATCGATTGTTGCTTGGAACGATAGTGCATGTCCATCAATCTACTGGTAGAGGCCCGAGTGTACATGGGCCTGTTTCCATCTTGATCTCCTTGGCCAGACAGCAAATTTTGTCGCTGTTGCGAGTACTGCTGCTCTTGTTGTTGCTGCTGTTGCTGCTGTTGTTGCTGTTGCTGGGCATTAATTTGTTGCTGGTTGTAACTGTTGTTGAACGAATTGTTCTGTCTGACGGGCTGGTATTGAGAGTTGTAATACTGGTTGGTTTGGGCCTGTCTGGCGGGAGCTTGTTCAGTTTTCTTGACCCCCAACCAATCTGGATACGGCTCGTTTCTTGAATCAAAGTATTTCACGAATGCATTATGGATAAGAGTGTCATCATCACTGGATCCGTCCTTTTCCGAATGGGTTGCAATGGAAAGATTGGAGAATTTGTTGCCGTAGTTGTCCTTAATTTTGGCGAAAAATCCCGAGGATGCGCTGCCGTTGGCCTGTGACATGATGATGAAGAGTGAAGCTGAAATTGGGGGAACTTATTCGTTGAACCCGTCCAAAGTTGGTGAAAAGTGAAGAGTTGACGATTTATAAAAGCAACAAATGGTCACTGAAAATGGAGAAGTTGAGGTGCGAAATTGGATCTGAGATTGAGAATGAGATTGAATATACGCACTACAATTATGGGAGAAAGGGAAGATGAGGGCACTAACTTGGAAATATATGAGTTAATAAATTAATGGAGCATGGGAGATAGAAGATGAGATTTCACAGGCTGCTTAAGTTTAATTTAAACCAGTTTTTTTGGTGAATTTTAGGGCTAATTGTGACTATATACTATGAATTATTATAAATTATTATGAATTATTCAAATATAATGTGCTAAACTATAACATATTTTGCTATAAATCTAGTTTAAAGAGATCAAGATTATAATACTAATTCACACCTAAATAAACTATATCCAAAATAATTCTAAAAAAGGGAATTATATTCAAATTAAGTGTATTTATCTTGCTTAGGTAGTATAAGTAGTGTATATAGTATAGTACATTTATTAAGTATATTAAATATAGTTCAATAAATATTAGTATTGATATTGATAATAGTGATTATAATAAAACTATGATAAATAGATGCTGAAGTTTGTAGTTAAATTAACTTTATATGATGAACAATAAATAAATGGTGAAGCTATAGTTAATTTAACTATATATGATTGACAATTAATTATAATTATTATTACAATTACGATTATATCTTCTTGATAATGGAGTTTGGTTTGAGCTAATACTTTTGTAGTTGTATTGAGTTTTACAAAGCATTAATTCATGAATTATTCAGATAGTTTGTATGAACTATAATCTATAGTTATCAGGATATACTGAGATATTTTATGATTTTAATTATATCACTAGCTGATTTCGTTCCAAAAGAAGGTTAACAAAGAAAACGCTAAATTACGATATGAGCTCAACTAATGAAACTTGGTTAGATCATTTATTATTCATTCACACCACCATGTACTTCTCTCGATCAAAAAGATAATTATATAAACTACAACAAGTCATGGAATGATACCAAAATTTGAGCTTTAAAAGAATATCAACTCAGATAAAAGATAAATCATATCGACTTGAGGTAAAATTATCGAGCTTCTGATCAGGGCGATATTAAACACTCTGATGATAAATAGATTGCAATGAGTAAATAAGTATTATTTAAAATTGTAACAATAATTGATTCTATAATATTTCTCTCGATTTCTTCACCTTTTAAAACCTTTGTGACTCAACTGTATTGTCAAATGGTCCAAATGGATCAAATATTAATAAGAATCTATGGCTCATGTCATGGTGATTTCTTACTCAAAAGGCGAGAAGTAAACAATTAATATGGGAAAAATTGTGATTAAATTATCAATTAATCTGCCATTAATCTTAACCACCCGGAACACTTCAAATCTACCACTCAAGTCCCCAATCTTTCTTTTTTTCTCTTATGGAATCCACAATAATCATTTCATGGTATCTAACTAGTCCTTGATTATATGCAGGTCACCGAATACCTCATCTCGCAAGCTTTTCATACATTTAACCATATCTAATGTTACTTTTGAAGAACCTTATAAGGTCTTCCCGACCCGTATTGCGGTCTCTGGTACTTGCCAAAACCACCTTACGTGGTTTCACATCGAATATACCCAAACTTAATGTCTCTGAAACACCTTCTGAAACTCCAACTGAGGCAGCAAAAGTTGAAACACCAACCTCTGAAAATTTGACCTTGTCTGATTTGAAAGCTACTGGTAAGTTTTCAGGCTCTCTTATTGAAGCTTTGGATAAAGCAAAGTTCAAAGTGTTGACTCCCGTTCAGTCCAAGTCGTTAATGCCTATTTTGAATGAGAAAGATGGGTTAGTTGTGAGGGCCAAAACCGGAACCGGTAAGACTCTTGCATTTGTTATTCCTACCATTCAAAATATCATTGAAAAATCCGGTGTCAAATTCAGTCGTTCTGAAAGATCGGAAAAATCGGGAGTTTCTACTTTGGTTATTGCTCCTACCAGAGATTTGGCCATGCAAATTGAAGCAGAATACAAAAAGGTCATTGCTGGTCTTTCCAATAACATCAAGAGAAATTGTACCATTACTTTACTTATGGGAGGTAAGAAAACCGAGATTGATTTCAGATCGCCACCTGCTATCGTCATTGCCACTCCAGGAAGATTGGAGGACAAATTGAATAATCCTAAATATGCCAAATTATTTGCTGGTATCAACTATAGAGTTTATGATGAAGCTGATCGTCTTTTGGATGTTGGATTTAAGGAATCATTAGGAAACATCGATCAATTGTTGAAGTCTGCTAGGGAAAAGTTCCAACCTGAATTGCCAATGTTCAAATCTATTTTATTCAGTGCCACTATTGATGAGAGTGTAGCTGAATTTGCTCGTGAACAAATTAATCCCCAATATAACTATATTAATTGTGTGGATGAAACTGAAGGTGAAGCCCATGAGAATATCCACCAAACCTTGATTGAAACAGAGGATACTACCGATACTTATGAATCGGCATTATCTTATATCTTCAACAATTTGAACCAACCAGACTTCAAGGCTATTGTTTTCTTACCAACCATCACTGCCACAGAATGGTTTTATTCTGTTCTTAGAACAGCTAAGACCAATGAAGCTTATGATACTTTGGTTCATAAGAAATATGGTTCTAAAATGGTCAAATTAAATGGTAAAATGTCCCAAGCTGCTAGAGATAATTCTGTCAGACAATTCAGACAAACCAAACATGGTTTAATGATTTGTACCGATGTCGCTGCTAGAGGTTTGGATTTTAATGATGTTAGTCATGTTATTCAACTTTCTCCAAGTCCTTCAGTTGCTGATTATATTCATAAGGTTGGTAGAACTGCTAGAGCTGGTGCTAAAGGAAAAGCGGTGATTTTCCTTTCTAAACCTGAATACAAATTTAAGAAGGTTTTACTGAAACAAAGAGGTATTAAATTTGCCGAAGAACTCAAATCTTCTGAACTTGAAAAGCAACAAGATATCTTCTCTCAATTAGGAATTGATGAAGAAGAAGTAGAAAACTTCATCAAGACATTTTTGGGATTCCAAAAACAAATTGCCTCTGTGTTCAGATTAGATTTTGAAACCATGGTTGCAGATGTGGTGAGTTTCTACAGAAAGTTGATGCGTGATGATGAGATCAAACTCTATGTCACCAGAAATTTCGTTACTCAAATCTTGAATATTGATGGAAGAGTTGCTGAGCAATACTTTGATGTTCCAGGAGGATTCAAAACCATGAATAATAACAGAAGTGCTAAGAGAAATAGTTTCTCTAACAATAACAATGATAGACGTGGTGGATCATCTTATTCAAGAAGATCTTCCGGATCAGGTTCAGGTTCTTTCAGTAGATCTTATGATGGTAACAGATCATCTGGTCCTTCTTATGGAAGAGATAGAGATTCTTCTTATGGAAGAGACAGAGATTCTTATGACAGAAAACCCTCATATTCTGGATCTAGAGATAGAGATTCTTATGATAGAAAATCTTCTTATTCTGGTTCCAGAAATACCAACGATAGAAGATCATCCAGTCCTAGAAACAGATACTAAATTGTCTAAATTCTCCTCTATTTTTCCAGTTCTTGGTTCTAATTTGTTGGAACGACAATGGATGTTATTTAAAAGGTGGAATTATTTCACAATATTTCAAACAAACAGATGAATTTTACTTGTACATAAAACTTTAATTTTATTCCAATTAGTATATAGACAATAGCTTAAATACCAATCTTTTATCATTAATAATTATAAATAATATCATAGGTTAAAATAGTATTAAGTGAAAGTATAGGGAAAGTATAGGGAAAGTGAAAGTATAGTGGTAGTGAAGGTAAAATGAAATTGATAGTGATAGTATAATGATAGTGATGGTTAATAATGATTATATGATTTCGGCTGAAGTATTACTATATTGACCCAATCTTTAAGATTATAAAGATTATTAAAGTTATATAGAAGTATAATCGATGATTAATTCCTTTGATTAATTCCTTTAATTAATTCCGTTGATTTAATTTTGATACCTTAGGCACTCATTAATATAATCTCAACCTCCAATCAATAAATATGTTAATATATCTTGATACCCCGACGTCTTTAATGAACACTTATCTTAGTATCATAATGTCTTCATACTTTGTATATTTCGATACTGTACGAAAAAGTAGTCAGTTAATTGATAATTCATAGTAGCTCATCTTAAGTTGATTTAAATTTATGGTAGATAACATCTTAAGCTAAAATACATTCATCTTTGAAGTGGATAATTAATTCTGAAGTTGCTGAAGAGAATCAAATTTCGATAAGGGTATGGGTTAAATGTTTCAAAAAGAATCTTTCAATTTTCAATCCTACTCACAATGTTTACAATGTTGGGAAAACTTGAATCTTAATCATTTGTAAAGTGTCAATTGATGTCTTTATAGCCGTAGAATGAGAATTTGTCAATTAAGATGCATTGGGAATGATGGACATTTTCAAGGTCAGTTAATATTTTCACAGTTCAATGTAGTTTTCAAGTTTTGAAGTTTTGATATTTAGAAGCTTGAAATGTTTTCATTTTCTAATGAACTTTTCACTTTCAATTTTAGAAATCTCTTTTGAGAGAAGAACTATAATTGTGAAGTGCATTTTATTTTGATGCTTTTACTTCACAATCTTTCACATTGACCTCAAGTTTGACTAAGATAAAATCATGGAAGTTTCCATTCAATTGAATAATTGAAATCCCTTGAAATGAGGAGTTATTTTCTTTGTAGAAATTACTTTGACATAATCCTTGGTAGATATAGAACGTATAAGTCAAGAATTGAAGGGGTTTCTTGGAATAAGCTTGGAAAAGGAAAAAGACTCTGGGAAAAGATCCAGAAAAAGATCCAGAAAATGAAAAACACTGTAAAAGTGAACTGACAGAAACCTCGGAAAATTCCGGTAAGACCCTGGACAAACCTGGACAAACCCTGGAACGATTGACTAATCTTACAATTTAGAGTTACATTGTAGGGCGTTGGTTTATTGCTGCACACAAAATTCAGTAATAAGCTCATAGGCTTAGGTTATGAAGATTAAAATCCCAAAAGTGACCGGTTCATATTCTTGACCAAAGCCACTCGAATTCAGGCTCATGGACTTATTTTTTATAAGTGAACGATTCTTCAAAATTACAAAATAAAAGCTTTTACTCTTTTATTGTGTAGATATGGGGTAAAATAATTCAGTCGCGAAACTTTAAAAGCAATACCCATTCCTATGGACCATACCAATACTGCAACACGGATAAGTAGGAATTTGTCGTGATTGATAACTAAAAATAAGGTAGAAATGGCTATCAGGATTAAATATCAAATATTAAAGATTGCCACTATTTCAAAGTTAATCAACAGAATAGACAATTCAGCTACTTTGGTGTGGTATGGAAGTAATCCCTTAATTGTATTAAGTAGATTCTGAACCAGGGAATATTCAACTTTTAAACCTACTACTAGTTTATGTTAATGTCTTGGTTGACTTGTTTATATGAACAGCCTAGCTTACTATATTTAAAATGTTTTCAAGCTTAAATAATATTGAGGCCCTTGGATGATTCTATGCATAGGTTTTGTTTAACATTAGCCTATACCCAGTGTACTTCCTTTTAATGGGTTAAATTGACCTATTTTTATGTCTTATAATTCTTACTCTGATTGGTATGTGAATTCTTTGGGGTTGATGTTGATTTCTACTTTCATTTCTACTTTCCCTTATCATTTCATAATAACTGGAATGAAATAATCACTCTAATGAAATTGACTTAAAAAATATCGTATTATTTTCTTTGTTAACAGTTGTGTGAAAGAGCGAAAGAGATAAACTCCTGTAACGAGGTCATCAGACAATTGTGAATTTCATAAAATAATTTCAAGGCGTTTTCCCACATCTGTAGTCCTTTATGTAGGACCTTTATGTAGGACCACATGTTTGAGCTCAGGTCAATATCACCATACCAGTACTATGCGACTGGAAGTTTTACAATGTTGCTAAAGCTTAAATCAGCATTGCTTGAATAGTTACGCATCTAATGAGCTCTAAAGTGACTAGTGCAATTGAAGCTTCTAAAAGTGACTAGTGATATTTCTGAAGCTTCTAAAAAGGAACGATAATTGCTGCTCCTAATACGAACCAGTGAACAGTAAGAACTTCAATACACGAACACGAGTAATTACACAAACAAATGGAGCTGGACGGCTTAATAGCTTAATAGCTAAATGGCTACAAATGGCCTACATGAGTCAAGGGACTTGAATCCTTCGCAACTTTTAGTATTAGTTGCCGGCTGGGGCCGAGCTGCAGCTTACTAGTCTGGTCCGAACCCTTGAAAATTCTTACGTCTACATAGTGGGCATTTTACATAGTGGGCATTTTACATAATGGGCATTTTACTTAGTGAGTATTTTACTTGGTGGCATTTCACTTAGTGGGCTTTTTACATAACGATCATTTAATGTTTAGGGAATTCCTTCAGTGAGTGGTAATATTTTCCTTCATTGACATTGGAATATGAGTAACAATTGTTCTCGAGCTTCCTCTCCTCCGGAGACTACTTGTAGCTGAAAAAGCTGTAAATTTGCTATTGATGGGTTCGAAGCCCGGGCCCTGAGAATTATGAATTAGGGCGTTAGTCTGCGGGTGGCGGGGTATGATTTTTTCAAGAGATCTTCTATTGGGCGGAACTGTACATAAATGTGGTGTACCATTTTCGCAGCAAAAAATATGTCTGAGAAACACATCTGAGGCGCTTCTCCTTGGTAGGACTATTTACGATTTCATTAGTCTGAACGAGATTTAAATATCTTACTATCATTCATCGTAGGAGAGATCATTTCAAGCGTTTGGTTGGAGGAGTTTCAAAGGTAGTCGTTTGGTTCGTTTGGTTGTCTAATGATATGATGCGGGTTTAATAAGTACATAATTCCGAGATGACTACCTGCATACCCACTCGACATGCATGATATTTTTAAGTCAAGAGGTAATTGAGTGTTTCACCGAAGATCCTTCGATAATCAGGAGCTGTTAGAGAATGTGGCTCGATGTAACGACAATATACCAATTTCCTGAGTGGCACTAAGCGTCATCAAAAGGAGCTTCTTCAAGTGGCTCTGAATGACCTAAGAGTGGATTTAAGTGGACATAAAAATAGCTCTAAGAGTAACTGATGACCAACACAGGTCAAACATTGTCGAAAACGACTCATAGTCGATAGATTCGGCATGTAGTAAAATACTCTCTTTATGGTGAAAGAATTGATGTCCAAAGGGACCCTATTATGACCAAATGACAGGGTTTTGACTCATGGCTATACCCTTTCTAATTAGAATTGTATCCAATTGTATCATATTGTATCACATTGTATCACATTATATTTCGGCTTTTTGTTTCGGGTTTCCATATTATCTGAACAAATAATGCAGTCTCCGGGCTCTTCAATTATAGCAATAGTCGGCTAAGTTAATTACTCCGTAATATTTAAGCTATCAAATAACGGGTTCAATCTGAAAATCCTTTAATTATTTGCACCACACCCGGAAAAGATGAACAATAGGAATTTCTAGGCATAAATCCAGTAAGCTATTCTTAGAGTTCTAATCACACCGGTTCCAACCCCACTGGGCCTATGATCACAGGCTAAATAAATTTATTGTCTGTAAACTCCCATTGGTGCTGATATCCGTTTCCACACATTTTACATTGACTTAATAATACTGAAGATCAGTGAAAAGAAGATCATTTTGTAGACCTTGAGAAGTACAGATAAATTGTATTATAAAATTTTCCTTTTCCATGACAAGGTTTGTTAAGTTGATCCTGAGTTCCCACAACGAGAAATCATGAGGGGAATTGTTCCAAGATTTAAGCTTCACAAAGCTTCAGTGGTTGTTTCATCTAATTACATGAAACATTGCTCGAATCAAAGTAGCATTACCACTTGAACTGTTGAAAATATTCCAATTATTGAGTTGAAATCCTGTAATTTCCACCACCTTTTCCACCGTTACAATCACCACTTCTCCATTTCTTCCACTTCTCCATTTCTTCCACTTCTCCAATTCTCCTACTTCCACTTCCACTTCTTCTTCTTCCTCCATTCTCACTTCTACAACTGCGGGCCAATAATTATTTAGCAGATATTCAGTCCCACTCAATTACTGCAGGTCCAATCAAATCCTCCGCCTCTATTTCTGTTCTCATAATATCATTGAAAGTTGGTGTAATTGACCAATTGGCTCAATACTGGCCCTGTTTCTTAATAATTTCATCAATCTTGGGCGTTGTTGAGCTCATTGGTGAAACTACCGATACTTTCTTGGTTCAATCACTGTAGTTGACACATTGACCTCCTTAAAAGATGCTACATTTAATAACCCCAGAAACCAAAATCAGAACCAAAACCAAATACCAGAAGCCAGAGACTGCCTGGTAACTATGTGAAGATTGAACAGATCCAAATGTGGCAATTATTTTCACCACTTGATGAGTGATCAATATCACCAACCTATTAACCAACTTTCAACTTCCAACTTCCAACTTCCAACTTCCAACTTCCAACTCCCAGCTTAATTGATCAAATAGTTATTAATATCTAGTAGTAGTCAAGAGACTAATTGAAATATCAACTTGATTGGAGCTGGAGCTTAGGAACAATCTAGTTTACAGTTGAATTCTTGACTTCAACATGTTTTCGCTGCTTCTAATATTGTTGGTCAATATGTTGTAAAAGTTTAAGTTTAAGGTAAAGGTTAAAGGGTAAAGGGTAAAGGGATAATGACCTACCACTATAGTTGAGTATTTTGCGGCTTTTATTATTATGAAATTATTTTTATGCGTACTATCACCTCATAGTATGCACCTACTTAAACTCGTACACTCTATAACTCTTGCTCCTGCAAAGAACACTGATAGAAATTCAATGATCCACCCCACCCACCCGGGGGGTAAGCCCCATTAGATAATTAACTCCTCAATTAGCAATCGGCTAACTCCGTCCAACTAAAATGAGGGACATCCGAGGGACAATACGTAAAGTTACAAAACTACAAAATTACTTACGAATTTTCGGTAGTGCAACATCGAAGTTGTTAATTTGCAACCAAGAAGACCTCTTGCTACAAACAGACTGATCCCCCTAGATACAACCAGCCATCCCTCCTTGTCAAAGCTGAAAGAAAGTACTTCTTCGCCTCAAGTTTTCGCAATTTGAATTTTTACCGAGGATGTAGTTGGCAAAATGCTTCTGTGCATAAATCTTGAAAAATAAAATCTCAAAATAGTATAATGCATATATCCCACACTTAGCTGTAAAATAATATTCATGCAAAGAATCTTCTAAAACTCATAGGTCATGTTCTATTACTTAAATGAAACTCTATGTGTTAAGTACAAAGAAATAACCTCGTAATATTTTTTATGCTTCCAAGTGTTAAGGGTACTAGGTTAAGATATTTTCCGGAATTGTACGGTATTTGAGTGAGATAGGTTTTCTGCATTGACTGCATTAATTTCATAACCTCCTTTACATGTTCCCACAGCGCTTAAGCTCTATTCCGAGGATCAACAAATAAGGGTCATATATCCACATAAATGTAAAACTATATAAGTACGACTAAAGAACCTTGATTTAATTCAATCATCCGCTTCAAACTTTCAAGAACGAGAACTTCTAAAATGTTGAGATCATTGTTTCTTTTCAATTTGGTCTGTGCCGCGTTTGCAGCATATATTCCTGAACTGATCACCACAATCGATTTTGCTACCATCCCTTCTAAAGTTCCCATTAGAGTCCGTGATGGTACAAGTGAATGGGATTGTGAATGGTCTTCTGATTGGCCTACTGAAGAACTTAGAAGAAGAGAGCTTTGTATGACTGAAGAGCCTGAGTCATCCGTCAGCACTGCTCTTCCTAATCCCACTGTTTGCGATGAAGGTGAAGATGGTCAAGAAGAAAACGAAAAAAGGGTTCCTTGTATCACTGAGGAACCTGAATCTTCAAGCACCACTCCTTCCCCAGAACCTACTCCAATTGCCTGTGAATCTGAAGATGACCCTATTGGAGGACCTGTTGGAAAGAGGGCACCATGTATCACCGAAGAACCTGAAACTTCAAGCACTCCTACCCCAGAACCCACTCCAACTGTCTGCGATCCTAATGAAGGTGAAGGTGAAGAAGTGGGTCGAGACGAAAAGAGAGTTCCTTGTATCACAGAGGAACCTGAATCTTCAAGCACCACTCCTTCCCCAGAACCTACTCCAATTGCCTGTGAATCTGAAGATGACCCTATTGGAGGACCTGTTGGAAAGAGGGCACCATGTATCACCGAAGAACCTGAAACTTCAAGCACTCCTACCCCAGAACCTACTGAATCTGAATCTCAGGTTACCACCTCCGAAAGCACCACTGCTTCCGTCCCGGAATCAAGCGAACCTATCCCTACTTCAACCCCCATTGCTACTCCCTGTGTTCCTGATGAAGGGAATGAAGGTGATGACTTTTTGAAAGCTTGTGTTAGCTCCGACTTGGAACAACCTCCATCAAGAAGTAACATCACCCCAGAACCAACTGATTCTGTATCTAAAACTGAATCTCAAGTTAGCAACACAGAGAGCAACACCACCCCTGCTTCAATCACATCAGTACCGTCTTCTACTACTGCAATTGGATCTGAAGGTCATAGCTCATCCACATCATCCAGTTTTAGAATTCCAACCAATTCAACCATTAGATCTACATCTGAAACCAGTAAAGATTTAACCACCGTTATCACAAAAGTTACAACTGGAACTGATAAGACTTTGATTCCTGGAACTCCTGGAACAACTGGAACCCCTGGCCAACCTACTCTTGGTACTCCTGCTCAACCTACTCCTGGAACTCCTGGAACTCCTGGAACAACTGGAACCCCTGGCCAACCTACTCCTGGTACTCCTGGCCAACCTACTCCTGGTACTCCTGGAACTCCTGGAACTCCTGGCCAACCTACTCCTGGTACTCCTGGCCAACCTACTCCTGGTACTCCTGGCCAACCTACTCCTGGTACTCCTGGCCAACCTACTCCTGGTACTCCTGGCCAACCTACTCCTGGTACTCCTGGCCAACCTACTCCTGGTACTCCTGGCCAACCTGGTAATCCTGGAACTACTGGAACCCCTGGTATCCCTGGTCACTCTGGAAGTCCCGGTACACCATCATCTACTTCTCAAGGAGTAGAAATCCCAAGAATCTCAACTGCATCAGGATCTGGTTTAAAGAATGCCAGTCCACAATTATTTTCTGTGTTGGTTCTCGTGATCTCATACCTCATTTAATGAGAGCCACCATCATACAACTTATTTCTTCGCTAATGAAAACTAGATTTACAAGTATTGGTACATACTAATATCTTCGGTACTTCACTTCAAATTTGATCAACTCGTTACATTATTTTGCATTTATTCCTCCGTTATTCCTCCGTTATTTCATTTCTTCAATTAATCTGAACTGCAATAATTCAGATACTTTACAATTAACCTCATAACATCAAATTAATCTCAAATTAATCTCCAATTAATGTCTATTTGATTAATTTATGATACTTTTTATTTAATCATAATCGTAGTAAGTTCTTAACTGTTTATATTAAATTATCAGGTATATTTCTAAATGTTAAACTAGAAATACCAATTAACCTCCATCTACCTCCATCTAAAGCTATAAATTGGTTAGAATCTCTATGCATTGGTTGGATCCCTGTTATAGCTTTTATTATATCAAGACTATTCAATTCTGTAACTAATTGGTGGTACTTAGTGGTGTTAATTAATATATCAATTTAAATGATATTGAGATTAATTAAACTACTGCCCTAAAAGAATTGTTGATGTAGAAGTATTTTAAAAAGTAGAGCTCCAATACTATTGATTCTGTCATCAGAAGAAGGTTTAGGAATTCAAGTGATTTGTTCCATTTGTGTTGGTGGATTATTAATGAAATACTGCTGAACATATAACGGTATTGATATCTGTTTGATAGATCAAGACAGCTATGGTAAAAGTGAATAATCATTGGACGCGAACATCATATTCTCTCAGAATGACACTGATCTAATGCTATTTTCAAAGCTTGATAGTTTCAGTGTTGGATACTGTTCTAACAACTCAATCACCACTAGAGTTTGAATTTATCAGTTTCATGATAATTTTCTTTGGGTTCATGATATAAACCTGTTGATGTTTTCCATATATTCTTGGGTATATTTTAAGGTCAGTTGGAACGAATTCTGCTTCTAGTTTCCTTTTTAATTTCATCATAAATTTTTATTCGATTAATGTTACTTGGTGTAGGATCCCAATATTGTAAAGTATTTCTTCCAATTAATTAATCATTCAACAGTTAAAGTAATGATCAATCGATTTGCTTTCGTTTTGGTTTTGAATTGAGCTCTTAATTAATTTGAATAAAATCGGTCCTTTGTAAAGTTCATTGATCAGCTGGAAATTTTTGATACATCTGGAGTTTCATCAACACTCTCTTTTAATACATTTCCTCTAAATTCCATCATTGTGTGGGATAAAGTCCAAAGTACAACAAAAATCTCAACATTATTTGCTTAATGTTAAGTGGAGATATGGTAAAATTAACCCTATTTTATTAAACTTAGGCCATGCTTATGCGATTTTTTAGGAATATCTATACTTTTCCTCAAATAAACGATGTTCTTTCCTTCTAATTTTCATTTATTGTTCTGTCATTTTGATTAATTGCTCATCTTTGAGATTTGGTAAATGAATTTTATGCTGACATATGATTAATGTTGTTATTGTTATTGTTAAGCTCTACTGAACCTTTGGGCCATTTTTTGATTTCTGTTCACCAATCCAGCTGTGAAGTACTTCTTAGCTCTCTTTCGGGTTTTTTTACTCTGTAAATCAATCTCGTCAATATATGCATCTCTTGTTAATATTACATACACCAAAAGGCATGTAATTATGATACTGTTGAATATTGATAATCTCTTTTGGAAAGTTATATCATTACCCAATGCAGTAACTTTCCTTCTCGATTCATTGATTATACTTTTATGATTAAACTCTTGAATTTTGAACAATTTAGCATATTCATTATGCATATTGGCGTAAGTTTTCTTGAAGTTCATTAATTGATTGAATAAAGTGGCATTGAATGATTCAATAAGATTTTCAATATTGTTTGCTTGAGTTCTTTCCAAGTTTGTGAATGCATCGGATAATAATTTGCTTTGTTCTTCAATGTATAATAACGATAATGAAGCGTTTGATTCCAATAATGAAAGTCTTTTGATAATATTCTTATAGATTGATTCTTGAGTGGTTTGAGTTCCTGCTGATGGAGTTATTTCCGGTTCTGCGGTAACTTCACAAAACGCATTATTAGTGGAATTAATATCTTTTAAAAATTCATTTAATCTCAAATGAGGTAAAACTACCCTGCATTCATATTCATCATTGGTGGTAGTTTCATTGAAATTATCAAAAGAAATCAAGATTTCTGAATCAAATTCACCATTTTCTAAAGGAAGTCTATCTTCTTTAAATTCTTCCATCATTGTTTTCCCATGTACTCTAATTAATGAAATTGGACAATAAAATTCATTACCATAATGAGATAAAATTTCCAATTTCAAGTATTTAGCCCAAATAAATGGATTTTGAATTTTAAAAGTTTGAAGATCTCTAATATTTTCAGCTTCAAAATCTCCAAGTAATTTCCAACTATTAGCTGGAAATCTATCACTAACTGATACCTTAAAATCCTTAAACATTGAGCTAAAGAATTCAAAATTTCCTATGACAACACTATCCACTAAAATGTCTTGACATAATTCAATAATGACAAACTTATTAGGCTCAGAACATTGATTTAAAAGATAAGAGTCTTTATTTTCCACCAACACCGATCTGGCTCCAGTGGCCAAAGAATTGGTCTTGATAATTGTGGCTGCACAATCCGCAGATGCATAGTTGAATTTATCCTTGTAAGTTTTTCCTTGATCTTCTTTGGATACCAGCTCATTCTCAACTGAACTATTACGTATCACAAGCTCATTAGCTATGGAGGGAGTTTCATGCTTGACATTACCACTTTGATTAGAGGCCTTTTCCAACTTGTCATTCTGTAGTAGTTGGTGTTCGTCAGCCTTCTGTTTTTTCCACTCTTCAAACGACATAAAGTGACAATCATCTAACGTGATATTAGACAGGTTTGGGTTGAGAATGGTTGATTTGTTGGAAGCATTGACCATTTCCATTTCTATGGGAATATCGATCTCGAGGTCTTTTAGTGGAGTATCGTCCACGGCGTAAACGGTTCCATCCAATTCAAGTGATTGTGATGAAACTATTGTAACTGTAGAGCTTAAGGAGCTTAAGGAACTTAGGGGAGTGGAGCTTTGAGTGGAGCTTTGAGTGGAGCTTTCAGGAGTGGTTGATGCTGAGGCTGATTTTATCTTCGAAAGCTTATGGAAACTAGCACTATTGGTGGGGGTTTGGGATAAGAACACAGGAGACGAATAGAAGCAAAGGTCACATATTTGTTGGTTGTTGGCAGCAACTGGATTGTCTGAAGTGGATATTTGGTCGGCCAAAGCCCTGGATAGAAGGAGCAATAGGAGCCACTGCTTCATGAAAGGGAGATGTGGAGCTTTGGTGGTTTTAGTGGTGGTTTTATAGATTTTGGTGGTATTGGCGATGGTGTCTGCTGAGCTCAATATGATCTACGGAGGTTGCATGCCGGAGTGAGATAAAGGCCAGGAAGATGAGCAAGGGAGAGAACACGAGCAAGGGAGAGAATTAAAGGTGATGAAGGTGATAAAGGAGAGGCAAAGGAAGGTTAGAGCCATCTGAAGGTAACCTTCTAAATGGGACTGAATGGCCAAATTGAATAAATTGTCATTAAGATCCACTCATTAGAAGGAAGCATGTTCCTGAGAAGTATGTGGTTTATGGTAAGCAATGAGGAGCCACAATGCGATTAGATTAGTAATAATTAATGGATATGAGTTGAAAAGAATAATAGAAATAGAATAATAGAAATAGAATAATAGAAATAGAATAATAGAAATAGAGTAATAGAAATAGAATATTAGAATTAGAATATTAGAATTAAAATGAATAAGATCCTTATGGTGGGATTCCTTCTCTTATTTAATATGAAACCATACAATATATAAGCATTATTATAGGATGTATCTTAGAGATAATTAGTCAGGTTGAGAGAGTTCAGACAGGAAATCGAGGGAATCAAGAGAGTGGTTTAGTGAGAGCTAACTTATAAGTGCTGGAAACCAACAATATTCCCCTAACAGTCCATATAACAATCAATTAATTACCATAATAATCTCTTTATACAAGTTGGATTAATATGAATACTATTTATTGTTAATATTTATTATTTAATGATGGAATAGCCCATTAATTTGTCTTGATGGTATAGCAAGTTCTTCTGGTAATAACTGATTTAACAGTTTTTTGCAATTCTCGTAAAATTTATGAATTTTTAACATGTCAATCTCCAATCGAGTTGGAATATTTAATCACCTTAGAATTCTGATCTTAAACAGATTTTCAAAAGAATCACCAATAATTAATTCAATATACAATAAATATAGAATCACCTTCACTATTTAGAATTATTACTATTTCTCTACAGTTAGTTAGTATGAAAATCTGTAAGGTTAATTATATTAAGCAAATTAAATTATATTAGCTTTCGCTAAATCACGATTGTTGATCCCATTGGGGAGTTTTGTTTGAACTAAGATATCATATCATCTCAGCAAATCTACTGCGGGAATTGTTACTTCCCCCTTCTTCAGGATGCATGAAAATGTTGTTTCTTACCGGCTCCATGGTTTGACTGTACCTATTCTGAGGGCCTCCAGCTCCAGGCATAATGCCCTCTTCATCATAATCCGAAGGATTAAATTCGGATTCAGATTCAGATTCAGAATATGGCGCATCTTTTTGGAAGTGTAATGGTTCATGTTCACTGTCTTCGTTGAAATTAAACTGATCAGGTGAAGCAAGTGGATGCCCGTAAGAATTCAATTGAGTATGACGTCTAGATGATGCAGATGTGGTGGTATTATCACCTTTGCCGGATGCACTATTTTGGCCCGTGCTGTTGGTCATACGGAACACAGAGTCCAAATTATTATTGTTGGTTACACCACGGTAAAAGAAATCGTCATCTCCGGTAGAAGCTGCTGCTGCACCAGCCCCGGCCCCGGAGCTGGCTGCTCCATAATATGTGCTGTTGGTAACATTCAACTGGCGCTCCAAATCATTGATATCGGTGGCATTTCCACGAGGATCATTGTATGTTAACGGTTGAGCATTCTTCAGGCCAACTCCAAAGAATTTACCAAAGCCGAACTTGGAGGTTTCCGATGTCTCCTTACGGTCAGACATGGAGTCATCGTTGAAATCTGGAGATTGGTTCTTAAGCTTCTTCTTTTTCTTTAGGAAGAAGAATAACACCACCAACACACCGATGGCGATGGTTCCTCCGATGGAGCCCACAAGACCACCGACCAACTTGTTGGTGTTCAGGGAGTGGTTATCAGAAGAAGATGCATCGGTTCTTGGGCCGGAAGTTGGCACCGTGACCACGGTGGTGATGGTAGTATGAGGAGAGACGATGGTGGAAGTGTAGGACAGGGTCCACGAGGATGAAGGAGCTGCGGAGATGGAGGACGAGCTAGATGAAGTGATGGATGACGACTCGGCCGAGGAAGAAGTAGAACGGGCGATAGACGAGGATGAGGATCTGGAAGGGGATTGTGAAGCAGATGACGACGAGCTGGAGCTGGAACTAGAACTGGAACTAGAACTGGAACTTTCACTAGAAGTTGAGCTAGCAATAAAACTAGAACTGGATTCAGAGCTTGAACTAGCGATAAAACTAGAACTGAAACTAGAACTCAGACTTGGAATCAACGATGAAGATGAAAATGAAGATGAAGATGACTGAGGAGCAGAAGATGACGAGGGTGGCGCCAAGGAACTGGATGAAGAAATCACGCTAGAAATCACACTAGATGACAGAGCGAATGAAGATGACGCCACCGATGACGAGAACAGAATACTGGAAGCCACCAGACTGGAGCCAAGGGAAATGGAAGACCCCGAAACCAAACTTGAACCTGAGCCTGAAGCGGAACCGGAAGGGTTATTTGAAGCTGAACCAGAAGGGTTATTTGAAACGGGTGAATCACCCAGCAGAGATGAAGGATTCTGCAACCCTGGTGAAGAGTTCGAATTATCCGAACTTGACATCAGATTAGGTGAAGAGTTGGAAGGTTCAGATAATGCAGTAATAGAAGGAGCAGTCAATGACACAGAAAAAGACTGAGGTGGAGATGCCATTTTCGAGACTGAGACTGAAATTGAACTACCACTACCAGTTGAGGGGGATGGAGGGGGAGGGGAAGGGTTAGTTCTAGGGAGGGAATTATCAGGAGATGCAGGCGATTGAGGTATAGAAACAAACTGAGTAGAAAATTGCAGATCGTTTGTATTAATAGCCGGGAAATTTGCACTATCCATAATGCCAGGATTGGGGTGAGACGAGCAATGCGACACAATAACCACAGGAACGGATTGGGTAATTTAGCAGACCCGAATCAACTGAGGGAATGAGTAGAAGCGGCAGTGCGACCGGCAGGAGAATGATGGTGCGATGGGGGAGATTGGCACAGATGGGGGAGATTTGACGGTAAGGGTTTAAGCGAGAGCACAAGGGATGGAACAATAATGACGACACCAGTGAGGATTGGGTTGAGATGAAAGATGATAGATGATAGATGATAGAGCGAAGGTCAGGGTAAATGGGTTAAGGTGGTTAAACTAGCAGAAACTATGGGATGAGGTGGTTATATAAAAGGACAGATTCAAGATTCAGGAGGAGTGCTGGGGTTACTTGTTAGTTCATCCCTGTCGCTATAATTAGTTAGCAAAACATACACAGTGAGAAGGAGTTGGATGAGGCGTGGGAGGGGTGCTTCTACCATGCGGGTCCACCAGGCAGGGTCAGGCCGGAAGTTGTCAAGGGGAGACCGATGGAATGATACAATTCACTACACGAGTCAAGGGGCATTGGGAAGAGAATAGATTAGAGATTAGAGATTACTCGTCAACTGTGAAAGTTATAGAGACGAGTCAAGTTACATTGCGATGGGTCCGAGTGAAAATTGACGAGTAAAGTGTAAGTGAAAAATGAGAAGTGAAAAGTTTAAAGTAAAACTGTAATTGCTACACCCGAGCCGTTTGGTGGTTTGGTGGTTTGGCAGTGAAGACGTAGTCAAATGGTTTAATGATTCTTTAACTTCTTGATGTGATTGATCTTATTGGCCAAGGGATTTGGTGTAGTTAAACATCTGGCTTATCCTCGAGGAAGGACTGGTTGCCAGGGAGTTCACTCCTTTGCCAGGGGTGATAACCATGCGAGCAATTAAGAATGTCTTGGAACGAGCCCTAGGCACGATTACGTCATTTTTTGCTATATGAAATGTGGTAGGTGCACGATAGTAGCACGGCTGATCAGGAACCGAGGACCCTAGTGCCACATATTAAAGGGTCTACAAGTTGAGGGGGGAAGCTTAAGGAAAAGCGATAAGATACTGGTCGTATTAGTAGTAGTAGTATTAGCATGAAAATCAGTTTGATTTTGTCATAGTAAAGTTGAGCTATCTCGAACATATTTAAATAGGGTTCAAGTTCAATTGCCGCAATGCCTGATAGGTTGTTTCCTGCTACTCTTGTCTCCGGGGCCCATAATTAGCAATGTATAAGGGGTGAAACCTTAACTAGTAGCCACGGGCCACGGGCCAGGGCTTTAACAGGGATGTAGTGGGAATGAGTTGAAGACAGGTTTCGTAGTTGAAACGAATTTTAACTCCTGATATAACAATAGCTTAGATACGAGCAAGTTGATGTTGGTGAATTAGGAAAAGGTGATTAGTGATTGCATTTCTAGCATTTTCATCAACTTACTTGGCATCGGCCGAGAACTTCCTATCAGGGAAATGGTAATGTTGTGGGAATTGGGAATTACTGCTTGGTGTGGGTGAGAATTATGAGTGCGTTAAACCTCAGGGGTGGAATTAATTAAGATTTATGAACTTCTTAATTTCACACCAAGATAATCTGAAAATCTGAAAATCTGATGATCCGATAATCTAGTGGGATTAGATAAATTAAGGAATGAAAACCATGCGGCTGCACATAACGACCAAATGTTTTGGTATTTCACATCGGTCATCTATTATTAGAAATAGCCACAATTGAATACTCCACAATCTCTGATGATTCATCTTCTTGATCTCTTGGTGATAAGCCAATCTTTAATGGCAAATAACGACATTTCCCATCCCATTAATAATGCTACGAAACCTAAGGACAAATTCAATGTAAACATAGATGTAAGTCCATGGTATTCGAATATCAATATTACTGGATCGGTGGATTCCATAAAAATAAGTCCACCACATAATAATGCAAAACTCACAATCAATTCTGTTAAAGGACGAGAAGGACGAGTTAACAGCTTGTTTGTAGGTGCCAATAACACCAAAAAGTATGTTAAGAGACGGAACGCACATGCAATAATGAACATATTACCCCATTGAATGTGGATCTCTGTAGATAATGCAGATGCTTGTTGATGCTGCGACATCAAAATTCCCGTCCAAAAAATCGTAACCACAGGAAATGGATTAGGGGAGAATCCAGGAGAAGATTTCACGATGTTATCAAATTGACCATCTGATTGATTTCCTGAAGCAACAAAATCATCTTTAGACTTTTCAAATCTCCAAGTATTCAATTTGAATTCAGTTATCACGCCACATAATCCACATCCAATAAAAATAAATGCAATGGAAACATGTTGCAAATCCTTAGGACTCCATTCACCACCTGAATTAGATAAATGTTCCAAAAAGATGTTGGTACATCCATAGAACAATATAAGGGAACATTCCATAAATTCCATGGTAAATAAGCCCTGAGGTTGAACTCTATTCCACCTAGAGTCAGAATTGGAAAAACTGGTGACATAATGATGATTCCAAGCCCAACCCTTACCGGAGAAGGCACCAGAGTAACGCGATAAGGATAAGATACCGTAAGCAAAGAATACACCACCTTTAATGAAATGAGCCAATAAGTTGAATACAGATCTTCCCTGGCCCAACATTAAGAACGTAGCCAATCCAGTAGGTACATAAATGAGATAGAAGAAGAAATGACCCCAATGAAGGAAGTTAAACGTGAAGTTTGCAACCAGATAAAACAGGGTGGAGATTTTTTGAAACACTGGCAAATTCAACAACTTGGATACCGTAGATGAAGGATGGTTTGCCGCAGTGTCCATCATGGCATTGGATGAAGTCTTTGCCTCGCTTGTTTCGTTTGTTTCGGGCAAGTCATGAGAATGGGAGTTGTTGCGAGAGAAGTCAAACAACGTGATTGCTGGGGAACCCATTGAGCCCATTGACCCATTCTCCAGCAGATTTTCATCAAGACCAATTGATGTATACCTATTGGTGGAATCAGAACGATATTCATAGCCATATTTGATCAATGCGCTGACTAATTGCAACACAGTGGAGAAAAATAAGATCCAACTCATCTTGTTGTAAGCATTCCCAGGATACAATACCGGCACCGAATTCATGAACACCGAATAGAAAAACAACGAGCCCACCATGATGGCCAGGTGGATCACAAGTCCTCCCACATACCACGACACCATTGTCAAGTTCTTGAACACCATTATGGTGGGATATACAAATACCATTGACAACAATCCCATTCCAATGTGCGCGTACAAGCTTCCAGTATGGTTGGAATCCACATGGAAGTAACTTTTAGTGGAGTTATAATTCTCCCAGAAGAGCCGTTCTTCTGGAAGTAACTTGGTGTCGAGAATGGGGACTCCATGGTGGTGATGTTCGGTGTGAGGAACAGGCGTCAATTCTGATGGTGGCAAACTCGAAGAATGGTCTGGGGTACTAGGCTGTTCGGGGTTAGACATGGAAGTGTCAACCATGTTGGTCATATCGGTTATATCCATTGAGCCGTTTTCGGGATGGTGATCATGGCCATCGGCTTGCACCGTGGCCATGGCGGCTAATGCCATTACTATCAACACCTTTCTAGGAAACATGTGTTGGATTAAGTCCAAATGCAGCACATTCGGGAAATTTATACAGATGGCATCGGATGCAGACCCCGGTACGTTGATCATGTGACCGGAACCCTCGGGTATTTATTCAAGTGGTGAGACTAATAACCAGATAGAAATAGCTACATTGGGTCAAACCCCAAGACTGAGCCGAGTAACTAATGCTGGGGCTCCAGTTCTATCTTTACGGGCTCATGATCTTGGAAACGGCTGGTAGTGGCTTTTTGTAAATGCTCATTTCGCTTGAACTGAAGTGACCACTACGAAGGTTGCGACTTGGCTTGTATTGAGAACGAGGCTGACTTCTTGGCACCAATTCTTTTGGCTGAGTATGTTGAAATGAACAGACTTCGGGATTTGCATTGATGCTAATGCTTTTAATAATAATGAGGATTTGATTGTCTGACAATAGGGATTGCATCACACGTGAGCCGGATTTCCCTATTGAGCCGGGCCCGAGAATGAGGTAATGGCAACGAGCCCACCGATTAGGTTGTCTATCCACCTCTGAACACACACTGTCAGGGCAGGTCAAATCACACGGAAATCACACGGTAATCACACGGTAATTCCAGTGGCACCACAATAAAATGTTACTCTACCACATGTTACTGTGTCTGTCTGTGTCTCTTTTGGTCAAATGATTTTGCTCTTTGCTCTTTGCTCTTTCCTCTTTCCTGTTTCTGAGTGATAGTCCGAGATTAGTCATCAACCCCAACAATAGATTATTAATTACATTAACAACATTAATGCACCATTATCAATGTTTTATTTGCTTATTATAATGCATTCTTTCGAGTGAGATAGTCAAATCTGGAATAGGTATAGCCAATGAATGGTAAGTCCTCCTTGAGGTTCTTCTTTCCTGCCGCATCTTGTTCCCGTTGTTCCATTGCCTTACTCAATGCTGGTGATTCTGGAACATTTTCAAGTTCATCCGTTGGGAAGAATCGGGTGTCTGTAATAGATCTCAATTTGGGGATAAATGGTGCATCAACCTTACGAATAGTTTCCCAATCAACTCCCCGGAAGAATGGATGCTGTTTGATTTCTTCAGCTCCTCCATATCTTCCCAATCGGTTTTCACTGCTGGTAAGAAGTTTTCTAATCAAATCTTCACTTTCTGGTGATAAATGAATATCTTCTGGGATTTGTAACGTTTCTTGCCAATTCAAAATCTTTCTATAAGTCTCATGAGGAGTTTCAGAACAGAATGGTGGCCATCCAATCAAACACTCAAACATGATTGCACCAAGCGACCACCAATCACATTCTTGACCATACCCTTGATGAATGAAAATCTCAGGTGCAATATAATCTGGGGTACCCACGGTAGAATATGCCATTAATCTTCTTGATTTTCTCCATGTTTGCATTTGTTGTCTATTCGACATGGTTAAATGAATTGCATCAACCATCATGGAATTTCTACCATTAGGATTACTAGTTAATTGATTAGGTTGTAAGTGATTACCTAATCCCTCTTTTTCAAGTAACTTTTTGTAATAATTCAGATCATGAGTTTTGTGGAATCCAGTACTCAACCCAAAATCAGATAATTTAATGTGTCCTCTAATATCAATTAAAATATTATCTGGTTTAATATCACGATGAATGAATCCAAGCTTATGAATAGCTTCAATTGCCAAAACACACTCGGCCATATAAAACCTTGTGATATCTTCAGTGAAAATCTGCCACCTGATCAACATAGTCATCAAATCTCCACCAGGTAAAAATTCCATAATCAAATATAAATATTGGGAATCTTGAAAAGAATAATACAATGAAACAACCCATGGAGAATCACTTCCTGCCAAAACATCTCTTTCGGCTTTAACATGAGCCAATTGTTCTTTCTTGTACATTTCTGATTTCAACAAAGTCTTCATGGCATAAATTTTACCTGTATCTTTCTTTTGAACCAATCTAACTTCACCGAATGCTCCTTTTCCAATAACTTTAACAGTTACGAAATCTTCTAGTGCTAATTTGGTTCTTCTCAATCTTAAGAATTGTGATTCCTTTTTACCCAAGCTTTGTAATTGTCTATTCTTTCTTTCTTCACTGGCCCCAACATCTTCAGTCATTAATTTATGTTCCAAGTCTAATCTTCTTTGATTTCTTTCTATGGCATGACTAACTGACATTTGGTAGTAATTTTCCATCTTTAATTTAATGGCTGCGGCCTTATCTTGACTGACTTTACTTAAGAAATTGGGGTTTCTGTTAAAGTAGACGTAATTAGATGGTTTTGGAATGTTTACTGTTTGACCACCAATATTTGAATTTGCAAGGGTGTTGGTGTTAGTGACATTTTGCAAATTGTCTTCAACAGTCTTTGATTGGGTGATGTTAGATGGTGGTGCTAATTCTGGTAAAGGTGTGTTTTGTTGGCCTTGCATTTGAGCTTGTGCTTGGGCATGGGCTTGTGCTTGGGCTTGTGCTTGGGCTTGTGCTTGGGCTTGTGCTTGGGCTTGTGCTTGTGCTTGTGCTTGGGCTTGTGCTTGTGCTTGTGCTTGTGCTTGTGCTTGTGCTTGTGCTTGTGCTTGTGCTTGTGCTTGTGCTTGTGCTTGTGCTTGTTGAGCCTGTGCCTGTGCTTGTGCTTGTTGATGAGCAAGCTGGGCCTGAGCCTGGGCTTGTTGCTGGGCTTGTTGCTGGGCTTGTTGTTGAGCTTGTTGCTGGGCTTGTTGTTGGGCTAATTGAGCATGGGCCTGTTGCTGTATCTGCTGAGAAGTCTGTTGTTGGTTTTGATACAGCTGACCAGGAGAATGTGAGTTTCCATAATTCAAAATATTCGAGTTGCTGTGATTTGACAACAAAGAATTGGTCAAAGAGTTAGAATTGCTGATTTCAGAAACGTTGGTACTGCTGTTGTTGTTCAATTGAGTAAAATTCGTAGGAGGTTTGAAATTCAAGGAGTCAATGGAAGTAAACTTGTTGCCAATACTGCTGTTACCATTTTGATGGGAGTTGGTGAACCCATTTCCTTCGTATCCGTCAATTACACGGTCCTCTCCGAAGTGCCCGTTGCTCAGGAATTTTGGAGAGGCAACAAAGAACTGTTGTGATGGCATAGAGGGGATCTCTTGCTTCCCTATAGGAGAGGTGGCATATCCTTCGTTGGATTGAACTGAAGGATTGTGAAGCGTGGTGTCTTCCTCCATGTAGCTGTCATCGTAGTTCGATCCAACTTGTTGGCTGTGCAGGAAGAGAGACGGTGGGTTTTGTTGTTGCTGTTGGTGCTGTTGATGGTTTTGCTGCTGTTGTTGATGGTTTTGTTGTTGGTTTTGTTGTTGGTTTTGTTGTTGGTTTTGTTGTTGGAGATGCTGAAAGTAGAGCTGTTGTTTCTGCTCCTCAGTCAAGTAGTCGTAATCCATGGCGATAAACAACGATCCCAAACACCCAATACAGACGAATCAATAGCAAGATGTGATGGAAGTTTCACCGAATAACGCCGAGATGACAAAATACCCACGAATACTACCAGGATGAATCAAAACAGATCTCAAAACAGGTGGTTGACTTGATTGATTCCACCACTGAAAAATGCGCTATAAACACCGCAATAAGATGGTTAGCGAGACTTTAACCCGATGGAAAGAACTCTTTGACAAAAAGATCAACGAACGTGATTAACGAAGTTTAACAAAGTGATTGTTTGACTATTAAATGATAGTTCAGACGATGTCTGATCTGGTAAAGAAACGGTGGTTGATGGGAATGTTTTTTTGATCCGTCCAAACTTGGCGAGAGATTCGCGCGGAACAGTAGACGAAAGGAATGGGAATTGAGATAATTGGGACAATTGGGGCGACTAAGGCAATAGCGAGGAGCAGGAAGAGAAGGAACGAGGGAGGAACGAGGAAGGGGAGGAAGGAAGAAATAAGGAGCGCGTTAAGGAATTAAACCTGATGAGAGTTGGAGAAGAAATAGGGGATTTTCTCAGTGCTACTGGGTAATTTCACAAGGACTACTGGGTAATTATTCTGGTATTTTTCAGTGATTTGCTGCTACAGAATTGGTCGCCTTATGATTTGGTGGTGGTAGCGGTGTAGTGAAGATGCAGAAACCGAACTACTGACGGAACGCGTAAATACAGACTGGGATGATAGAAATTGGGCGATTTCACAATCAGTATCGGAACCACGAATTCAGGCGATTTGAGTTGCTACAGTGATCCCAGGCGGAACCTGTAGAACCTGTAGACCTGTAGACCTGTAGAACCTGTAGACCTGTAGACCTGTAGAACCTGTAGAACCTGTAGAACCTGTAGAACCTGTAGAACCTGTAGAACCTGTAGAACCTGTAGAACCTGTAGAACCTGTAGAACCCATTAATAACCCTACTCTATTGGTATGGTAAGAATCCATTCTATTCTATTGTAAGGATGCTACTTTGGTGGTAAGGATTCTACTTTGGTGGTAATTCTGACTGTCGTAAAACGTGGTTCCAGGAGCAATTACTGTACATAGACTGAGGTTAGTGATCATGCCAACTACGAACACCTTAATGTCATGGAACAATAGACAATAGTAGTGGCTTAGACGGATCAGAAGAAATTCAATTGGGTCAATTTACCATTTACCATATAGCGGGCTGGATTTTGCTGTATTGCTGGACTACTGCCATTTGCCATTTGCCATTTGCTTACGGGCCCATTTCATCACCTTCTCGTCACCATAAGAACCACAAGCACAACAAGAAAGTACTGACAATTTTCATACTGGACCATCTTTAATCCATTAGGGTGCCAATATCCCCGGGCAGTATTCCGAGTGAATAGTCCCTCTACATATCCACCTGATACATCACCCTCACTCTCTATTGCTCTCCTTTTCTCTATATTGCTCTATCCCGCTCTCCCTTTCTCGCTCTCTCTCCCTGGAACTGAGGTCTAATCTTGGTGACATTACCGCAGTCTTAGTGGAGAATCCTGTGGTCATTTTCTATTATTCCAATTTTCTATGCCAATTTTCCATATGCCATTTTCCAGTGCCTTGTTCACTATTGACGCACCTGAACGCCATGGAATTACACCAACTCAACGGTCCACTCAACCTGTAACTATTCCGTCCACAATAGTCACAGTCACAATAGTGCTGGAATCATTGACATTACCTTTACCTTTTATCCCCTTCTGCTGATGAGTATTATATCACCGGTGTCGTAAATGTAATTCTAGGTTTCACTTTACGACAGTTGACTCCTTCTTCCTCTGACTGAACCCAATTCCGTAACATGTACGAGATCTCCCCCTTTCCCTCTTTCCCATCTCTCTGGCACTTTTCCCTCCTCTCTGTCCCTAACTCTGTAGCTCCACCCTTAGGACACCTGAGCCCACTGCCCATCTTGTACAACACAGTACTCGAGTCTACACTTCCAGCCACCACCACCACGGCTGGCCAGGCCTCCCTCGGTTACCTCCAGTCTCCCTCCGCTATGGCAAGTAAAAAATATGGGTATATACACAGAAGAAATACCGCTAAAATGGACCAATGAAACCTTCGTCGTGTCGCCAAATTAACGGCTCACCAATAAGCATTCGATTCAAGATTGCAACATACACCAAGTGGGGAATGGAGTCAATTGACAAATGCCAAAACACAGAATTTGGAACGTCGCGTCAAATGCCATATGGCCCCATTCTGCATACTTAACAAATTTCCCCTAACTCCCTCATACCCTGGAAACTCCTCATACCCTGGAAACTCCCTTAATACCAACTGCTATGGATTTGTTGTAGGAGGTAAGTATCCGTGGTGATGGAACCGGTAATAACTGCAGGTTGGTACCCGATGTTGACACTCCGAGGTTGTATGTTTACATAAACACGTCTTTTTAGACTGGTGTTTACCTTGTAGGAAATGGGTTGATGATTTTTCATCCACAGTGCGATGCTTGGTAAAATATTATTACTGTAGGATTGAGTATTTGTAGAGTGAAAAATCCCTACGGATTAATTTGTTTGAGATATTGTCTTCTCTTGTCTGAGGGTAAATTTGCTAACAGATTCAATTCTGTTTCCGTTAGCCTATTTTATCAGCTCTTGGACAATAAAGGGCCGACTATCTTCAACCTCACAACTGGATGAATTTGACAAATCTTCATCATTTTTATATTGTTATAAAATGATAAAATGATAAGAGACACCTCAAAAATACACCGTTGATATTTCAGGATACTTAATTGTATCGCTGAATTTTCACATGTTTAAATGGAATGCTTTGGTCTCAAGCGACTCGAAGGTTGTGATAAATCGTTGGTGACTTTCAACTTGATTATTGATTCATAACTCGGTCCAAAAACTTGACTAAGCGTTGGTGATTTTCACCAAGCGGTCTGCTGAATTATAATGATCCAAACACTATTTAATAGAGAAATGTATAAGTGTTCAAGTTCAAATGTTAACTGTTAATGATAAATGTTAACTAATGTTAAATTAATGTTAATAGTTTATTTCGGTTTCAGTGTGGTGTTGTTCGTGGTTTTGGTACTGAAGCTTTGTGGTGTGGCTAAAATTATCGAAGCCAATTGATCTGACATCATGGTTTAATCTGAAGTATGGTAATCCCATTCTTTAGTTCATGGTGAGATCTTTATTTGCTTCTATAGAGTTTTTGTGGTGAGGCTCTATGTTGATTCTTGGGATCTAACAATGAATCCTTCCTTGGGTTTACTGATCTTGAAAAGGTTTTATTCTTTCTCGGAAACATTTGGTTCTTCGACTAAATCGATACTTCCATCCAATCCATTTCGAATTGTCAATTCATTGACATTTCATTAACCAATGATAGTTGAAAATTGGTAAAAATTAACTATAGAATTATCCTATAACAAATCAAATCATTTGTAATTTGATTTCCATATGATTATGATTATGATTATGGGTAGGAGGTTAATTATGGATACGAGAGAAGTATCGGTTTATTATTCATTAATGATTCGGCCGGTTAGTTCCGCATATAATATCCATCTATATTACGCTGCTAGCGATCTGGCCTAAGCCCAAAAGTCTTATACAAGTACCTTGGTCTATTTATATTCGATACCAGCTTTATAAAATGCTAGTTATCTTAGTTAAATGCAGAACTGGTCTTAATGATAATTTGTAGCAATAACAACTCCAGTTAATATGAGACAGGTACTGCTCCAACCCAAATTGTGCTCATATGAGTAACTGCTTTTCTCCTAGTAGAGAAATATCGTGCCTTTCACTCAAGTGCCTTTCAGCTCAAGTGCCTTTTAGGTACCTTCAAGTTTCAGGCGAAGCTACAATTTTACAAATGTCAATTAATAATGTGTATGCTACTACATACATGAACGTATACCTGGTACATATATCACATTTAGAATTGCAAGGCTTGACCCTTTTGCTTCTTGTCACCACCCAATTCGAAGTGCTTACATCTCTTCAAGGAAAGTTGAGCTCTGGTCTTGCAAACAACACATTCCAATCTCAAGACAACCTTCTTGGTAGTCTTAGCTTTCTTGTGGAAAACTGGCTTAGTTTGACCACCGTAACCCTTTTGCTTACGGTCATATCTTCTCTTACCTTGAGCAAACAAAGAAGCCTTACCAGCCTTGTATTGGGTGACTTTGTGTTGGGTGTGCTTACGGCACTCCTTACCCTTACAGTAGGTCTTTCTAGTTTTTGGGACGTTAACTAAAGGTTAGTAAGGAACATGAAAAGTCACTGAAAAATCACGGAAAACTGGGTGAAAATCACTGAAAATCAATGGGAAAGAACTCCTGGGATGATGCTGATACCACAGTCTTAATTAGCTGGTCCATTTGTATGGTTACACATTGTTTCTTGATGGACATTCATTGATGTTGGTTTCTTGTTGGCATCTGTCATGATGAATCAATAACGCTCCGGGTGGTCTCTTCCACGGGATGGTTCCAATTCTAATTCTTATTCTGCTTGTCTATTGTTTGCTGTGGTCTCATTCGTATCTTGGGTCTTCTCCATTAGACGGCCTCCGTCTATACACAAGGTACATACCCATTGTGACTGATGAACTAGTAGTACTGAGGAAGAAGAATCTCTTAACTAGTGAAAAAAATTTTACTACTAGGGTGAGACGGTGCTACGTCGTATGTGCAGGGTGCGACTGGGGGATGGTTGGAGTGAGTCACGTGTGTGAGGGCACCAGCCCTAGATATTACCAAAGCAGTCATGAGGTATAACCAGTGAGGTTATGGGTTAGTGTTGTGGATGTGGTTATGGATCATGTGGTTATGTTCAATATCATTAGAGGACATAAGGGGATGCAGTTTAGGTGACCGGCAAGGTTACTGGTGAGAAACTGCTATTTCCGTACAAACTCTGGTTAACTACAAGGTGGTGAACCTGAGGGCTGTTGATATGTGCAGGATGGAAGGTCCATTGGATTAAGAAATTAACCATCAAACCCATTCCCATTTACTCCACGTGATTAGCTGGATAAGGGAATATGGTAATTATCATATAACAATAGTAGTACCCAAGTACCAAAACATGTATAGGATTGTAAAATATTGGGCGAATTGTTAAGAAGAATTGAATAATATTAGTGAAATTACTAATGAAATTACTAATGAAATTTATTAGTGAAAATTATAAGTGAAAATTCGAATAGAAGAATCAACTTTGGATGGGTTTATAGTTATTATTGATTGGATGATTTTCTTCTTACTTCTAATTTCAAATTATATCATTGAAAGACTTGCTACCTCTGGAAAAGCTAATAATTTTCATGGAGTAGCTAGAGTTATTATTCATACATGCATCTAACAAGTTGAATAGAATTACCTCATAATCTTATAAACTAATCTGAATTAACCAATCTAATCAGCTGGGATTATATGAATTAAACCAATTAAAGCTCATAAATTAACTACAATTAAATCTGATAATTCAATTACAATTAATAATAGTAATTGAATGAAGTATTTTTTGATTCTTAATATTACTTGATTAAAACACAATGGCTTTCACCTAAACATTTATTGGAAATGTCTTAATATCTCAAATAGAAATATCAATAGTTGATAACTAAATAAGCTAAATAGTAAAATTGTTAACAAAATTGTTAACTGTTAATAGTAATTGTTGTGGACGATGACGTCCCTAGTGAATCAGGACTAGCCTGGAAAGAATATAATACAGAGAAAAGAAGGATGCTTAGTTCTCATAACAAGCATTGGCAATCTGGAAATCAAACATAGACCATAAATCGTAGCGTCCCTTATGCCACATACTTTTTAAAGAATGGGTGTTGGGTGTGGAACTTGTAGGATTTAAGATCTGGTGACGGTAGCAAAGATGGTGGAAGTAGAAGTCACGGTTTCCACGTCAGAATCATTGACATTATAGAAATCGTAATCGAGGTAACACACTCCACTGGCAGCAGAGGTGATGACGTTTTCGATAATCCACGAATCGGTAGAAGTTGGCACATCAGAGAAGTTAGTAATGGTGGGGCCATCATTGGCACCGTCACCGTTTTGGTTCTTAGTTGGCGTTGGTGCTGGAGTTGGCTTGGGGGCATCATTTTTCACAGAACTAGACGAAGTAGGGGAAGCAGTAGATTTGGTGGTGGTTTCGGCAGTAGGCACTGGAGGTGCTACTTCAGAGGTCGAAGGTTTAGCCAATTGGGAGGTTTCTGAGGTTTCTGGAGTTTCTGTGGTATCGATGGGAGTGGATGCCACGGTGGTGAACACGTTAGTGGTACCAAAAACAACAGAGGTCACAGTGGCGGTGTACCTGGTGACGGTCTTGGTGTCGGTGTTGACCAATTCTTTGGTTGCGAAAGATTGCTTGCCTTGAACGGTGTGGTAGTTGGTTTTGGTCTCATGCAACGTAGTAGTCAAATGGACCACAACTGGTTCATCGTCATCAGCGTCATCCTTCTTGGAAAGTCTTCTGTGGGCTGGAGCCGGAGATGCCATGGAGTTTGTGATAAATGAAGCGGTAGCCAACGAGATGAATAATTTGGAGAATTGCATGCTGTTTTGGTGTTTGAGATTTAGGGTATCCTGTAGATTAGTAAGTAAAGAGAGGGTAAAGAGAGTGTAAAGAACGACTGGGGTGAATTAGTAGTGAAAGACTATAGTTGGAATAAGAGAGAGAAAGAGAGTGGGTGGGGCACTAGGGTTTCGTATCTGTGTCTTTTGTTATATGATGTGGTAGATGTTGAAGGTGAGAACTGGCGAAGTTGAATATATTTATACTGACAACGCCACCACCACCAGTATTTACCGAAGATGGATAGGGCTGGCTTGGTTTCTGAAACGAGAGAGCCAAAGTCAACTTTGGGTATATCACCTATAATTAACCATAATATCTAGCTTGGTGCATATACCTGTCCCAATTAGGCAAAAGGCCCATATATTAGCTTTACCAAAGCTATTTAATCTGGGGGCTTGGCCAGGGTTTCCTGTTTGGGCAGAGCACCAGTAACCTTGCTATAGTTCTTCGCTACGTCACTACGTCAACTACCGATCTTTGCTCCTCTTGTTAACATCTCTCTGGCTGTCCTTCCCAATTAGTGGTGCTGCACCGCTGGCTGCGAAATCCCAATACAGTTTGTGTCACTCGAGATGATGGTGTTCTTCGGAAGTACACTACCTCCATGCCTCTACCTCCACTAGGCAAGTCAAACTCCAATTCCAATTCCAATTACCAACATTAATCTCATTTATCTGGTACAGTGTGGTTTGGTGGGAATGGTTTGGTATCGAAGGCGGCCGTTAGACGTTGGCAAACCATAAACCGTAAACCATAATCATAATCATAAACCATAATGTCGTGTCAGGCAATTAGGGCATCGCGCGACTTGGTGATGAGATCCAACTGACGATGAATTGGGCTGGGCAAAGCCAGCACCAACGATACTGGGCGGTATGGGGCATTTTGGCGTCCTGGTGAATTGTGATGCACTCGTGACATCAACCCCAAGCAAATGAGCTCTTGGTACTATTCATTGAAGATATGATGTCATGAAATACCTTACAATGTTCTGCTATATGCAGTCCAACCTGACCCAGGATGAAATTACAATAGATTGTAAGTAAGGCAGCTAATGTTTGGATGTTGCTAGAATGTTGCTAGAATTTCTGGTCACCTATGCCCAGTTGCAAGGTGAAGAAAACGTCATAATGTCACATGAATAGGGGCTACAATAGAGACATTCTGGGTCTTATTATTGGTTCTTTCTCTTCGAAATTCCATCTCTTCCAATGAGTTTCTCATAGTCTCACTCTCCGATCGTTTCCGATTACTGACGACTGCCATTGACTTTCTTTAAATCGTGCTGGCATTCAATAAATCGTGCTGGCAATTGTCGGTATTTACAACTTTCAGTCTGGATAAGTTGTTTCATTGATTTGCTCTTATGATGATTTGCTGTTTTATGGTATTAAAGGGTATTAGCTATTGTTAGAGGGTATTAGCTATTGTTAGCTGGTATTGCCAGTTTAGTTGGAATTGGCCAGTTTAATTGGAATTGGCTATGATTAATTGGTATTTGCCTGGTTTAATTGACATTGACTGGCATGTTCTGTGTTGAAAGTCTGGAAAATCACTGGAACTGGGACCATTTCTGCTCCATCTATTTCACACTATCCAGTCTCAACCTCCTCAACTAAACAGATAATAGGGCAATTTCCTTGAATGCTAAAGATTCTTCAATATCATTTTTTAGTTCCACTAAAATCATAGAACTTAGTGGGGATTAGTTGGTGATTCTGTGGGAATCAATGCTCCCTTAACTAACTCATTACATTCCCCAGGTTTGGGGATTTAATGGTAACCGTTAAAATCCTCGTATATACACCCGGAATTCCCTCGGGTTTGAACCATTTCGCGTCCCGTATCCGGGGCGCGTGGCCCCGTTTCTTAATAATGTTCCGACCTTATTATAGCGTGAATCAATTGAGATTAGGACTAATTACATCACAACCGACCCTTGTGTTCCCTGATGACGTCGACTAGGATCATAAAACCAGCAACTCGAACCCTCAACCAGGTTTCATTCCATTTCTCTTACCATTTTGTCAGTTTTTTATCAATTGAATCTTTCATCTGGGGTCGTGTTCTAACCACATAAATCTTACCATTTCCGAAGGTTAAACCCCCGTCCCCCCGTTCTTTCCGCAGTGAAAACAACAACTTGCCCTAAACATCAGCAGTTCCGGATCCTATACCGGGTCACGCCATATCTACTAACACCCACTCCACAAAACACCACCAGTCTGTCCAAATCAAGACCGGTCCCGCCGTCCTCATGAGCTACTTCACTACCAGTACTACCGCCCTTCCTTATGGTACTTATAATCCTCAACGAAATGGTCCAATTGGTCATCTCCAACAATCAGTAGGCATCCAAGGTCAAAATACCCATAATACCCACAATGCCCATAATGCCCATAATGCCCATGATCCCAACTCACAAGCTCAACAAGCTCAACAGCAAGCTCAACAACAAGCTCAGCAACAAGCTCAACAACAATCACAATCATCATCTTCCCAATCGTCACTGAATTCTGGTGGGAATAGTATGAAAGTGAATGCATCTGTTGCTAAAAAGGAAAGAAAGAATCGACCAGGTCAAAAGTTTGGAGCAAAGAAGAAATCATGGGTTTGGAGTTGGTTTGTTCAAGATTCAAGTAATCCAAATATTGCAGCTTGTGATTATTGTGGTAAAATCTTGATACGGTTACCATCTGATAAAGGATCTCCGAAGAAGTTAAGTGAACATCTCAAGACTCATAAACTTACGCGTCAAACCATTAACTATTCTCGAACTATTCCTATTGATGGTTTCGGAGTAACCTATACCAATAATGGCGATCCTATCAGCTATCCATCGAATTATCAAGAGACTCCGGTTCCTGAACCTTCAACCGCATCTATTCCTCATGACGTGGGTGTTGCCCATATCAATACTCTTGAAGATCCTAAGAAGAAAAAGAAAGTGGAATTCGATGGAAGATCTAGTCGGAGATTTCTCTCTGCAGATTTTGATAATTCTCCTTATACTTCCATGAAATTTCATAAGCATTTGATGAAATTCTTGACAGAGAATAAACTTCCTATCAATGCCATCAAATCTCATTCATTTCAACAACTCATTTATGATTTAAGATCTGATTCGGTGGCCGATTTGCTTGAATTAACCAGCTTATATAGCTCGTTATTAGAAGTGAGTCGATACGGAGATGGTGGAGAGGGAGACCTGGAAAGCCAAGCCGTAAGTGCTTTGGCCAGTGTGGTGGAAAATAAGTAATCAAAACAACTGGGGGACCATTCCAGTTATCTTGACGTCTAAATTAAGCCAAGTTTCAATTAACCATTGATTCCCTAATTAAGCTAAGTCTCAATTAACCATTGATTTCCTAATTAAGCTAAGTTTCAATTAACCATTGATTCCTTCCCATCTATTCAATTTTAACAATATCATCTATTCAATTTCCAACCATTTAAATTAATACCAATCATCCTCTGAAACTAAAATAGTGGTGGTATTGATTTATTGATTCATATTTTCATCAGATATAATCTGCTATTACTATTGCTATTGCTAACTACCTTTTACCTTTTACCTTTACCTTTGAACCCACAAATAGCCTTGTATATTATGTATTTTAGGTACTCAGTCCATTCTTTTTATTAAACAGTCGTTTTCTAGACGTATTACTTTAAAGTGTAAAATCTTGGATCCTATCATCTGGATCTACCATTTGGTCTATACTTGAATTATTGCCCGAACGAAAGCCAAAGGTACCAACTCCTGGAGTTTGGCCCATTCCATATAAAACTCCTGGTGTACCTCTATATGTTGTTGATGGTGTTGAGATGGTTGGTGTGGAAACTGGGGTGTTTTTCTGAGACGTTTCATATGTGGGAGGACTGAACGTATGAACATCAGCATAAGTGGGTGGAACTTCATCATCCCATGCAATCCCGAGTCCCAGTCTTTCAGTCACAGGAAGCTTAAATTGCATTCTCAACACTCTGGCTGCACCAGTTGGAACACCAATCTGAGGTGCTGTGGAACCGGTTGATGATGAAAAGGTTGTAGAGCCTAAATTAGGTGATGAAGTACCTGTTGAAGATCCAGTTGCCAGATTGCCACTACCTTTCTTTTTGGCCACGGCTTGTACCACTTCCTCTGCAACCACCACTTCCACTATCAATGTATGATTTAAATAAATTCCCAATGTGGGATCGTCTATATCACAAGCAACATTGGCGATATTTCTCAAGTTTTCAAGATGCTTTTCATCGTTATTGGGAGTATTGCTTGATCTTTTACTTATATGTGGATGATATCCAGTTGAAAAATTAGAAGCGCTGATATCAGCCACTAATTCAATTCTACCTCGTCCTGTGAAATCAGATTTCCATCCAGATTTGATTTCCCCATGGGATACTGTTCGAGTTTCTTCAAGGTAAACGTTTCCTGTGTTTTCTGAGTCTGGATTTCTGCTAGTTGATGGTGCTATGTTACTAGGGATGGGCAGATCGGTTGTGGTGGCTGGAGCCTGCTCCACAGCCTGCTCCGCGGCCCCAGGAGCAAAGTCTTCAAGAAAGCTTTGATGTACATCATTATTTGGTGCTTGTTCTTCCTGAATTTCTATATCCTCATTTCCTGGGGTCCCTGGGGTCCCTGGTAAGTTTTGATGTTGTGAATGTCCACCTGGATTTGTAAGGAACGACATTGAAGTTTGGATTGTACTGTGATGCATATTTGATGTCTTTGGTTGGTTTGTACCCACGAGATCTCGATGAGCTGCAATTTTACGCTCGGCATGTTCGATGCTTTTCAATTTGGGTTGATGTTTAGAGCAACTTTGACCTCTGATCTTGGTATTTTCTTCGATTCTCCATGATAATTTCCTCATTCTCCATCTTCTTCCGTTATTCTTGCTGACAATGTTATCTAGCTTTAACTCGACAGGAAACGTTGATTTGGGATAGACGACGTTAGGCAATACTGCACTGGCAGTGACATCTGTGGGAGGAAACACCCGTAGGGAGTTACGATCGGGTCCCCTCAAAATCAGCCGTACGATGTTGAGTGGGAGTTTTACCATTACCTCACGGTATGACCCCGGGGCTCTTGCGGCGGCTATAAGTTCATATTTGATGTAAGCATTTGAATGTGAAGATCCGAGCTTGGATGTTGGTGGTAAGGAGCCTGGAAGAAGATGGGAGAAAGGGTAAGCGTGACTTCCTGAAGCAAAGGATGCTATAGAAGTAAGAACATCCCATCTGGCCAAGGTGGTGGTTCTTAAGTTACAGTCCTTACAATTGCCGATGGTTGAAGAAGGTACCATAAACGTCTTGCTATACTTGATGGTTTGGATAAGCGATATGGTCACCGACTCTAATTCCACTTCTTCGCTAGGAACCAGAGCATCTGACAGTGAAGTTCCACTAGCAGTAGGACGTAATGGAGATCCCAATGGAGACCCAGAAGACGATTTGATATCCAAATTGAGTGTTCCTGAGATTATCGAGCCGGTGGATTCATGTGGCTGGCCATATAATATGATAGGAGGAGATTCGAGGTTGATAGTCAAACCAAATGCTGGAGATTGCAGTGTAGATTGAGTGGAACTAGAACTAGTGGTAGGAGTAAGTCCATTCCCCAAGGAACTGTGGCTCCTCGAGACTGAGAGCTTCTCCTTGTCAGAGCCGTGATTCAACACTCTTGAAAGTAAGGCCATAGATGGAAAAGTCGACTATTTAAGTTTAACCTGATGGGAGATGATGGAAAGGCGCCCAACTCATACGTAAATTTTACCACTAAGGGTAAAGTTGGAGAAGTTTATGTATAGGAAACCGGATTTGGCGGATATCTGCAGTATATCGGAGTTGGGTGGAGGTTTCTGGGTTTGTTGTTGGGGGATCTGGTGGATTATAAAAGAATATAAGATGATGGTGTTACGATCCTCAATGGTGTACCAGTACTGGAGTTCTGCATATAGTAATAATCACTGTGGCGTTTCACACGTGATGTAAATTCAGAGTCCTATCGCGAGTTCGGACAACTCCGAGGAGGATAAGAATCATCGCCGTATGGGGATTAGAGTTTCGGGGTTTGCATCATGGAACCGTGAGGAATCGCTAGGGAACCGACTAGTTGTTGCCTACCGGTGCGTTATACCCGGATCTCACTTGCACTTGCACTTGCACGGTGACACCCCAATTGTTTGGGGATTTGGAGGATATTATCACGTGATTTTTATCGCGTGACCAAATATGCTAGTGAATTTTCATTTTCATCTCTCCCCCATTACATTAACCACATCCCCCAATAATACCCGGAATTGCCCAAGTGTCATGCATCTTATTGTGGATAACGGCTCGTATAATGTCAAGGCGGGGTTTGATTCCGGTTCCCCCATCAAAGTCCACAACACCATCTCCAAAACCAAAGACGGCGTCATCCATTTCGGTAACCAGCATTTTGACTTAACTAACCTCCATTCTGGCATCATCTTCAAACGACCATTCGAGCAAGGCCATTTGACCTCCTGGGAAACAGAAAAGGTCATTTGGGACTATACCTTGGACCAGTTGAGTCCTAACAAGGAAATCGACCCATCAGACACTCATTTGACCTTAACCGAGACCCCATTTCAATTACCTCAATTATCCATCAATACCGATCAAATCGTGTTTGAAGAGTATGGCTTCAATGAATATTACCGGTGTATTCCCACCTCGTTGGTGCCGTGGGTGCCATTTGACGATAACACCAAAAACATGGCCAATGACTTCATGTTGGTGATCGATGCTGGTTATAGTGCCACTTGGATCGTCCCCATGCTTTATCAATCAGTACATTGGCAAGGAGTACGGAAGCTTCCAATTGGTGGAAAGCTCTTGAATGGGCTTCTCCGTGAACTCATCTCATTCCGTCATTATGATGTATCAGAAGAACCAATCTTGGTCAATACCATTAAGGAACAAACCAGTTTCATGGCCACAGATTTCTCCCATGCCATGAAGCATAAACATCAACATATGAGTGAATTCATTCTTCCTGACTTTAAAACCACCATGACGGGCTATTTAAGACAACCAAACACCGACGTTTCTCCAGATACTCAATCATTGAAATTATTGGATGAACCATTTGTCGTCCCGGAATCATTCTATCATCCTGAAATCATCTTCGATAACAATTCCACCACTGCAAGTTCCACCATGGTGCAAAACTCTCCCATGAAGAACCTTACCGATTTGGTGGTAGAGGCCATTATGGCATGTCCTGAAACCGCTAGACCTTTGTTGCTGGCTAATATAAGCATAGTGGGTGGAACTTCCAACATTGACAATTTCGAACATCGTCTCGTGCTGGAATTGACCAAGGAATTGCCTCTGGAATGGTTTGTTCGAGTACGAAAGCCTCCCAAAACCATAAAGATCGATGAAATGAGTTGGTACGGAGGTCAACAATTGGTAGCGGATGAAGTAATTGATGATATCAGTATCAGCAAGCAAGAGTACTTTGAACATGGTTCAAATTGGTGTCAAAAACAATTTGGGTTCAAGAATACCATGTAATCAGGGTATGTATATTATGTATAATAGGAATGGGGATTTTATTCTAGATGTCTATATATTATTTTCTTTATGTCTATATGATGGGGTTTGACTGGATCGATCCAGATCGATCCAAGTCGATGAGGAATTCGTAGTATTTAAACTTGGTTAACTTCTATCAAATGATTAAACGTGAGGTATCTGCTCAAGATCAACCATCCGTAGCGGAACCACACCATTTGACTGAAATGCCCATAGGCCATGGCGGCATAACTCACGCTTAACATGTTCAAGTCAGAATAAAACTTGATGGACTTGAAATTGGCATTATTGGAGAAAAAGCTGATATTGATATCGAGATTAAGGATATTGCTCACTACCAATTTGGAAAGATGATCCACGAATAATTCGATATTAGTCAAGAAGGTGAAACTGTACTTTTCCCAGAAATTCAAACTCTTCAAGATAAACAACTTGGTGGAGGTTTTTCCTAATGAACGGAAATAGTTGATGGTTCCATGATGTAAAGAAATATGATTGGGGTGATTGGACACTCCCTGTTCATCGAACGTCACCAACACCACGGGCTTGGACTTAGACTTAGACTGTTTGAAATCTTTGGAAAGAATTGATGCCAAAGATTTGCCGATGTTATCGGAATCCCACGTTTCATTCATTCCATCTTTGTAAGAAGAAAGGACAGTCACCCGATTTTGATCCACCCCCAAGATTCGGGCGGAATTGATCAATTCGTTGGTTCTTATCTTGCCCATGGATTCGTGTAACGAGTCTCCGCTAGAAAAACATAAGATGTGGACATCGTTGTGGTGTTTCAGTTTTGCCAATTCCACCAAAGATGGAGCAAAGAACATCACCTCGTCATCGGGGTGACCGATGACAAAGTACACCGAGGAATTCTGTATGGGCAATGGGGTTGGAGATGTGATGGAATTGTAAGGATAAGTTGAACGGACATAATGATTGGTTTGGACCTGGAGCTCAGTGAACCGGACAATAGCCTGGGGTACGGTGGTGGAAAGGAAAATCCATAACAAAAACGATAGGAATATCACCCGGAAGATTAAGCGGGGGATTCGAATCAACATGGCTCCCACAACTAAGATTAAGCAGAAGCAGAAGCAGAAGCAGAAGCAGAAGAAGAAGTAGTAGTTGGATTAAAGATTACCAAAGTGTCGTGGCATTCGATTAACCTGTAAAATCTCTCACGTGGGGTTTGGTTTTAGTTTCCATCGCCCAACACCCAACAGCGAAGTGCAGGTTGGGGTAAATGAGTTTATTTTGGCTCGCTAGTCCCAACGAAATGTGAGACAAGTGAAACAGACAAATGTCAAGATTATTAGAGAAGGTTCTAGAACTTTATCTTTTAGAACCAATTTCATTTTCTATGGGAACCAAGATAAAAGTTAACATGTCGTATTTGTTACAATTTGTAGAATTATATTATTTTTAATAAGCAGCTTGTTTGACATATGCATGGAAGACAATTCGGGGAACCAATCACTTTTCACTGGATGTAAAAAATTGCTAGAAATAACTACACCACGGGACGACCAACTGTATCATGACGCCAACAACTTATTGATGAGGTCTTAGGACCTGAAACATGCATTTATTTCAGTTATCTTTTGGTCTATCTTAGTGAGTTTGACAATCATTTCTTACGGAGGAACGTATAGCCGGAATTCCATACCAAATCGATGGTGGTGGAGTCTCTATCCCAGCCGATCTCAGATTCCAATTCCCGAAGTAGCAATTCAAACACTTCACCATTATCCCCGGTACTTTCCTTAAAGTTATGGTAAGAACTGTAAGTCTTAAGGTACCCCACGAAATCCAAAAGAGTGATTGACCGTTTCTTCAAGTCAAGATCAGTTTCTGAGGGATGAGGCTTGGAGTCAGGATCGGCTTCGAATTTATTGATGACAACATCCTCATACAAGTCCCGGGGAATATGATTGTTCGGTACCTCATAGTAGTTCTTAATGATATCTCTACCAGGTTGTTCCCAATGAGGACCCAAGAATTTGGGGTCATCGTAGACATATTTGTAATAGATTTGCTTTGCCTTGCTCAAGGCTTCTGCCGTGGCCAACTTCGAATTACCGGAAAACTCAGTGATCACTGGGTCTATGTAGTAGAAATAGGCCAACACTCCTCCGGTCTTCAACAACTTGGCAGCATTTCCAAAGAATAAATCATAGTCCTTAAACCAGTGGAAACATTGGGCAGCAATCATGAGATCCACCGTTCCATCCTCAATCTCTCTAGGCTCATGGTTAAGGAAATCTTCCACTGCACCAGCCTTGAACTCAATTGTACTTTCACTTCCATTGAGTTCAAGCTGTTCAAGACGCTGAGGCTTTAATTCTTCTGCTGTGCCTACCATAACTTCCGATAAATCTAATCCAATCACTCTCTTGGAAAAGTTGAGTAATGGATAAGTTGCTACCCCTGTACCACACCCCAAATCCAACGAGAGATCGAGTGGGAGTCGAGATGGAGTGTCCTTGGTAGCATAAGACGTGAGAATGTGGTAGAAGCTAGGGGGATAATGAGGACGGAATGAGTTGTAGCTAAGTGCCTTGAAATTAGCTTTAGAGAACGTGGACATCGGTGCTAATATACTGGTGTGAGTGGATAAAGTGTAAAGATGTCAAACAACTGTCAATTGCAGGTTCAATCAATTGATGTATCGACCGATTATGATGAGTTGAACCAGTAAAATTAATCACAAGTTCTATTAGTCACTTTTATAGTAAAACAACTGGAAATTGGTGATCTTTCTTTGTCATGAGGTATGACCCCACATTATTATGTCAGGAGCCATGAGCCACGAACTACCACCAAGGAGCCGATCCCGGAGGCTTCTCCGAGAGGTCCAAACCGCGCACTTTGAAATTACGTAATAAATTACATAATACATAATAAATAATACATACTAATTGTTTCTATCAATATTAATACAACAAGATCATGCCCAATGGAACAAATCACCAGGACCGTTTCCAAGCTCATAATCGGAGTTTGATCTTGAGAATGTATGAAGATCTCCATTGTCCACAGTACCAAGTGCATCAAGAGGAAAGACGCTTGAAAAATCGGTTTCAACCCCCAAAAATGGTACCAATCCCAATGACCCATCGGCTGCAAAATCGTTCATCAACTTCTGACGAGTAACAGTCAAAGCAAACGGATCGAAATTGAGAAAGTTCTCCAAACCTTCGTCTGTCTCGCTAGAGCTGGTGAATGAAAAATCGGCCTGAGACGCCAATTTGGATGGTGCTGATGGTTTGAACTTCTCTTGAAGTTGTGACTCACGAGCAACCACTGGTTTGGTAATGGGTTGGAAAACCGGTACCGGCTTTTTCTTTATGATAGGGTTCTTCACGTTCATTCCCAAGATACTGTAAATTGCAAGTTCCAACAATTTGACAGAATTTTTCGTCAAACTTCCTGGAACATCGTAATTGGACTCGGTGTTTAAGGATTTGATGGTATCAATCAAGAGTTGTTTCAGAGTTTGAAACAACGAGCCTCCTTTCACGTTATCCAAACTACCTTTGGCAACAAGAAGTGAAAATCTCGCCTGTTCTCTGGCAATATTGACAGGAATTGGTAATAAATATGATGATGTGAGTTTGGTCAAACTTTTTAACACTTCTAAGATTTGAAGCAGTGACTGTTGAATCATAGAAATACTTGACACTATACTGGCAGTATCTCCTTGTTCTTTTAACAATTTTTCTTTGTCGGAAAGTCCCACATCATGATGGTTCCCATATTTGGAGATGATGGGTAAATAGATCAAGATTTTGGCATGATAATAAAGGAAAATTAATGTCAATTGTTGTTTGGAGTATTTCTTCCAGAAGTCACTTCCAATATGTTGGTCGCCGTCTTTCAAAGAAAAACCATTGATATCAATATCGAATTTCAAATCGCTGGGTAATTCCCGTCGCCAACAATCCAAAAGTCCATCCTTGTGTAATGCCTTCCGATGGGGGTCATAATTCTCGAATCTTGAGAAAATGGAATCTAAATTATTTCCCAATACCTTACAATATAACATCATACTCAAGGCAAATTTGCTAACTTTACCAACAATGGATAATTTTTTGTTATTAATCACAAGAATGCTTTCGCTTTCCTGATCATCATCATCATTCTGGCTAGCAAATGGAGTAGCACATTCGATTTCAAAATCCTTTAAAAGACGAGGCACTCCCAAATTCAATGAAGAATAAACATCCAAGCAATACACACACCAGAAAATGATTCTTCTCTCACTTTGCATGGCCTTTTGCAATCTCTCATCACTTCCACTTATGGACAAAACGGCTGCTGGGCATCGATGTAATCTGAGCTGGTGAGCCATTGTTATAACTCTACCTCTCAACTCATAACAAGTGGTGATATCACCCACCACAAGGCAATACTGAAGGGCCAATGTCAAAATCTTAAGTGATCTCATACAACATCGACGAGTTATGATACAATTAGGCTTTATAAATTCATGGATTAATGAATCATAACTAGCCAAATATTCAGTATACTTGTCAAAAATCTCTCCCGGTGGTTGTCCCGATTCAGGCATATACTTATACTTGATTGAAATCATACTCAAGCTTAAAACAAGCACAAACATCGCTCCAAATTGTTCCAATGGTCCATCGGACTCTTCAACCTTTGACTGGGGATTTTCAAGAACTGAAGTCCATCGAACATAATTTTTCAAAAAGGCATTCTTGTCTAAAATGGGCAATGCATGTCCCCATTCCTGGAAGTAAACCGTTATCAAATGGTCCAAATCCAATCGAGAATGAGGAAAACTGATCAAGTCTCTCACCACATGAACTGCAACATTTGAATCCAATTGTATCAAGTCATCACGGTCCATAATTATTTCCAAGAGCTCATGCTTTCGATCCACTGTCACTTCATTATTGTCTTTCAACGAGGCGATTGCATGGGCAGTCAACACCGCAGCTTTGGAATTGTAACCGTGGGCCTGACAAACTCGGGCAAGAAGTGTTGGAATAAAAAGGGTCTCTTCTGTGCTTCTTGGGATGGAAATAGCCACCAAAGAAGTCAAACTCTTCTGCTTTGAGATCTCGTCCTCATCTTTACTCTTTTGCATTTGAGCAATGGCAGTGGCTGCAGCGAATGCATGTGGGGCCGGGTTAACTTGATGGTTATAATTGAAATCTCGGGAGCTGGCTCTCATCAACGTGGAGGTAAACTCTTCGGTACTCATTACGCTGTCTTCATCACTCAAGTTGATGGAGTCGGCAAGCGAAATGGGCTTGGCTCCGTTGATAATTCCACCAGCAATCGAGACCGGTCTTTCGTGTACAGTCAGTGGGTTCAGACCACATAAACAACCTTCGTGATGAATATGATTCTCGACCGAGGTTATGGGCGAATCAAGAGATTCCTCAAGCTTGATCTTGGGCTGTTCATCAAGACGGACTTCCTGGTCCTTGCCCACGGCAGAATTCATAAGTTCTAACTGTTCATCCCTGATATCCAAGAGCTGAGTCAACTTCTTGTTTTCAGACTCCAATTGTCTTACCCTCTCTTCCAACGTCTCTGTATAGCCCTTGGGAAATGCCCTACGCAGAAGCTTATCAGAAACAATACATTCGATACCAATGGAGGTACAACTAGAGCAGGGGTTCTGGCCATCACATTTGGTCTTTTTGGCCCGGCATCGGTCACAGGCTTGAGCTACTCTAACCGTAGCAGTTCCGGGAGTCTTGATCACTTTGGCATTCGAGGGGCTTCCCTTTCGAGCTTCCACTTTCACTGACATGGCAAGTGTTGGATTTTTCACTTTTCACTTCCAGTTGTTGGAATTTTTCACTTTTCACTCCACTTGTGGGGAACTATCTCAATGAATCTCAGCTAATAAAACTCTTATCTGGAACGATAACGATTGGATAATTGGATAAGTGGTCAGGTGGTAAGGTGGTAAGGCCAAGGATTAAATCACACCACCGTTGGTCGTTAATTGACTATATGGCGTAAGCAGAGAATTCCAATAATACAAAGAATATTTTCCTTTGATTATATAAATATTTCAAATATTTCACCCTGATCTCATGCAGTCAATTACGAGGAGTTGATGCAGTTGAGTCATAGTGAGATAACGAGTCATGTGCAAGCGAGTGATGCGAACCAGAACGGCCAAAAGGATCAAGCTAGAACGTATTGGTGTGGAGATAGAACAAGACACTACGGATGTCGGGCCGAAGGAGAATCCCACCATCAAAACAGAAGCAAATTCCTCCAGTTATTCGTCGTTAGACATCAAAGTGAAAAATGAAACAACCGAGGTATGTCTCGTACGAAAGGAAGTGGACCAAGAAATTCTGGTGAAGCCAGAACCAACGTCATTCGATACCATCAAGTTAGAGACGTCAGATACCATCAAGCTTGAGACGTTAACCAATGATACCAAGCTTCCCAACGTGTTCAAGCCAGCAGTCCCGGGTCCAGGGCCTGCAAGATGGTATGATATCTACAACGAAATCGTGGCCATGAGAAAGAAATTCTGGGCTCCAGTGGATTCCCAAGGTTGTGAAAGGATGCCAGAGACAATCAATCCTGGTATCAAGACAAGAAACCCGGTTGTTTTCAGGTTCCAGTTGTTGATATCGTTGATGCTCTCATCGCAGACTAAAGATGAAGTTAATTACGATGCCATGGTTAAACTCCATCAAGGACTTAGGGAAAGAGGATTTGACCAAGGTTTATGCTTGGAAGCAGTATTGCTGCTAACGGAAAAGGAAATTGACTCTTTCATAGCCAAGGTGGGGTTCCATAATCGTAAGGCAAGTTACATCAACACCACCTGTCAAAGATTGCGGGACGATTTCAATAGCGACATTCCCAATACCATCGAAGGAATCGTTAGTTTGCCTGGAGTGGGACCAAAAATGGGCTACTTATTGCTACAAAATGCCTGGAATATTAACCTGGGGATCGGTGTAGATGTTCACCTCCATCGATTGGCAGAAATGTGGAAATGGACTAAGAAAGCCAAAACTCCCGAACAAACTCGTTTACAACTTGAAGAATGGCTCCCTAAAGAATACTGGGGAGATATCAATCCATTATTGGTAGGGTTTGGTCAGGCAGTTTGTGTTCCAAGGGCATCCAATTGTGACGTTTGTACCTTGGGATCAAAAGGTCTTTGTTATTCGGTTAATCGGAAATTATTAGGAACCAAGATGTCAGATAAGAGAAAAGAAAAATTGTCCAAACAACGTGCAGACTTGTCCTTGTTGGTAAAAGAGCTTGAAAGATAATATTAATTTCATGTTCTATCTCCACCAAAATATATTAATCTCATGTTCAATCTCTACCAATTTCTTGTATAATAGTTTGATTACTTTATAGTAATAATTCCAAAAGTTACATATAATATTCTTGATAAATCTATTTTCTTATTTACTCTTTTCCAAGTATCCACCATCCTTACATAAGGAATAGAATATACTGGACTCGTCCTTCAATAAGTTGCTAGGCTCATCAAACTCCTTGATTTGACCTTTATCCAACACCATGACCCTATCACTATCCATGATCGTTTCAAGTCTGTGGGCAATGGTTAAAATGGTTTTGTCCTTAAACTCACTACGAATGGTTTCTTGAATGATCTTGTCTGTTTCCACATCCACTGATGAAGTTGCTTCATCTAAAATCAAAATCTTTGCATTATCATTCAACAATGCTCTAGCAAGACTCAACAATTGACGTTGTCCTGATGACAAATTAGATCCAGATTCATCAAGTTTTGCTTGTAATCCACTGGATGGTTTCAACCCATCAGGATTTGGACTATTTTTGATTTCCTGTTCAGTTGGCTTGGTGGTCATTTGACTCACATGCTCTTTCAAGTGTGCAAGTTCCAATACTTTCCACAACTTCTCATCGGTGTATTGTTGGAAAGGATCCAAATTATCTCTGACGGATCCCTTGATGGTATGTGATTCTTGGGGGATGATATTAAGGTGTGATCTCAAATCATAAAGTCCGATCTTACTGGTATCTACTCCATCAATGGCAATGTATCCACCACAAGACTCAATGATTCTGAACAATGACAATGTCAATGACGATTTTCCTGCACCAGTTCTTCCAACAATTCCAACCTTTTCTTGTGGTTTAACAGTAGCTGAAATACCATTCAATACAGGATCCAAATTCTCTCTGTATTTGGTAGAATAGTTGTGGAACGATACCTCTCCCTTACTTGGCCAGTTACTAGCAGGACGGTTGGAATCAATAATCAATGGTGCCTCTGAAGTTATGGCACTGTATTCAGCAATTCTTTCAAGTGCAACCGATTGGGTTTCAACTCCTGACCAAAGTCTCACGACAAAAACCAAGATGGTAGAAGTATTGATAGAGAAGGACATAATCAAACCAAGTAAACCTGGTTGAATTGGTTTGCTGGTAAGCAACGAAGCAACACATAAAAGTGCTGATAACAAAACAATAGATGAAGAAATGAATTGTAATCTGATAGACAACCATCTGTTTATCATGTCAAAAAGAAATTGAATCGAGATATACTTATTGATATTATTCTTGGTTCTGTAACTGAATCTATGTTCTTGATTAAATGCTTTGATGGTATCAACTCCATTAACAGATTCTTGAATAGAAGCCAAAATTGGACTCTTTGAAATCTTCAGTAATCTCTTCAATTCACGACTTGCAGGAATAAATTGTTTTCTATAGTTGTTATAAATAATAACCAAGAATACCAACATAATTGTCATTATTGGCAAATTAATTACTATAACTGCAATTGCCATTATACCCAGAAGAACAGTAGTTAAAAGAAGAATTAACAGCCATGGTAATTGTTGATCAATAGTTCCAATGTCATCAGTGAAACGATTCAATACACGTCCAATTGGGGTGGTATCAAAGAAAGACATAGGTGCTCGAAGCACTGACTCGGCCATCCCTTCGTGAAGTTGGGCAGAACCTTTGACAATACAGTATGACCATACCACATATGATGAACTCAACACCAGTGCTCCACTAATGATACCAAAAGAACTGTAAAGTGACAAGTAGAACTTGGGGTTCTGAGTTGAACCTTTATCAGCATTTAATTGTGTCCAGTAAGTCAACAAGTATTTTTCAGCAACTGCTAAGAACGAAACTCCAATAGACATGATGATGTAAAAGATCACATACTTGTAATTACATGCCTTACAATAATCAATAATAACTGACCATTTGACACTTCCTGTTGCCCTAAATTCTTCCACATGGGAGGTCTTCTTGGGAGTCTCACCTTCTTCTTCATCCTGTTCATATACATGAGAATATGATACAACACTAGCACGACGAAGTTTTTGATGTGCTTTGACCAATGGAACGTCTTCTCCAGTAAATTCTTCAATATCATTACTCAATTCATCAGTTCCCACTTCATTAACAACAGCTGATTTGGTATTTTCACTTGGTTCTTCTACTTCTTCTTTGATATCTTCTCCTCCACGTCCAAATTCCGTGATTAAAGCAGCTAAATCAGATTTTCTATCCATAACTTCAGTATAGGTACCACTTTCGGTGATGGATCCTTTACTCAACAAGAAGATCTTCTTGGCCTTGTGCAACACTCTAACAGAGTTGGTGGCCAAGATCTTGGTTCTAGGTCCAATGATACCATTGTCAGACAAAACATTCTTGATAAGGTTCTCTCCAACGTGAGAATCGACAGCAGACAAAACATCATCCAACACATAAATATCGGCTCTTGAGTAAACTGCTCTAGCCAATGAAATACGTGCTTTCTGGCCTCCACTTAATGCGATACCCTTTTCTCCAACAATAGTTTGGTCTCCATCTGGTAACGACTTGAAATCAGGAATCAATTCACAAGCTGCAACAGTCTTCTTATAGAAATCTTTCTCGTATTTGTGTCCAAATAAAATGTTCTCTTTCACAGTTGCATTCAAGATCCATGGAGATTGAGGACAATAGGCAACGTTACCATTGATCTTGATAGAAGGGTTGGTTGCATCTGAAGCAGAATCACTATATGTGTGTTCTGCAACAGGAATTTCTCTCAAGATAGATCTGAGCAATGTGGTCTTACCACTGCCAACCTTACCAACAACACAAGTTAATTCACCAGCCTTAGCACTGAAGTTGATATCTGTCAACGCAATATTCTTGTCAACTGATTCAACTTCATTTTCTTCATCGCTGAACTTCTTTTGGTCTTCAGGGTGTTTCGACCACAAGAATGTAGCATGTGAGACCAGAACAGCATCTTCATTTTCCTTGCTTTCACCAATCTTGTAAATGTTATTGTTGTCAACCTCCAATTCGTCAAGTAAAAGGTAAGCTCCTAATCTGGAAATGGAAGCAGAAGATTCGATAGCACTAGTAACCAAGTTTGGAAAGTTCATTACCGCATCACTCAATAAATCAAAGTAGACCAATGCTGGAAATACGATTTCTGGAGTTAATGGTTTATCATATAGCACCACATAAGCTGTGTATGTAGCACAACTAACAAAGAATGGAATACAACTCCATGTGAATTGTAAAACTGCACTCAAGATACCAATTTTTCTAAATGATTTAAGTTCTTTATCATTTCTGACGGCATTCAACTTCTTCATGATAGGTTTTTCCCATGAATAAAGCTTAATACTCTTCATTGACAATAAGATCTCGTTTATCAATCCTGTTCTCTCATCCTTGTGCTTCATCATTTCCATATAGAGTGGATAAATCGCAGTATTGGCATAGGTAGCTAAAGGAATCAACAAACTTCCCATCACAAGACCACCCCAAACGGCATTACCCATCATTCCAAATAAAGCAATCAAACAGATCACAAGTCTAACTGGTGTACTGTAGAAATCCAGGAAACTTTGACAGAAATACTTAATCATATTCAAGTCAACTGTTGCATGATTGATAATTTCACCAGTGGTTTTTTCCTTTCTGGAATGTGGTGACAAATTCAATGCCTTTTGATAAATCAAAGTATTCAATGATGTTTCCACAACAAAACCCAAATTAAACATAACATAGTACATTTGGTTGATGAATGTTGCTCTTGAAACACTGAAGAGAAACATACTGATTGCAATAGTGAATCCATTAATGATGGGTGGAGAAATTTCATACTTGAAATGAGCACTGAAATGTTCAATAAGCTTCTTTAAAAAGTAAGGCTGAATGAAATTGAAGAAAATCTCCAAAGATTCGAACAAAAACGTCCAAGCAATGTAGCCTTTAAAGGACCAAACGACTGAACCTAAAAGTGAAGGTTTAATATCTTCGACCTTTTTATTCCATAATCTTAATCTAGATGGCTTGAAATTTTTCTTAGTAATTTCTGCCTTGATGCAAGCTTTATCCCAATTTTCTTTCAACACAGAATAGGTTGGATCACAATGTAAAAATCCTGCAACTTGAGGCAAGTCTTCATTTTCCACAGTTTGGGTTTTATATATGTGAGAGATCAACGGAGTGATCCATGAGAATGTCAATTGTTCAACCAAGTTGATACTTAATCCATTGGATTGATCCACTTCGAAATTTGGTTGATAGTAGAATACTTCCAAGCCAAAGATGAGCACTGAGTTAACAAGAATGAAAGCTTCCACCACCAGTCCGAAGGTTGATTCGGCATAGATTTTGATTGAGGAGAAATGATCTTGAATGAGCACTGCCAATTGGAAGGGGATACCAACGAACACTGCGATGATGGCAGATGCTGAAGCATGTGGAGCCACACTTGGTTCATAAAAGAAAAGAAGTAAAAGAAGACACCATATGGATACCGTAGCCGATAAGGAAAGGGTATGAAGGGTATCTTTCAAGTATACCAAGGTTCCAAGCAAAAATATTTGAATTGTAGTCAAGAATACCTTGATAACTTGAGAAAACGGAGTAGACTTCTTTGTTCCCGAAGCCGGACGACGGGAAACCAATTGGATCAATTGAAAGAAGGTGAATAATCCTAACACGAGGTTCACACCAGCAAAAACCGTGTCAATAAAGTTGGGGTTAATTGAATTTTCATAGGGTGAATATAAGGGTTCCGTCCAGTGATGATGAGTAGTTGAATTGGATGGCAACCTCAGCCCGGTCTGGGTAAGATACACCGGAGAGTCCACTTCATCTGAAACCCCATACACCAAAGTGAGGGGGTCTAGAATCGAAAGTAATACCAGTCCGTAATCTCCCATTTCGACGATGGATATTTGAAAGGAATAAGGGTTCTTTTTATAATAGTCAAATATGTCCTCGCATGCTACGGCGCGCGACCTTATCTTGTCAAATTCCAGGGCATCGAATCCATCAAATGCGACTAACAGGATTACATTTACGGCATCAGTGGAAGTTAACAGAACCCCGCCTCGTACAGTTGAGTTCGGTTCAATGACTCAGGAACTTCGGGAACTTGATTATTCGAGAATTTAATGATTTGGGAATCTTCAAACACTTTCGGGGTTGGAGGAACTTGGATCTTGGATGACTCCATATTATGAATATGATTACTATGAATTAATATAACCAATTGTGAAAGACAGTTCTCCCTATTTCCGCCCTTAATGAGGCTGTCAGGGTCAAATCCACGGTTTTATCACGGGTGAATTTTTTGGAATTCTAAGCCTCTTTGCCACCTTGATTGATAAGGTTCAATCTTATGCCCTTACAGACTTCGGGAGAATTCATTGATCCCACATTGCCTAACAATTAATAACACCATGTTGAAATTTAGGGAAAATCCGAGGTTCTCATTGGTCAATAAGCAAGTAAAAAAACGTCAATATTTGCAGTTTAACGCCTCTTTTCCTAAAACAGATATTCTACTGCATTAATATTATTTACACCATATTATGCTATTAATCTTGACACTCTGATTGGACAACAACTACTCAGATTTACCGTGTCCAGCCCCTTTTCGGGAGAACACTTCAAGAAGGTTAAACCATGATTTACACAAACTTTTATCCAAAAAACTCAAATCTCAAGCCTCTCATTGGACAATCATCGCAGGTGAAAAACGTCAACTTCCTAAAACAGATCTCATACGGCCCCAAAAAAATTCCCACCATGAAAATCCAAAAACCTCGACCTCTCATTGGACAATATCAACTTCAAAAAAGTCAATTTCATATTGCCCAAGTCCTCCTTATCCTAAAACAGAAATCATAACAGAAGTAACCATGACTACAATCATGGCCACACCTACAATCATGGCACCCACAGCTACGGCTACGGCCACCCTCACGGCCACAGCAATGATCTTCCCCTCTCAATGATGCCACCACGTTGTTATTTTATTTGGTGAGTCATGAATGAAGCTTCGGTTCGGTGATAATTCATCTCTGATTATTCATCAGACAATTATTATATGAGATGCTGCGAAAGATCCAGAAACCCGCGAAGATCAATGCGGATATACAAAATATACAAAATATGGAAGCTTTCAACTGGGAAAAAAGATGGCATTAACTTGTTTTTATGAGCAATCCATTGGTACCATCTTCAGTTATTCCACTGTATTTTTCAGAGGTTTGACCATATGGATTACAGTTTAGTTAGCAGGATGATCGTTTGACTCATATGCTCTTAATGTGTATGCACCACAACTCGGCCGAATGTAGTGGGATGCGGCAGTGCTTCACTCACTATAGTTTGTAGTGGGGGTTTTCCTTCGGTGTTCTATGCACTCTGGTGGGTCGCACTCGATGCAGGAAATGGTCTTCACCTGCAAGGGGCCTGGTATTGAGTGGTCTCAGTGGCTTAGGTTAGAGCTGTTGTAGAATAGGAGAATCCCCTACGATGGAAATTTCATCACCAAGTCTCATCATTCTTTGCCATAGTTAATAGTTGGAAATCTTGGAAATTAGTTGGTTTTCATATCAATATCATACTTCTCCAAAAATTTGAAAAATTACAACAATTGTTAAAATTATGAAATATTGATTGTTTGCTTCTTGAATAAATTAAAATTCAATTTTTACCATTGCAAGCAATTGATTACTTAAACGTCAATATTTTATTCTAATGGAAGTTTTATTTTACGTTGAATGAGGATTGAAATGTTTTAGATTCTCATTAAATCTGATGAATTCTCATTGATTCTGAGGAATTCTCATGGAATTTCATAAATTCTCATGGAGTCTGATGAATTCTCATGACGTTCTATGAAATTGAAGTTTTTGTCTAATATCAATTCTATTTTACTCTAAACCAATTGCCTTCTGATTTCAATCCTCCCCATATTCCTACTGTATACCAGCAATCACCAAAGTCGTGCACCACGTCCAAAAAGTTCGCCAAAAAAAAACTTCCATGTTACCTCTGGGAAACATTCAACTTACCAACGTCGAATTTCACATCAACGAATCAAGAATACATCCACTACTACGTTAGTTTAAGGGTTCCTTTAACCATTGAAACACAATTTTCAAGCAAGGATCCTGGAGCCATCTCCTTCGTTGAAATAGCACACCATTAAACACGGAGGCAAACTACACTTGATCCCATAAAGTTAGGATAACTCTGACAATTTGAATGAAACACATCCAAGAATAAGTTTAATTCGGATTGGGTAAAGAAATACAGAGAATGAATATCAATAGTAAATATCAACAGGCACAAGTTCAAGGTCAACCTCAGGCAAATCTTCAGGCACAACAAATCTTATTGCAACAATTGCAACAAGGTTCTCAACTGCAGCCTACAGGAACACTTGCTGCCGGACAGTTCAACCAACAGAGTGACAATTATGCTGAAGGATTGTACCAAAACAATTTTCAAAGGGCACAGCCCCCACAATTGCAACAACAATTCCTTCCACAGTTTCAACAAGGTCAACAACAAAACCTGAATGCCAACCTGCAATTGCAACAGCCTTACCAACAGCCACAACAACTGCAACAAGCACAGTTTCAACTGCAGTACCCCCCTCTGCAACAACAACTTCCTCGCCAACCACCTCATATTCAACAGCAGTTTTTCAATCAGCAAGCAGCTCTTCAAGCCCAACAACAACAAGTTCAAGTTCAACAAGCACAGGCCCAACAAGCCTCATCTCAAAAGTTGAACTCGACCAATGTCGAGAACCCAAATTCTGTGTACTGGCAACACCAACAACAATTGTGTCAATTGTCTAGAAGTGCTAATATTCCTCACTACTATGCTAGACAATATGCATCAAACTCCCGGAAAAATAAGAACCCATATAATGAGATAAAATCCGTTAGTTTAATTGATGCTACCAAGACCATCATTGCCTCTTTAGAGGAGCAAGAAAAGGCTAAAAAAGCCAATGCTTCCGTTGCCACTACACCAACCACCACCTCTGCATTATTACATAACAAGAAATTGTCACAAGATTTGGATGATGATCATATTCAAGAGGAACAAAGAATGAGACAAAAAACTCAAGGAAGACAATTGTGGTGTCAATTGGATTTATGTGGACAAGGATTGCTGAACATATCCCCAAAGTTATTTCAGTATGATTTCTTGGAATCTTTGTATTTGAATAACAACAGATTAACCCTGATACCTCCAATTATCGGTAAATTGAAGAGTTTGAGAACCTTGGATTTGTCTCATAATAGAATAAGCGAAGTTCCAGCAGAATTAGGATTATGTCATAACTTAAGGTATCTTTACTTATTTGATAACAACATCAAAACTTTACCACTTGAATTCGGAAATCTCATAGAGTTATTATTCTTGGGTATTGAAGGTAATCCAATGGATATGAAAATTGCTAATTTGCTTTCGGAGAAAGGTACTAAAGAAGTAGTTGCATACTTAAGAGACAATACTAATTGGGCCAAACCAAAACCTAGAGATTGGTTCCTATTAGAAGATGATGGTGAAATCATTGATCCAATTTCTAACCCCGATGCTTACAATAACGAATCTAACGAACCAGATACCTTTACAATGGTTTCTTACAATACCTTATGTCAACATTATGCCACTCCAAAGATGTACAAGTTTACACCATCATGGGCTTTGGATTGGGAGTACAGAAGAAATGCTTTGCAAGCCGAAGTATTGAATTTTGGCTCAGATATTTTGTGCATGCAAGAAGTTGAAACAAGAACTTTCCATGAATTTTGGGTACCACTTTTAGCTGAAAAGGGATATAAGGGAGTTTTCTTTAGTAAGACTCGTTCAAAGACCATGAGTGAAGCAGACTCAAAGAAGGTTGATGGTTGTGCCACTTTCTACAATTCTAGCAAGTTTACATTGATTCAAAAGCAAAACTTTGAATATAACAGTGTATGCATGGGCTCAGATAAGTATAAGAAAACCAAGGATTTGTTTAACCGTTTCATGAACAAAGATAACATTGCATTGATTACATTTTTCAGTCACATCACCACAGGAGAGAAGATAGCCATTGCAAACACACACTTGCATTGGGACCCAGCTTTCAATGATGTTAAGGCATTGCAGGTGGGAATTTTGTTGGAGGAGATGCAAGGTATCTTGAAGAAGTATCTTCACACCAATTCGATCGAGGAAGTTAAGAACGCATCATTGATTGTATGTGGAGATTTCAACTCGATCAATGGAAGTGCAGTTCATCAATTATTCTCCACTGGTTCTGTATCTAAGCATGATGATTTGGAGGGAAGAGATTATGGTAAATTTACTGATGAAGGTTTCAGACATCCATTCAAAATGAAGTCTGCATATGATCAGATTGAAGAACTCCCATTCACCAACTTTTCACCAGGATTCACCAATGTCATTGACTACATTTGGTATTCTACCCCCACATTACAAGTTAAGGGCTTGTTGGGAAAAGTAGATGAAGAATATGCATCCCATTTAATTGGTTTCCCTAGTGCCCATTTCCCCTCTGATCACATTCCACTTGTAACCAAGTTCCAAATTAAGAAAGCATCAAGCAAGAAGCCTGACTTCAAACCTGACTTTAAGTCAGGACCCTCGAGAAAGACCTAATCACTTTGACTATATCAATTGAACACCATATCACTTGGACATCTTGTCAATCAATTGTACATCTTCAAGGTGTGATTGGTGACTTTCTCCTCTGTATACTATTCTAGTTTGATTTCGTTTTTATATATCTGCCGTCACCTGTTGTAGCATGTAGTGTACTCACCATCAACCCAGTCAGTATGTGCAAACCAGGCTAAATCCCAAAATGCAACCGCGTGGTCGACTGCAACATCGTCCAAGATTTCTTCGGTTCGTTAGATTTATTACTGTTTATCACTTTCTTCTTGAACGGCTCAACATGTCACTCTTGATTCCTAACGAAAACGATTATGATGATGCCCATGGCGATCTTGCCGAGGAACAGATCTTTCATGACAAGTTTTCCCAACTCCAAAACACCCGTGGAGAAGACGGGAAGTTGATCATTCCCTGGAATTACGAAGTGGTCCCAGGCTTTTTCAAGCAATCAGACACCGCCACTGATGACCGCAAGTTCAACCATGCCCATGAGCATTTTGGGCGGGCCAAGCCATGGTCCGAGATCTCTAGCGAATTGGCTAGTTTGAATGCAAATGCTGGTGCCAATGAGTCATACAAGTTGGTTTTCTTTGCCCGTCATGGTCAGGGATACCATAATTTATGTGTGGAGAAGTATGGGGTTGAAGAATGGCATCGTAAGTGGCACTCCATGGAGACCGATGGTGAGATCGTGTTTGGACCCGATCCAGAGCTTACCTCGCTTGGAGTAGAACAAGCAAAGGAAAACAACCTCGCTTGGCGCGAAGAGCTTGCTGATGAATGTCCAATGCCTAGCAAGTTCTATGTTTCACCAATGCAACGTGCCAGCAAGACCATGGTGGAAACTTGGAAAGGGAACAAACCAGCACACCCTGCCCCATTAGTGGCCGAAAACCTTAGAGAACGTTTAGGATTCAATCTTTGCGATAAGCGTTCTAGCAAAACTGTTATTCAAAGCCGTTTCCCCGAGTTTGTGCTTCCAGAAAACTATCCAGAAAACGATCAATTGTACACCGACGATTATCGTGAAGCATTGAACGAGCATGGATTCAGAATGATCCACTTTTTGAAGGATTTGTTTGAAGAGGATGTCAGTGATGAGAAAGTGGATAGAGACTTGGTGCAACAAAATGCCGTCATTTCCACCACTTCTCATGCTGGACTGATTCGTGCTGTCATTATGGCATTGAAGCATAGACACTTTACTATTTGCACTGGTGGTATGATTCCAATTTTGATAAAGGGTACCAGAAAGGAGTAAACAGAATAAGGAGTAAAGTAAAGAGAATAAAGGAATAAAATAAACAGACTATGAGACATTTAGGTATGAAGAACTCAAAATGAATAGATTTTTAGACGATTAGATTATTATTGTAGGAGGTGAAAGTATGATCATGATTAGCTTCTAGTTAATATGTAGGATATGAGCAAAAAGTGGAGAAAAAAGTGGAGAAAATGGGGTAGATAAATGGGGTAGAACAAATGGGTTGGAATCATACAGATGACATTATGTCATGGATTGATCCATATAACACCGGGGAAAGAACATATGGGAAGAATTATATGGGGAAGAATTATAAACAGTGGAATAATTGTCGCCAATGATTGAATTAGTGTTGTTGCCATTTATACATGGTCAAGATGGAAGGATTGGTTCTAATTCTGTAGACCTTGGAACAGAAAGTCCAGGTGAAATTGGCTGCGAATTGCCCTATCGGGATGACGGATAATCCCATCAACATCGACGAATGCAATTTACACAATAGTAGCAGCACTATCTGAACCTGCTTCCTAAATTAGGATAAAAGTCTCCAAGCTCAAAAGTTCAAAAGTTTAAAAGTGCAAAGTCCGGGAACTAAATTCCTCCTCAAATATTCACCTTCTTTCCTTGGGAGTACCCCATTTCTGCATAGAATTCTGATTTAGTAGTTTCCCTTGATGCATGAATAACTGATTTAATGTGCTTGGTTTCTTTTTGGAGAAACCGTCTGGTATCATACCTGGGCTATGGATTCTTGAGATAGAAACATCTCATAGGACTCTTGGTGGGAAACCCAAGAAAATGAGATATTTCCAAATACTTAGAAATTAGAATGAAATAAACCAACAACATATTCTAACTATGGTGACATTTTAACTATGGTGACATTCTAACTATCGTTATTATGGAGGTATGAATCTTTTAATTCTAGCAAGTGTATTGTTTATTCGTAGTAGAGACACATACCAAATGAGTTCCAGTCAATTTCACTTTCAATTACAATTACAATGACATTTCCCCACCCCCTCACCCATCTAAGATGGAGTTAATTATCAAATAGCCGAGGTTATGTTCTGTTGCTGATTTTGATGATTTGACTAATTAAAGGATGATGGGCTATGTGAATAAATAACTCAATATCTCTTGCTATTGTGAATAATTCTTGGAACAATTCAAGTTTTTGAGCATGTACGTTAAAGGCTTCTGATAATTGCTCTATTTCATGTGTAGAATTCAATGCAAATAATCCAGAGCAAAAGGTTCTAATCAATATTGAACCAAAATCGACCCAGTGGTTTGTATTGGTTGTAGCTTATTTTATCAGTTTAACCTTTTTAGTGTATTACTTACCCAATGAGATATTCTTCTATCCATCATTTGTTCTTCTATCCATAATTTGTTCTTCTATTCATTATTGGGATTATGAAGTCTGTGATATTGATGGACTGGGCAATGAACAATATCTTGGCTCAACGCCGTATTGGGGTAGGAAGGAAAACGTTGTAATTGAAGCTTATTACTATAATCATAACTATAATCATATCCATTATCCATGTCAACGAATGAATTTTAGATGGTTGCTATTGTCAATAATTCCAAGACATCACATTGTTAACTATGTATAGACTTATAAGCCAAGAGTAGTGAATCAAATCATGAGCTAGACTTTAAGAAAGACCAATATAAAGACATGGACACAAGAGTCATACGACATCATCTCTTCCAGCTAAAAGGGTTTCTCCTGATTTTAACCATCTTACTATATCAACTATATTGGAGGCTAATCGGGCCAACTCGGGCTGCTACCAACCAATCCACCGACTCAGGTACCATTACTTCAAAGCCTCATCAATCACAGGCCAGAAAAACTAGAACAAAAGTAGAACAAAAGTAGAACAAAACTAGATCTCACTATTTGGAGCAAATTAGAGAATATTACCATAGTGAAATAACCAAATACCCAAATGAGTAGCTTGGCTCAGTCCATTAGTCCATAAAGAAATTCTAATTAGATATCATGAATTAACCCCAGATTTAACATTGGCATAATCAACCGATTCAGGGCCCAAACCACATGTTGACAAGTATGCCTATTTTCACCCTATTTTCGCCCTGTTTTCACCCTGTTTTCACCCCATTCCACCCCATTCCACCCCATTCTATTAAAAGCAACCTGTATATCCATTTACACCCGAATACACCCCCACCATACCATTCTATTGTATTTCACCATCCAAAACTATCCAAAGCCAAAGCTTATTCAAGACACAATTCCATCACCCCATAGCAAGAAACCTTTCAGGTGCGGCCCTGTAATTAGAATGCATCTACTATCCCCATTAAGGTAATTCGCACCTGGAACATTTCCTATTACGGAACTGCTCATGACATCGGCCATGTCAAGACTTTCTTACCTGCCGAACCGGTTTATTGATACCAGGCAATGA